>VZRF01008969.1:7989-148061 GCA_013396875.1 Vireo altiloquus
AAAAAAAAAAAAAAAGAATAAAACCCTTTACACCAGGGAAAATTCATAAATGCTTATGCCAAATTCCTCAAAAGTACATTCAGTATTTTTGCTACATTCATATTTTGAAGCAAGGCAATGAGGGAAAAGCAACAACTTTACTACAGGCTTGACTCTTATTATGTCAGAAGGTGTACAGCAGGCAGTTTACTAATATGGATTCTGGAATTAAATATATATTACATGGAAATTTTCCAGGGGTAAAAATATAGCTTGTTGTGACTGGCTATGATTCCTAAAGTTCAGAAGTAATTTGCATGTCATCCAGGACATTAAATACCTCTGATTTTACACACTGTATTAATAAGAACTATTCTGGGATACCAAATCATAAACCAAAATATGACTCATAATTATTTACCAGAATTCCAGCAGCTCAAAACAGTTAATGCATCCTCTAGCAATTGCTTGGTTGAAAAAATATAGTTGCGTCTATAATGTCTGAGTAATAAAGACAGAAAAATAAAAACATATTTCAATAAAAAATATTAGAAAACCATCGCATTGTCTCTACCACAAATCCCACATTCCTCTTTAGACAGACAAATGTTGTTGTTGTACCTACTGACCAAGAACCATCTGTTCACGCCTCCTGCTCCCTCTGCCACTCTTTCTTTCTTTTCTTTCTTTTTTAAACAAAAACTTTGTTTTAACCTTTTGAGGCTAGTTCTCTGTAATTAGAACAAGCTAAAAGTAGCAGATACCTCACAATTTATTGTCCAGTAGACAAAGCAGGAGCAATAGGCATTCAGATATCACCAAACCCAGTTCCTGGATAACATTCAACTGAGTCCATTACAGAGACAATAAAAGTTCAGGGTCTGGCTCAAGCAGACACATAGTCCAGCTGTATGTGGCAGCTAACTCTCATAATCTTGTTTCAGATATATTTATTGCCTCAAGCATTACAATCTATTGAGCTTCAGCCAAAAAGTCTAGCTTCTATCATTTCTTTCCCTTGTAGCAGAAGTGAGAAACTCGTGCTCCCCCCTTGAATGACACTGAAGGTCATTCACCCAAAAAGGGAAATAAAATCAAGGAAACTTGTCTCTTTCTAAAGTTAAAATTCTGTCTTAATAAAGCTCTGATTCTTTTAGCTACTCATCTGGAGAACAGTCTAAAGAAGATGTGTCTCCTCATATGGTAAAGGTGAAAAAATGATGAATTATTTTTGCAAATTCACAGGCAAAGACAGTCCAATCATTCCTGAAGCACTGAGGGTGGATCATCTGTGCCATTTCCCATTTTAGTGGGCTTCAGGAAGAATGTCTGTGCTAAACTGATAAATAGTTGATAGAGTTACCCAGACACTTGCAGCTGAATTTCTAAAACCTTCTGTGCCTGCTCCATAAAAATAAGGGTCTTGGTGTATTATTTATTAGTAATGATATGTCCTTCAATTTACATGAGATATTAACTTGCTTGAATGCTGCTAGTTCAATCAGCAGAAAAAAACCACAGGAAACAATAAAGCATGAAAATGCGATCTTGATAAACCAGAAATCTATTAATTAAGTAGTTTCAGGTTATTTTCTTACAGTTTTCTCTATTATCTCTTCTCAAGCCACTCTAACCACGACAAGAATGCTTATACACTAATGTGTGCATATGCATATTCATTAATATTCTAGCAAGTAAAATATAAAAAAATCACAGACTTATTCTACAAAACAAAGTTTATCTGAACACTGAGAAAAGGGAAATCTACAAGGTATGCATTTCAAATGTCAAATTAGAAGCATACTCATTGGAGTTTCCAAAGAAAAATATTCCAAAAGAAGTAGGGGGTGCATGAACAAAAGCCTCACAATGAATTATTTGTCAGCTCTAGCTGGAAATCATATTTTTGTTTTTAATGGAAAAAAATATGATTCCAGTTTTTGTACTTTGAAGACTGCTTCTGCAGCTGTGGCATTAAAGCAGTTAAAGTGAGAAAATGCCAGATGAATACAGCAGACAAGGAATGTTTTTTTCAGTCAGTGGGAGCTTCATTGGACTGACTCAACTTCTCAAATAGGGTCGAAAGCAGCTTAGCCACTCCTCTGACAGTTCCCTCAGGACCTGCAGGTGCATCTCACCAGGTCCCATGGACTGGTGCACCTCCAAGATCCTTAGATGGTCTTGAACCTTCTAAATCTTCTCCCACGGTGGGTGGTTCTTCCTTCTCCCAACCCCTTTGCCTTCTGTGCTCTGGGCAGTGTGGTTGGAGCCCTTGGCAGTGAAAAAGATGCACAAAAGTGCATAGAGTAGCTCAGCTTTCTCCATGTCCCAGGTAACCAGGTTTCCTGTGTCCTTACATTGAGGCCCCACATATTTCCTATTCTTCCTTGTGTCACTGACATAACTATAGGAGCTTTTTTTGTTGCCCTTGACACTCCTGGCCAGATTTAACTCTGTCAGGGTTGAATGGATGGATGTGGTGTGTGTGAGGGTGTAGGTTGCTTGGGTTTTGTTTGTTTTCTTTAAGGTGATTTAAGATATAAATATCTATATCAAAACAAATAACATACTGATGAGGTCAGGGTATACTTGATAAGAAAGTAAAATTTTACCAGTGGGGAGAGAGGAAAGAAAGAGAAAAATCTCTACCTTAAGAATTTCCTAGAGTAGATCATGGCTTTATCTTGCATTTAATAGCCAGTCCATATACGTGCACTGTAGATATATTTCACCATTAGAATTCTCTAGGTAGGGCTGCTGAACTGTCTGACTTCTACTGTTCACTTCAAACTATGCTTATGAGCAACTGAATCCTGTGAAGATGTCAAAAGAAGAAAAATCTTACAAGCTTATTTTCTGTTTAGTGAACTGTAAGCAATAGAAATATTAAACAGGCTGTGCATCTTAAATATGCTTTGAATAAATATTCAAAACACTGAAAGAAAAACCAGACAAAACAGCAGAATGGCTTTGAATACAATATAAGAACTTGTTTGTTTGTTTCCTCCAAATAAACTATTTCCTTTGAGTCAAACTAGGGAAAATATAAGACATGATGAAAATTTTAAATAAGAAATAAATCTCAGACACATTCTAAGGGATCTTTTGTTTATATTATTATACTACATTAGTAGAATATTTATACATAGTTTTATAGGCCATCATTTGAGCAAACAAATCATAAGACATTGTCAGATCACCAAGAGTAGGAGAAAGAATTCTTGGCAGTTAAATGTCAAATTATAAAGCACATATATTTTAGAGAAGAAGTCAGAAGAGGAAATAAGTACAACTTCCAATAGAAATCCTTGAAATCATGCACTACATAACAACTCTCAGAAATTACAAGTGGTGGCTTCTTCTGTAGAGGTGTACCATAGCATTAATTTACATGAAACTGAAGTTGAAAAATACAATTTGAAAAAAAAAGGGTCAATTTGGAATGCCAGGTGCAGCAAGACTCCGACAGAGTGGGAGATTTTAATGTGCTGTAAGTAGCCATATCTTTAAGCTCCTCTGACCCCTTTTGATTTGAAGTTTCTTTTACTGCAGCTATTATATCATCTGGGTTGGAAAACGCTCTTGTGTGGGCAGTGGGCAGAATGCTGATGATGTAATTCATGATTATGTAGATGGAGACTGTAATTGCTGACTTTTAAAAATAGCAGTAGCTAATTCCCCCATGACCTCTTTGAGCCAGTGGAAGCTGCTGAAGGAGATATCTTCATAGTTAGAGTAATTAGAAAGCCTGGGGATATGACTTTCTCTGGAGGGTTATCTTAATTTTATATTCTACTATTTGTAGTGCAAATTTTAATGCAACTAATAATTCCTTGTTTCACACATCATGATGCATCAGCTACGAGGTTGATACGAGGAGAAAGAGAGGTGGGAAAAAGAGCAAAGGCAGTGGACAGGGAAGCACAGATCTCCAGTACCTAGTGAGATTAAACTTCTACTGTTACAATTCAGACAGAGAGTTTTAGTGAGTCACATCCACCATGCCCAGTCTGACATCAAACCACATCAATAAATAAACTAGTTGAGAAAATATTGCATTTGACAGTGTTCTCTAAAAGACACAAGCTAAGAGTACTCAGCAATGAGGAAAGGAAAGCAGTTACTGCTAAAAATGTAGTAACATTGAATAAAAGTCCCATCTTCAGGAATAAAATCCATAAGTTATTCCACTTCACTTTCAACAGACATTTTCTACTATGATTCAGCTTCAGGTTTCTTTGCTAGCTCTGTAGTAGATTCATCCTCAGTTTGGATTTCTTTGTGGAGTAGACAGTAATGATTGTCACAAAGCGAATTAACAGGAATGTGAACCTCTCTCAGGGGAATTTAAGCTCGTATAATCCTACGTATGAATTAAATGCTGGGGGTAACCTCTACAGGTGAAATAAGCATAGATGGATTGAAATGACTTGTCCCACACTCTTTCAAAGTAAATGTTTGTTTCCACAAGAAACAGTTTCCAACTGACATTTTCATGATCTTTCTATGAAGACCATGTGTGAAGTAATTTTTAAAGCTCAGAGCAAAGCTCTGATGTTTTTTGGAACATCAGGTCCAGCCCCTTGTTATGATGAGCATCACATCACAAAACCTCATTAGGAGGTACAGTGGCTGTTTTTCACTGACTATAGAGGTTCGAAAGGAAGGATGCCAAGGTGTATATAGAAAATTCTTACAACAATCTTAATTTTCTTACAATAACCCTGGTTTCTAAGCGAGGAAAAACAGCTCTAATATGTCAACATGGGAGTCTCTGCCATTAACTATGGAAATTGATGAAGAGTGAAGTATCTCAGTACCTAGCAGGGATTATAGACCAGGTTGTTCACATAGAAAGATCTGGAATTTGTCACTAATGTGATCATCTCCACATGACAGTCAAAGTACTCCAGTCCTGAGGTGTCAACACACAATTTCTTTTCCAGCCAATTAGCACCCAAAATTATTTCTGTAAGATACTGTAGGGTAAGTATGGGAAAAGAAAAGTTTACCTTTCTCTTGTATAGGTCTTAAGTAGCAAATTATCTTTCTTTTCCTCCTTACTCACCTGTCTGCTTTAGAAACAAATATATTTAGAAATTTCATCTTTTGAAATTAAAGCAAGAAGTCTGCTTGGGAAATCTACTGGGAAATCAGTAAGACTAACACCAGACTCTTTAGTGATTTATAATACAAAATCCTTAGAAGAATTTTTTGTTTTCCTTCTTTAGTTATTGCCTAAAGTAGACATCTAGGAATCATTCAAGAGCACAATGTTCCCAGAAGCTAAAAATTTCACATAATTTGAAATAATTAAGACATTGAAAATTCCAGCTACCCTAGCAGAAAACTTGAAGTCTCTGACTTTTTTTTTTTTTTTTCTGTATCTTCCCAGATCTGGACTAGCTTCAATAATGAAGATAGTCAAGATGTAAATGGAAGCACTTTTAATGTATTGATCTCCCGTGTATCACAATTATTTTTACATTTGGTCTCATACATTTTAGATAACTTGAATATATCAAGTGGGTATAAATGAAAATCTGGATCCATGATTGCTGATAGAAAACTTAGATTGAAAAAGAAAAAATACTGCCATAACAATGCCTAGAGAATCAGGAGCTTCATAAAAGTTTTCAAAAAATAAAATATATCCAAAGAAACAAACCCTAATGCACAGGATATAGTTTTGTGATGCTAGCCTGTTTCTTATAAAACCTAAATAAACACAAAAAAGTTAAGGTTGCTTATTGTCTCCAGAGAATCACATTGTAGCTTCAGCAATGACAAAAGCAGAACGCACTGCTCACATTTTTAATTTACCATAATACAGCTGACTAGAATTAAGTCAGAAATTACAGTGCACATAAGTCTACCCATTGTATTATTTGCTGCATTGTTTTCCCTGACAATATCTCAAGGTCTTCCTTCAGAGTGCTATGAAAAATATTTGAGAATACAGCAGATGTTTTTACTATAGTCTTCCTGATGCTTCCACACCGTCAATACAAATCTCTGTTTCCCAAGCAAGGAAAGAGGAACAAAATAAGCCATCCACAAAGTATATGTTAGAACAGTTTCCTTTAGAAGGGGAAGTCATACTGTTGCACATATCTACCATCAGTCAACACTCAGGTTCTCCTAACATAATCCGATTATGTTATTTCTAATTAACAGAGATAGCTACAAGAATTAAAATGAGCCAAACATTTTCTGTCTCTATCTTCTTGTGTACTCTAGGCATAGCCACACAAAAAAAATCCCAACCAAACAAAACAGCAAGCAAAACAGCAAATTTTATCACAGAAAAAGTCTGTAATAAAATGAATATTTAACAAGTTGATGTCAAGGTAAACCAGCATCCACTGCTCTCTCACAGCCCAAAATCTCATTACACTGTGTAAATGCTTTGAACAGTCACAATTTTCCCTGGGTAAATCCATACAATCTCGCTGTACCTAAGTGTGGCAAGATGGTGGCAGCAGCAAGTTCTACCAAAAACCAGAAAAATCATGGTAAATGAGTTGTATCCAGGGACTTCCCAGGACCCCAGCTCAGGAAGAGCAGGGAACGAAACCAGAGTGGCCTGTAATACATCCATGAGCCAGGATCAAGACTTGAGAAAAGACTACTCACAGTGTAGGTGTGTAGTTCTGGAGCCTGTGCAGTCAGTAAGTCAGGGCAGCACAGACACCAGCTGAAGGAACAGCTCAGAGCAGGACTGGGCTCCCAAATCTGTGATCAAGGCATGAGTGGGCACATCACAGGTGAGGCTGGGAGGAGAATCTGAGGCTCACTGATGTCTTCAAGCCCTGAGAATTGATCAGCTGCCTCATCAGCCTGGAGGAAAGGCACCTGGAAGACCCTCCAGCAGCCTCCCATTGATCTGGCCATCATCGATCATTCATTGAAATTGTCCCAAAAATTAATGCTAGGAAACATTTGCACCCTAAGCATTTTGTGCTAATGACAAACAAGATCTCTCAGGGTTTGGTGCTATCACAACTCCTGGCACATGTAAAGTTTTGAAACAAAAACATGTGGTTTGCAGCACAGTTCCACATGAGGAAGAGAACCTACAAGAAAGCCAAAAAGGGATTTTTTTATAAAGGCATTTAGTAACAGGACAAGGTGGAATGGCTTTAGGCTGAAAGAGGTCAGGTTTAGTTTATATATTAGGAAGAAGTTCTTCACTATGAAGGTTGTGAGGCCCTGGAACAGGCTGCTCAGAGAAGTGGTCAGAAGGCCTCTGAGGATGAAGGGAGGTGCATAGGTAGTGAAAAGGGGGACAGGCTACCCAGGAGAATTACAGGCACATTATCTAAGTGTAAATTACAGGGTTAGGCAAACCAGAGCTCAGGTGGAGCTGGGACAGAGGGACATGATGGGCAAAAAGAGTGGTTCTGGCTAAGAAAAGGCTAGGAAAAGCACAGATTAATCATAGAAAGTTAAGAGTCAGAAGGGATGTTAAAGATCATTTATTTACAACCCTCCTGTCATGGGCAGGAACTCCTTCCACTAGACCAGGTTGCTCAAAGCCCCATCCAACCTGGCCTGTTCTGTAAGGGCAGCTCTGCTGCCAGGAGCCATACATTCCCATCTCCCTCACCATGGTAGTCCATCCACTTCTCTCTGCAGAGCCACAGCAGTACATTCCATCCGCAATGGAGTCTAGGCTCCTCTTTTTGCAATCTCTATAAAATCCCACAAATATTCTGCTCTTCTCACTAGTCCACAGCCTGCTTATATCCTCTCAGAGCTCCTTTACTCGGTGACTCAGTGCCTCAAGGACAGCTCAGCTCTCAGAGGGAAGGACAGCCCCAGCAGAGCCCCAGGGAGAGGCACCAGGTACCACCAGCACACTCCCCACAGAGTTCCCTCCAGGTCAGGGCCTCAGATATCCTCAAACAGCTGCTGGGTTGTGGCACATCGGCACCAGGGATGAGCAGGCTCAAAGAGCTTTCAGCAGAACTCCTAGAACCAGTTGCAAGAAAAAAAAAAAACAACTCCGTAGCAGCAGCCAGTTGGAAACAAGAAGTGTGGACACTTCCAGGAGCTGCCAACACAAGCTGACTGTCAGAGCTGGTAGAAGCAAAAGCCTCCAGAAGCCACTCCTCACCTGCAGCAGCAGGCTGCCAGAAGTTCCCCCAAGAAACATGATCCCTGCAGAAGAAACATATGGAAGAAATTCCCTAAAGAAGACGAAGCCTGGAAACTGCTGTGACAACTGTTATGTCTCTACTATCTGATTCCCTAGTTGCACTTAAGAGCAGGCACAGTGAGAACTAGTTGTTAGCACATGGGTGTTGTGAATTAATTTAAAGATGAGGAGTTTTCTCAGAGCCAGCCCACAGTCAAGTCTTGTGTGTTGGAAAGGGAAGATTTTCTTAAGGATTCTGTGAGTTTCTCACAACCCAGAGAGATGTTCAGGGAATGCTGGCAACTAGAATTGAGATTGGAATCAAACGATGCAAACAAAGCCATGGGTGATTTCTGTGCCTGTCACAACCAGACAACAAAATCCCTGTGAACTTTTTACAAGACTTACAAGACCCTCTGCTGGTCCTACTACTAGAAAGCCCTGAAAGCCCTTTGAAAAGGTTGTAGCAGTGTCCACACCAGCAGTCCTGTTAGATATTCGATTGCCTCCAGCAACCAGCTCTGGCATCTATTAAACATACAGGTAGTGAAAATACATAGAAATAAACTGCATGTGGAAACAGCCACTGACTATGTTTGTATCAGTGAGTAATGTTGCACAAATGAAACCATTTGGAGGAACAAAACAACTGTGCTGACAATGAGACATCAAAATTTTTTGTGCTTCAAGAGTTTTTACTTCAGTTCCATTCTGGTTTTGTGAACTGCATGTTATTGACAGCTAGAGCATGCTAGGTATATTCCTGGAGTGCATCTTCTCTCGTGATTTCAGCTGAAAAAGACCCACTTCATGTTTTCATACCCTGGGAGACTGCTCCCTGACATGAACTTTTGGCATTAGAGAGGAGATTTGCTTCAAAAATCTCAAACCCAAATGCTCACAGAGTTATGCTCAAATTTTTTAAGAATTGCAAAAGATTTTTTTGCTCTCAACCCTTCTAACTCTACAACCTTTTAATTGTCTGGACTCCTTGGATGGTAATATTGGCCTTTCACAGACATGATGTAGTTTTTAGAGAAATTTTTTGTCCTTCCCAGGCTGGCTTAGGACGTTGAGTGTAATGCTGTTATGGTTTGTTAGCTCAACAGCTCTGTGTGTGAGCTGAAGCAGTCTGGCCACTCGTGTGACCTTAGAGCAAAAAACTCAGACATCCATGTAGGAGAGTGCTGGATGTGACACACATAATGTGTTCTGGATAACACTGAGCTGGCCATCAATCATTCACTGAAATTGTCCCAAAAATTAATGCTAGGAAACATTTGCACCCTAAGCATGTCATGCCAATGACAAACAAGATCTCTCAGGGTTTGGTGCCATCACAACTCTTGGCACATGTAAAGTTTTGGAACAAAAACATGAGGTTTGCAGCACAGTTCCTTACATGTTTCCAGCCACTGAGCATACCAGTGACCATATCAGAGAGATGAGTTGGACGAAAACTGAGAAGTCTGCCTTGAAATCCAGAAAAGATGGGAGAAATGTAGGCTCTAATACTGTTTATTTTTAAATGCTGGTGAGCTTTCCTCTCTGAAAATTAGACTTTCCACTCCATCCTCTTAATAAAGAACAAACATCTAACAATTTTATGCTTCCAGTAAGAGCTCTGCCTGAGACTTCACAAGAAATTATCAACTTATGCATAGTTTATATACAACTCTAGATATCTCTCAAGAAAAAAAACTGATCAAAATCAAACCAAGAAAAAACATGAAATAATTAAACTGGTTCGGGTTTGTACAATGCTACATTTTCCTACAACTATAAACAACCTTTCAAATTTACTGCAGGCTGTGGGTTACTTAACTATATATTTGTCAGCTGAAAGCATTTTTAAACCACGAAATAGTTCTATTTTGAAATTCTGACTATTTTAACTCTTCAGAAGAAGCAGTGAACAAATACTTTATACCAGACTTTCACCACCACTCAGGTTCCTGTCAAATCTGTTTTAAGGATTTGGATTATGCTGAATGGACTTCTCTTTCCTTTGTCAATGGAATTTATTGAGATGGTAAACAGGTACTCTGTGCTGTTAAAAAGCTCCTGCTATGGAAATAACTTGTATTTCCAATCCTTGAACAGTACTCAGATACTATAATGACACATGAAATGGAAATATTGCATACACAAATGACAGATGCCAGAGCTTGGTATGTCTCCTCTATGAAATGCCTGTTATATCATTCCTTTCTAGTTAAAATATCACTCTAGCCACTGGCCTTGTTAAATCAGTTTTTTTTAAAAGCATTACCAGAAGGATCTTGAAATACTGGAGTAATGTCATTCAAATACTGTAGATATTCTAAGTCTTGTTTTTCATCTGACCCCTAGAAAAATTCAATTGTAACAACTATCAGCTAATAAAACATTATTTCAGAGAATCTTTTCAGGAAAATCTTTTTAGATTCTTGTGCACTCTGGCAGTTTGTAGTTCAGATAATATGGTGGAGAGTGACAAATGCAGAGACCAGACAGTAAAAACACTCTTACTGTTACTTGTGGACACAAAAGAGTCTAGAGGATAACTGAACTGCCTTTTAAATATTAACACCAACGAAGGAGGTTCAACTATTTCCCAGCATTTTTTCCAGCTGTTTGGTTTTGTTTTCCTGTTGTTTCAAATCTCACATTTTGTTTTTATTTTCCCCTTGACACTGCACTGTGATATTGCCTCTTTGAAAATTGCAGGCAAAGTGAGACAGATGTCTTGAACGTGCAAATACCAAGGGAATAGTTTATCAAGAGGCTATGGGCAGGTGTTGATCTCAGGACTTTCTGCCTTCTCTGTTTTGGGAGATCTGTAGGTAATGTGCATAACAAGTAGAGAAAGTCAGATACAAAGTACAGCAAGTATCTGGACACACTTGAGAAAAACACTGGGAGAGAAAGTCAAAGCAGTACTTGTGAATCAGCAGGTCTGCTGTTTACCAGGAGCTAACAGGTGATTTTCCAGAAAGCACAACATCTCTCTGTGCTACCCTAAAATAAAAAAAAAAAAAAAAAGTATTCTAAATGTATTATAAACAGTAAAGAAAAACATCTGTTTCTGTATTACTTTATAGCAGTTATTAAGCCTAGTTCCCTGTGCCCCCCTTTTTAATTTCATTGGCTGGAGATTGGTTTTCCTTTCTTTTGTTGGACAGAAAATGCTAGAACTTATGAACAAATTTGTTGTGTTGTTGTTGTTTTACACCTTAATTACATTCAAAAGAGTTTCTATGCTTTTTTTTTTTTTGTATACATTGTAAGTTTGAGCATATTGCTTAAATGTGATCAAATGTAAACAAATATGTGGTTATTATCTGCAAGGTAATGAATGAGGAAGAATGTGTCACTATGTTTTTAATCATTGTGGAATCCAGATGACAACATTAGCTAAAGCAGCCTAGCTCAAGGGTTCTCTAATAACATCTGAACTCTACTGTCAATTTAAACTACCAATTCAACTCAGCTTGCTGTGATTCATACAGGTAAGAAGAAATTAGTTTCTTTTGGAGAAATTTGGAACTTCAAAAATAAAAGTTTTAAAAGTTTTTCTTTCCTGAACCACAGACCTCAAATAAAATTTGATAGCAGTGGAACAGCAAGTTACTTTGTGCCAATATGCATGAATTGATTTTATCTCATTAAGATGGAGAATAGTTATTTTGTACTATTGATTTTTAGGTTCTATTTCATAATTTTTACTGTCCTGATGTTGTTTGATTATTCATACTATTTAATTTCCAAAAAAAAGCCTCTATTCTGGGCTCTGGTACAAGTGAACTTGCCCTCTAATCATCAGTTATCTTGTGCTAGTGATAGTGAGGTGGAAAATCAAGAATTTAAAAGAAGAAAGGTAAAATCTGACCCATATACACAACTCAGAAAAGGTGTCATGTTTTTCAGAGCTCAGATGATCTCTAGGAAAATTTTTTTCCTGAACTAATTTTCTTGCCATCCTTTATCACTTTTCTCCTATTCACAACTGTAAAATATCCCTGAGAACACTAATAAGGTTACTGATAATTGTTACCATTGTCAACATTGTCATCAAGGGCTCAACAGATTTTAAGTTTCTTTAAATTAAATTAGGAAAACAGGTAAGATGCAGAGTCATGGTGTCAATCATTCAACTGCAATATCCATCCCATATTTGATAATTATTTTACTTCCCAACTTTATTTAACTCAGGGATCAAAACTGTGACTGACAATAGAGAAGACCAAAACTATCCCCTAAAAATTAGGCAGTTAGTTTTATCCCTGATGCCAAGAGAGGATCCAGGGAGACAGCGTGGAAGAAACATAAGCAATGATGTGAACCACAAAACTACTGCACCTGTTTAAAGATGGTCTTGACTTGAAAGAAGCCTGTAAAGAATTCTTGAACTAGTTATGTATGGATCAGTAATACACAAAGAATGGAGCAATTTAGGACAGTCAGTCACTTCAGCTATTTTGGTGGATGCATTAATCTTCTCCAAAAATACCGAAGTCTTTTACCTGCATAGTACACAATATACCAGGTGAGCAGTGAGGTGAGGAGACTGGCCTTGTACAAAGGGAGAACACTGGAAACAAGGGGAACATAAGAATGAGAATGGGGGAGAAGGCTGAGAAAGAGGAAGGTAATGATATATGATGTGATATATGGAAAAAAAAAAAAGGATAAATATATACTGTTAAAGATGAAGGAGGATGTGTCAAGGCACAATAAGACAATAATCTCAATCTGAAAATATATAGTATATCTATCATTTGGAGTCATGCTCCAATATTTTTGAACTCAGTTCCACTGAGGCCAGCTTGGAATTCCTCAAAGAGGAAGAAGAGTTTCCCACTCCTTGTCCTCAAGCAAATATTTTCCTTCTCTCTGCTGCTGAAAGATTGACAGGATGGATAAATGCATTGTTCGTTTTTCAAGTATGCATTCATGCCATTGACTTAACTGGTCTGCTTTGAAGAGCTATTAGAGCTCCTTTGTGCAGTATCCATAGGTTGTATTGTGGGTTGTCACTGCAGCACAGGCACATCCTGCACAGCACTCTACCTCCCTCACCCTGCTGCTCTCCGGCTGTCAACTTTATTGTAAAACATCAACAGGAAAGATGTGCGGCGTATTTTTGTCTTCACAAACAGGCCACATTATGTTAGGCAGCTAAATAATTACATGACATTCTCTGCTTTCCAAATTCAGGATTATCTGGCCTGTGCCTATGGCACTAATGCTACATCTGCTGGTGATATACCTGACAGCAAGAGCAGGGGCTGATTTGCAGTCTCAGGAGCTATCAAAACTAGCAGCACTGAAAACACAATAATTATATTAATTGGGCAATGTCTCCACAGCACAAGCTTTAGCTTTGCCTTAGTATTTAATAACTTCTCTCATATATTGGTTATATCAAATGTGAAGAGAAGTCAGAAAGAGCTCCTTAGTGTTTTGGCTTCACAGTAGGTATGTTAAGAAAAAATTTGAGCTGGTCAAAATCTTTTCTAAGGAGTATTTTCTAGTCAGACATATCTCCACCCAAGTAAAAATATTCTGCAAGAATTTACTGATACTGACAAATGTAATTCAGAAAAAAAAATTGTGAAGCATTAAGATTTTTTGCTTTAATACAGTTTTATTTCAAGAGCATATCCTTTACAGAAATTAAAAATTAGATTAATAATGATATCTAATCCATTGAAAAGAAATATTCGGATTGAACTAGCATTATCTTTTCAAAGAGTCATAACTAAACAATTTCAGGAGTCACAGAATTTTCCTTTCTACTGACTTCCAATTTCTGGCATTTTTCTGCGAATGTGAAGTAAAAAAATTATCTTACTCCACTACTCAGAAACGGATAAATAGGCACGTAAAGGACTTACACAAAGATTTTCTTCAGGAAAGCAACGAAGTTTATAAGCTGATGTTTCCACTAAACACTTCCTAGAACTCGGAGTAGATCCTAAAGTGATATAAATCAGACAAGTCCACTGTGACCACAGCAGGCAGAGTTTGATGCAATCAATCATCATGAACGCTGAGGCTTTCAGGTGCACTTGATGGTGGACACTTACAGCATGTTTTATAAAGGTAGCATTTAAAGAACTTACCATTGCAGCTCAGTTTGCTGTTCTGCTCTGTGCTGGGAATTTCTGGGAAGCCACTTAATCACCCTCTGTCTATCCTTCTGTAAAACTGAAATAATATTTTCCAACTCTCATTCATTCTGGAATTAGACCTTATTCTTTCAATATACTGATGCTGGTAGAGCACGTAGAGCAAATTGGAAGAAGAAACAAGAACATGTACTAAGTGTTTAAGAGTGGAAAATATCATCTAGACTATAAACGAGAATAAAGAAGTAATTTCTTCCTTTAGAATTGGGTGCTGAACTTGTACACTGAGATTACATTTCTTGAGTTGCTAAAAGGTAAACTCTTCATAATTTAGAATTCTTAACTAAATATATAATTCGTCATCTTTTCCATTACTTGGACTTTTGGACACTAGAAAACCTCATATCTCCACATCTCTTCAGTAAGTTAGTTTTTTAGCAATTTTTTTTTAAATCTGCAAATTAAAACGGTGATGGTACAGATGCTGTGTTGCAAACCCAAGCCTCCTCCACATAGGATTTTTTTAAACTGCTTTTCATGTACCCATGAGAACCAGTCCATGAACAATTGAAGACTGCAGAGGGAAAGCTTTTGCAGGGAAGAATGAATTACATTTTGACTAAAACCTGTGAGGGAAAACACCTTTACATACTCAATAGCTAACATACTGCTTTATGCTGAAGGATGTCTTTATACAGATCAAGGTTGGCAAACCCTTCAATGGTACACCAGAGAAATGCTAGAAAGACAGGCACTGATTTGCAATTACCCTGTAGACAAGGTGTCTGAACAATATTGATTATTTCTGTTATTTACTAGTTATTAGGTTTGTCATTACAAGACATTGTTTGAATTTCACCGAGTCTGCCCTTGTCAGAGGGGCAAAGGACACTTACTTTATCCCAGAAATTATCAAATTAGATTCTTAGCTAATTAATTAAGTCTCACTTGTTATGGGAAGCTACATAGACTAGAATTTGATGCTCTCCACTAGCTGTGTTTCTGATTTAATACAACTCATGGTTCTCACCTATGCAGGAGTGAAAAAAAAAAACCAAAAACCCACTAAGTATAGGTTAGAGTATAACACTGTTTGTTGACAAGAGAGACAAATACATGCCATTTGTGTTTGTGTTCTCTGCATGTGGTCTAAGACGCTCAGCAGCAGAGCATCTACAATTGCGACATTCGTTAGCACAAATTACCATGCGGTGCTCCAGAGGAGCCTGTAGCAGCATGCCACGCTGTAATTGCCTGGGATGTAGTGCCCTGGGTTCCAGAAACAGAGACTAGACAGGAATAAGGAATAAAGGAGGGATTTATTTGAAAGGCCTTCAGAGGTCACACTCTGGGCTCCAGAGGCTCCTGCCTCAGTGCATCCCAAAATGGACAATGGCAGCTCCCGAGTTCTTCCCACTTTGATATCAGCATCAATTCCCCAAGCAGAAGCCAGGCAAGGATGGAATTTGCCCAAGCTTGCCCCCCTCTCGCCAAGATGAAGGTTTGCAGTTGTTGGGCCCAGGAGGGGCTGGGTGTCCTTGGAGAGCGAGCTGGAGAGGCTTTGTTATGTCAGTGTGAGCATGAGAGAACAGCACTGAACGAGCTCCAGGGAACTGCAGAGTTACACTGGGCACTGCAGGGTTGGAAAAATATGAAAGTTAAAACCTAAGGCATCAGTGTAATTCGCCTATGAAGACACACCTGGGACTCCAACATGTTTCTATTGTAGCATTTCTTAAGGAAAGAAAAAAAGGGATTTTTTTAGTAAGAACTTTTAAAGTTATGGAGAGGGGGGAAAGAAGTCAGAGTAGGGTTAAACAATATTGTTTGAAATAATATTTTATATATGGAATAACCTTTAAGGCAAAAAATTCCCAGAGCCGGAATGTGTTTCCCCATTGGCATATCTATATAAATCAAATTAATGCCATCTTAAATTTTCTTAATTGCTTCATGGGCCTTAATTTGCTTGGATCTTCTTTATCCCTGGATTTCTAACTACCTTTCCTGGCTACAACACAACCTAGTGCTACCACAGGCATGTTGAACTTGGTAGAGAGCAAACACTGTACTAGATTTTAGTAATACATATTCCATTCCATGTATTAAACAACCTGATTCAGAAATAATTCAGAAGAAGTAAAGAAACAAAACTAGAAACAAGTGTATAATAGAACTGTATATATGCATTGCAGTTAGTGATGAAACCAGAATGACCCAACAGTAAGCTGTTTTAGTAACGTTCATCATTATTGTATCAGTCAATAAATGTATAAAATACGGATAAATGTGAAAATTGGTGTCATGCTAAAGTATCACATAGGTCAGTATCAATACCAGCTGTATCACACACATTTTTCATGGCAAGATCTAACAGTGAAAAAATACTTGAGGGCCAGTTTCAGTCTGGACATGTATGTTGGACCCGAATGAGATTCAGGGATTCATTATCTGATAATTAATTGGTCATGGTGATTGATCCATGTTACTCCAGTGCCCAACAAAATAAGGCCTGAGAAACCAGTAGATTTCATTGGAGGCTGAGTTGCCTTTCTAATTAGGCTACTCACTAAAGCTTTAGTGAGTGATTTCTGCCACAGGATGACAACTGTTTGTCTACACAGGCTTAAATGGTAATGTTTTCAGTCGGTGCAATTATTTCCCTTCCTTTGCTGTAATCCCTCCTAAAATGTGCTTCAAAGTTTGAGAGGTATCTTTACCCCCTACAGTAAAAGGAAGCTAAGTCTGAAGTTCAATTCATTATTGCCTAGCACAGATATCCTCAGCTTGCCGTAAATTAATGAAAAGGATATGTTCAGCTTGGTTAGCCCAGTGCAATACAGTTATATTCTACTTCCTGTAACCACTAATTCATTAAATGCCACTGCTGGCTGTGTCCCTACATCCCTCAAGATGTAGCTCTGGTACAATAAGTTCCCAGGAAAACCTTTGTAGAAAAGTTTTTAGTTACAAATACTGGGGGTGGGTTGGTGTGTTTTTTATTTTTTATTTTTTTTTTTTTATTCACATAGTGAGACACTTGCAAGCAAGCAATACAATCTGGAATTCATATAGTTAAAATTTTGTTTAGAAGTCAATATTACTGGCATTATTGAAAAGACAAAAATATATTATTTAACTTCCCTCTTGTCTATGTAATTACAAGTAAATAATAATAATATTTTGAGCTGTATTTTACTTGGTACAACAAGTATTGAATATCTTCTATAATGATGAACTCTAATGATAATATAGAAGTAGGGGAGGTATTGATAGGCTCAGAAAATTGCTTGGGCAAAGAAAAACACTCCTAATGAGCAAAGTCGAGAATGGTTGTCTAATTGAAATTCCAGCCATATAATAAAATAATTCCAAATCTAGTAATTATAGACAAATGAAAAAAAAAAACCAAAAATCAAAGTCCAAACCCAAAATCCCTCTCTAAAAAGATTACTGTTAGATGAAAGGTCTCAGTAATAACAGAAATAAAACTGCTACACAGACAATTCCTAGTACCTAGTCACTCCTCACTGCCATGGTGTACCCTTCTACTATTCTTCTTTGTCCTGAGGTTATTGGCTAAACTAAAAAGCAGGAGGAGTCTGACAGCAAGTCCTTCTGAGGAAAAGATTTGTTGAAGGCAGGGATTTCTTTCTCCTCTTTGGTGGCAGGAGGATAACTTCATCTTCCTCCTTCTGGGGCCCTATGAGGGTTATTTTTATGTCTTTTTATCTTACCACATTTTACAATTTGTTTGTCTTCCTTTCTCTGCAATTGCACTTTGCAGATAAATGTACTACATATGGAGTGTCTTACATATAATTTATGCTTCTTCTTTGACACCCTAAAATCTGTGCCGTCCAACTCTCAGGCCTTTTTCTTCTTTACTTATCAGCAAATAGTCACAGGTGAGTTGTTTCCTGTGGTCTCCAGTGTCACCACGTGTCACTTTTCTTACCATGTCACACCCACATTCTTCCACACTGCACCAGCTGCTTTCAAGCCTCTGTTGCTACACCATGCCCATACCCTGGATTACTTCATTATACAAAGATTATAAAAATGTTATTTTTCTATACAGAGAAAACTTCAGTTCTTACTATCATTTAAACAAAAATAAAGAAGTCTTTAAGTAGATCAAGACAAGTCCAGACAAAGCCCATGAAGAATCAATCCAGAGGCCTTGTCCTGGTTTCAGCTAGGGTTGGTATTGAGGCTGTACCATTCATGTCAGCATTTCAGTTTTTGGGATACGGATGTAGAAAGCTTTAATAAACTTTGTAAGTAAAAAAATTAAAGGTGACAAGGTGGACAGCTGCTAAACCAGGCAATAACAGCACTTAACTTACCCTGGCAGTATTGTAAGCTTTAAAGGAGATACCAGCCACCCTTCCACTCCAGGAGAGGAGGTAACCACATACCAATACACTGCTGACAGCCCATGAAAACAATTATCTGTAATTCCAACCATGAAGCAAACCCACAGACATTATGAAATATTGGAATTGCTGGTGTGGTTTCAGATAAATGTGGTTCAAATGAATATCTTCAGGAAATGGTTTGATATTTGACTCACCAAGATCAATGTGTTATGCAATTACCAAGAACACGTTTACACAGTGTAATACTTTGAACATATTTTCCTAGAATTCACAGTAAAACCAATTTTGCAATGAAATATTGTGCTTGATAAAGGCTGGAATTCTGCTTTGTGAAAGTTTTCTTATATAAACATTCATAATAGATCCTAGGATGGAGATGCTACTAAAGCAGAAAGGAAAAAATAGTTCAAGCAAGCCATACTTTTTCTTTTAAAGTAAAATGCCAATAACCTATCATGACTGTGATGGAACGACTCACTTTAATACTGACACATATAGATCCCACAAACCACAGAAACATTTGGGCTGTTATTTTTAATGGCCTTTTAAAGACACAAACAATAAAAGCAAACAATAAAACATCTTTATTGCGTTGCTGTGCTTGGCAAAGGAGCTAGAGCTGTTTTGGATGATGGCTGTGCTGGGTCTGGCTGCGATGGAGTTAACTTTCCTCACAGCAGCCCACATAGTGTCATGTGCTGCATTCCTGGCTAAAATGGTGCTGATAAAGTGCCAGAGTTTCTGCTGTTGCTGAGAAGTACTTCCACATCACCAGGTCACTCAGGCCAGAAGGCTGAAAGGATGAGCCAAAAGCTGGGGAGGCGACACAGCTGGGACACCTGGCTTCAACCAGCCAGGGATAGTCCACACCACACAGCATCCTGCTCAGCAGCAAAAGGCACAGGAAAGGCAGGGGGAGAGGGTTTCGTTATTAAGCCCATTATCTTCCAAAGAAACTACTCATACCGAGGCCCTGCTTCCCAGTGACTGGACATTGCCTGCTAATGGGAATAAGAGAATAAATCTCCTCCTTTCGCTATGCTTCCATGTGTGACCTTTGCTTTATTCACTACACTGCCCTCATCTCAACACACCAGCTTGCTCATCTTATCTTCCTCCCCTGTGCTCTTGGGGAGAGTGAGATCCGCAGGGTGGGAAGCTCTTGGAACCCTGGAAGATGAGAATTTTAAATTCTCTGTGCTGAAGGGCACTGATCCACAAGAAAACACCACATTTGATCTGAGGCCTTGGAATAGGCTTCCAAAATTGAGTGATAACATTAAAATCATGTGTGTGTAGTTTGAATAGAAGGTGTGGTGTCACAGGGGTGAAAAATTTAAGGTTTTATATATAATTATATAGATGTCAATATGGAGGTTTTAGGGTGGTGGCTAGATACTTTTTTTTTCACTTTCTTCTTCCTTCTTCTTTATGGGTTTAGATGGTGTCTTATAATTGGATAAGAAAATCTGTACTGCTGAACTTAGAGGTTTGAATATTGGGTTAGAAATCAAAATAATTTAGGTGGCAAATCATTATTGGACAAATTACCCTTGAAAAATCTCTGCAGAGCCAGAGAAACACCATTATAACCTTTTTCCACCTCGTTAACAGAGCTCACAGCTTCTAAGACTGTAACATAGATAAGAATTAATAAACAACTGAGTCCGACTAAGAAAAAAACACATCTCCTGTATTTCATCCCAGCTGTGGGAAGTGAGGGTAAGAGGTTGGAAAAGAAGCTCACACCTCGACAGGAAGTCTGAAGGCCAGTCAAGGTAGACCCACTAGAATGCATTTATTTAAAAGTAGTGCTGCTATTACCATTGCTTTCATATACCATACAATAACCATATACCATACAATAATCTCATTGCAGACTCTTTGATATGGACTCTCCAATAAGCAGGCTCGAATATAAACAGTTTATTTGTAACACCATAATATACAAATATCATATTGATAGCAAGAAAGCTAGGAACTGTTCTTTTACGGCTTCTGTAGCAGAGGGATTAACACAAAGTTATTTATAATTTCATCAAAATAGCAGGACAAACCCAACAAAACTTAGCTGGGTCAAATTCCAAAGTCAATTACAGAGCTCCTCAGGTTGCAAAAATTAGTCTCTACAAGAAAAGAATCAGAAATGAAGGCAAACAAAGTCTAGAAGTTAGCCAGATAACAGAAACTTTTCTAAATGAATATATATAGTTTCTCTCATCCTCGATTCATCTGGGAACGCTTACAGATCTTCCAAAGTCAGAAGAGTATTATAGTTTTCTAGGCTATAATTCTACGCAGCACCCAGGGCCATACCAATCCAGTTAAAGATCAAATAAATGCACATTTCTTAAAGTTTGTGCAATGTTGATTATGAGTGAACACTAAAATACATAGTTTGAAAAATGAAGTTTTTGTCCTTAAATGATCCAGCTGTTTTCAGCAAGCTCAGAAAAAATCTCTTTTGCTCTGGTAACACACCTGCCAACTGTCAAAGTTCTTGGACATTTTGAAATAGGCTACTCTAGTTGATATGGATATTAATAGATGGCAAACTAAGATTACCTTTCTTTCTTGTTCTAAGTCATGTTTCAATTGCTTTGATGATAATTTAGCACCCTTTCCTCCTTACAGGTGGGAAACTGAGTCAGAGGGAAGTCATTCAGCCACCATTTGCTAAACTAAGAGAACACAGGATGTAACTTGGGTTAGGGATGGAAAAAAAGGAAGGCATCCTGGATGTCAAAGCCAATCTTTTGCTTACATTCCAAGAGCGTAGGGGCAGAGGCTACACAGATCTGCTCGTGTTTTCTCTTTTAGGTAAATGTGCCTTTATCTTTTGGGGATCCTTATTTTCCTTAGGTGAGGGAAGTGAGGGGAAGCTTAGGGAGAGCATCATGTCCTTTCCAGTTCTGTGGTATTATTTTATGAATTCAAAGATAATCACTCAGGAATATTTTTGAACAGCGGGAGTTTGTGTGTGTGTGTGTGTATATATATAGGAAAAAAAAAAAAGATTAAAAGAGAAAAATCCCAACAATTTTCCCCACATACTAGTGAAGCCTACAACCTACCCTCCACTTGTGATGTCTTAGTCAGTCCGAACAAATAAAGGTTTACTGCTCAAGCTCAATACATATTTTTGTGCTGACATTAGATAGGCTCCTCCTCCCACATCACAGGAAATACCCTTAACTTAGGCAAAAATTGTTGGAGTTCAATATAATAAGGCCCTCCTGGTCTGTAAATGGCAGGGATTGGAGCTCACAACTCACTGCAGCTACATAAAGAGAGAAAAAAAAGAAGAGTAACTACACCACTTGCTCATTCACTTACTTGGCAGAAAACAATTCTGAAACTAGAGCACAGAAATTATAATGCTTCAAATACATTCAGTAAAAAAACCCTCAATTATCTTATGTAGTTGCCCCTTGTAAAATTCTTAGTGAACTGCAGATGCATACAGCAAGAATTAGATGGGAAAAAACTGTATCTGTTGGACCTAATTTTCTACATCCTTGTATTTTTGTAGTAATTTATGCCTCTGAATAATAATGTAGAAAATATCTGCAAAACATAATTCTCCATTCATCTATAAATCTAGTAGCAATGACATTTTTTACATACTTTACAGTGATACACATGAACATATGTGGTGTATGGTTATATGAAAGAGTATGGAGCAGATTTAAAATTTTCAAAGGTTCACAAAAATTTTCAAATGTTCAAAGGTTATAATATTTTACTTTGGTTCTACTACCCAATTAAAAATGATCCGAAATTTCACATTCCCCTTTCATATACCTTTGCTGAATGCAAATATAAGCTGTTTTAAACAAACAAAAGGGAGAATTTCAGGTGGATAGCTTGAAAAGAACTAAAGAATGGATCATAAGTATTGCAGTATAAAGGATGTCTCATAAGGACTGTCTTCTAGGTTTTGGGTTTTTTCAAAATTTTTTTAACTGATAAGACATTCTTTTTTAATTAAAAAATTCCAAAAAATGGAACATCCTTTCCCTCAACAAGTAGTTTTGACACTAACACAAAATCTTGCAAGGAAAAACCCACTTATATAGAGTGGTTTTGACTGTGGGACTTCTGATTAGCTGACTGAGGGTGAGGAAAATACTATTTTTTTTTACAAGATTGAAGAAAGTAAAAATAAATGCACAGTTAATAAGGACACAACAAAAGCATCAGTCACGTAGAACACTCAGTGTTTCAGAACAATGAGAGAGCCATAATCATAACAAAGTTAAAAAGAAGGAAGTGATAGGGAATTTTCTTATTTTTTTTAAATATGGGATACACAGCAAGTGGCTATGAAGATGATGTTCTTCAAAAGTAAACTAGGATTCTATGTAAGCCTTCACACGTATTTTAGCCTATTGAACTTATTTCTCACATTTTAATGTGTTTCATTTTTTCCAGCTGATTTTCTTCACTGCTAGGACTGTACTTGTTGAGAAGAATGATTTTTAGCATAGACTAGCCCAAATAAGAACTATACTGAGACCAGAATGCTGATATTGCCTTTTTTCCATGAGCACCAAGAGATAGGAATAGAAGTCATATTTGAAGAATTATATTTAAACATACTTAAATAATTCTGCTGAGCTTTCCTTACCAGGACAGTCATATATTTTCACAATAAAGAATTTGTCTAGCATATTCCTCACTTAAAACATGATAAATTTCATAAGCTAATAATGTTTAGACCTCAAAAGCAGGCAGAATAGAAAATAAACCCTAGAAAAATGCTGAAATGCTTTAAAATACCTTGAAATATCTTCACATACCCATGTTTATTTCAGAATACCTTTATAATCCTATTAGATTGTTTGCAGAATTCAGTGTCTTCATTACTCCAAGAGTGTGTTCTGGTTCCCAGATCAGTCACCTCTAAATTTACTTTAATTGACATATTTTCCTTCTGATATTTTATTATTATTTTTTGATGCCATAATGGATTTTAAAGCTACATGAGCAAGAGAAACATGGAAATTCATTTGTACTTTTATTATTGAGGCCTGAAACCTGTGCAAGTCTAAAACAAGCAATCATTTCTCATTTTACACCGTTTGGGTTTTTCCTTCTTTGCTGTATAATTAGATCTAAGTATTTCCATTACAAAGTACATATTTAGTAAAAAGATGAAAAATTTGTTTTCCAGTAGAAAAATAGGACAGAAGTAATTAAAGCTATTTAAAGTCTTAACTAGGATATTGTGAACTAGACAAATTTGAAATCATTAATGAAGAAAAATCTCAAAAATAATGGGCATGCCCGCATATATATGTAGTGATAAAAGGAGAGAAGATGTTTTTAAACTGAGAGAAGGTAAATTTAGATTAGATATGAGGATGATATTCCTTACCATGAGGGTGGTGAGGCCCTGGGACAGGTTACCCAGAGAAGCTGTGGGTGCCTCATCTCTGGCAGCGTTCAAGCCAGGTTGGATGGGGCTCTGAGCATCCTGCTCTGGTGGAAGGTGTCTCTCCCCACGGCAGGGAAAATGGAAATAGATGATCTTTAAAGTTCCTTCCAACCCAGGTCATTCCCTATCTATGTCCTGCATTTAAAGCTGTAGGATTTACACTGTATATTGGGAAAATGCTGCACCTCATCACATGAGCCCAGCTCAACCCATGAAGCTTTGTTTCCAGAAGAAGGGACCTGGACCTCTCACCTCCATAGCACAAGGCACAATATGGGCACCAGGCGAGGTCAGGATGAAATGTTTCACCTTTTCCCCTTCAGTGCTCTTGGTGTGACTCCACACAATTTGTTGCAAAGCATCACACAGAGGTGGAAGTATCTAGAGTAAGGCACCCCGTGAAGTGTTTCACCATGGTTTTTATCCAACAACAACATTCCCACAAATGTGTGTTACCTTTCAAAATACTACAAAATAGCTCGGCCTTGCTGATAAATAAGGATCACTTAACAACATACTTCAATATGTTGCTTAATTAAGAAACAGGTCAATTACTAAGATCACATTTCTGTGAATAAAATGACAAGGCTATGGCCTGGGATAAATTTGTTTTTCTATGAAGAAATGCCTCTAAAGGGACTGTACAGTCTTTGGGGTAAAACAAGCTAATATTTCTTTTGTTAATTAACAAATTAACAAAAATTAAAAATATATTAAAAATAATTAAATTATTAATTCATTTAAAAAAAAATTTCTGTCATTTCTGTGATGATCATTTGTGTCCTCACTGTGCCTGTAAACAAGCATGAGTGCTGTTCTGTGCTAGAGGCACTGAGAACTTTGAATTCCTAAGTATTTATTGGGCAGATGAATCATACATAACTATTTTATGGTCAGCAATATCAAACTGACACAAAACCATTCTTATCCAAGACATCTTCATTAACATATTTTTTTACAATCAGTTTATTGTAAAAAAATAATTAAAATTAATTTACTTTCATCTGGTATATACTTTTACCACATATGTATATTACCTTAGGAAACACCCCGAAATACAAACCTCAACCAACTTCCTATTTCAAGTATGAAACATTAAAAAGGCTCTCTACAACTCCTGCCCTTTTTTTACGGTTTTTTTTTTTAACTTCATACCATACTTGTCATACACATTGGAGTTTGTTTTATCTCTGGTACACTGGAAAAAGGCAATCTTTAGATATTTGTATATCATTTTTTTCTGCAAGATTATCACTATTTCTGGCTTTCATAGGGTTTTGCTAATCCTTCACATCCATTTACCCAAGCTGCTGCCTCTGACAGATCTAATGAATGGCATATTTTATAGCATGTTGACTGGTAAAATATTTAAAAAACAAGGAAAAAATTGACTGAGGTCAGTAAAAATAAATAGCTTATCTCTGTGCTTCATCTCCTTTTCTTTCATATATTTTTCTTGTCAAAAGCATCAGTAATGCTTCATTTTCAGTCACTGTTTAGAAAGGCTGAGGATTTAAATGTCATCCTTCATTATTTTTTGATGTGATAAAGGTTTCATACCACAGACTTCCTGAGTAAGGATAACTGTTTATCCAATTCTTTTAGGAAAAGTATTAATTTTGGTTCTTAAACCAGTTCTTTATCGGAAGTCTTTTGTTCTTTGTTACATACACTATTAAATAGATCTTACGAGACTTAAAGTTCATCTAGAAAAGTATTTTATGCGTTTTCTGAAATGTCCTTTACGTGTTTCACATTTAAATTCTGCCAGGTAAAGGCTTGATAACTTTTCCCAATAGGAGAGATGGTGGTTAGGGGACACAGTGAATTAACTTTAAGACATTCAGCACCATATGCTCCCACAGCCTTTATGCCTAAAGGAGTAGTAAATCATTACACCACCTACTCCTCTTATCCCAAAATATAAAAATAAAAAACAAAACAAAACAAAACAAAAAAAACCATAAAAACTCCAAACAAACAAAAAAAAATTGTCTTATCTTTCTCCAGATTCAACATGTGAGCTAAAATGAGCATTGCCTTATTCAGAATCCTGCTGAGCTGGGCAATAAAAAATGGCCAAACTAATCAACAATTTCATGTACCAAAAAGCTTGTAGGACATCCAGGCTGTATCATTCCAGCTGGGAAGAGTGATGTTCTTTTCAGCTCAGCCCGCAGCTGGTGGGGACACCCCATTGTCCAAGAGGGATCTGTGCAGGACACATGATTCCATTCCAGAGGGGCAAGTGAGGTTCTTAATACAAATGCCTCTTTTAAGCACAGATAATTGAATGGAATAAATGGAGGCTTAGTCCTAATGAAATGTTTCTTCCATAATACCGAAACCAGCAAAAGCCAGGAGAGTTTACAAAGGTAAAACACACATCCCGAGCATGCTAATTATTCCTGCCAGGATTTCTGGCCATCCTTGAAGTAAGGAATGTGGCATACAATGAAACTCTATTAACTGCAGGAACAGAAGCCTGCCGAGGCACATGCCATTTTAATAGATTTTTTTAAATCTAATTTTCAGTATTCTTGATACTCTCCCTCTTCTTCTGTATCCCTAGACTCCAGCATGGGCATTCCCACCCACTCTCCCAGAGTTTCAACCCCAAGATATTTTGGGTTATGCAGACAGGCTAAAGCCAAAACCTTTCTCATTCTTAGGATCATGATTGCCACTCAGGCAGGATCCTGCACTGGGGAGTGTGGAAATAGTGTAATTTTCTACCTCTTTGTTCCTTGCAAATATGAATACTTCATATACAAACACTTCTAAGTGCCTGCAATTAAAGAAAGGCAAATTGTATCTGATTCCATTATAGGTAAAGACATTTACCTTTTACTAAAATTATGCTTGCAGAATTGTGATGTTTTGTTTTCCTTTTTCTTACAAGTATGCCTTTGAATCTTATGGAAGACTCGGGAAGGATTTCATCAGGGATCCTTCCAAGCTCCTACCCTTGTTTATGGCATTTTGAAAGCATCATTATTAGTGTTAGAAAGCTTTCCTTGTCTGCATTTCTATTCTGTGAAGTTTTCATAATTGGGTATGTATAATTAAGATTTCCATTAGTGGTTGGTTTTTTGTTTTTTTTTTTTCTTTTATTCCCCATGTCCTAGTAAAAATGACAGATAAATGCCTTGAGACTGTTATGCCTTAATTGCTCCCCAAGAGTTAGATTACTGAGTTAGGACCTGATTCATACACATTTTATGCACCATTTCCTTGACTTTTTTTTTAATTTAACATTTTGCTCAGAAACTTATTATTACGGAGAAAAGTGCCAATACTTCTTATTTACGTAAATCCCTGGAGAATAGTTGCCATATCTTCCCTCTGCAGCTCATTATGCACTACATGCATTCCAAAGAGAAAGAATCAGCTGCAATAGTCCAACCAACCAAATATTTACAGCTTTTTGTTGTTATTTCAACATTTCAGATAAATCATGCCATGGGTTTCAGCAGTATATACCTCAGAAAAGTCACTCTGAAAACACATCAGTGTAAATAAAACCAGATTTTGAATACTAAGAGACAGCCATCAAAAGAACGATCAAGAAAATGGGAGCACACATAGCAGTCTGCTTTTCAGACTTCATAAATATTTCATCATAAGACTTAGTCACTATTATGCAGGGGCAAGCCGCTAAAAGAATATTAACATAATTTGCTTAAGAGTCAGACACAGAGTTAGTAGAAGTCATGTTGCTCCTCTCTTCCATGGAAATCAAACAGCAAATGGAAGAAGAGCTTCTCTCACTGCCAGCAGGCATAATGCAGCTCCCAGCCACAATGCTGAGCTGGAAAGGGTCGTGCCAGGGGGGCTGGTGTTCTTCCCCTGACATCTGGCCCGGCTGTGTTCCTTGTTTCAGTGTCCCATGTCCCGAAAAGATGAGATGAGGCTTCTTTCTGCAGTTTCAGAACTTGTTTATTTCTGGTTCTTATCAGAGTTTCAGAGGCACAGACTGTGCTGTGACCTCCAGGAACACGAGGACAGAATGGCAATGGCTACCCAAAGCAGGTAGTTTTTATATCTATTATCAACCAGTTAGAAAACTTTACGTGTCTTGTTTTGTTCCCAAAACCAGTGAATATCAACCTTATTGATATGTCTCCTCTACACTGAATTCTATCTACCAATTAACAAATCACAGGAACTCATGTCAGAGGGAAAAAGGAAGAGAAGGAGAAGAGAGAAGAAGATGAAGAAGAAGAAGCCAACACCCTAGAATCTCCATGTTGGCTCCATAAAACATATATAACAAAACCTAAAAACTACAACTACACACTCTGTGGTACACTAAACAACATCTCTCATTTCTTTGGTGCTCTCAGCTCATCCAGAAGTGTGGGTAAATGCTCCCATGAGCTTGGTTTGCAGGCCAAGCCTTTTTTGTGGAGCTCTGAGGGTAAAACAAACACTCAGAGGAGCAGGAAAAGTTCCCAAGCTTTTCCTGACTCCAACAGGTCGTGTTGCAACCTTGCTCTAAGTGGAATGAATCACCTCCACACCAGCCCTGCTGTAAATGACAGTATTATTAGTGCAACAGAGTCGGGAAAAAACAGTCATACTTACTGTAAAACATTTTTTTTATTTAGCATAAAACTAGTAAATTTACTTCCTTTGCGTTTTCTGAGAACTTGCCTACCACTTCAGTGTCCCAAAACCTAGAGTCTGTCAGCCTAAAGGGTACTGAGCACAGCAGGAAACTGAATTACTTGCTGTACTCCTCTGCCTTGGAGACCCATCCTAGTCAGACAAAGTCTCCTTTCCTGCTTGATTAGAAAAAAAAAAAAAAATACTGCTGGAGAATTGCTTTTTGTTGCTCTCCAAAACCCTTCATGTTTTTTCTTTGTCAAAAGTATCAGGCAAAGATCTTGGTGACAGTTTTGCTACTCCCAAGACTGAAGCTGTGAAAAGATTCTGTGTCTTGAGAACAAATTCTCAGTGAAATCCATTCATTATACTTGGCTGTTGGACTAGTTAGGTCCAACAAACTTGTTTTTAAAAACAAGTACTGGTTCCTTGCAATGAAAAATAGCAGTGAAGTGGAATTTAATAAGCTTTTCTTGGGTGGGCCTTGTGCTAAATGACATTCAATAAAGAAAAAGAAAATAGTTTTTTAGTTGCCCAATATTATGTGGCCAAAATAAAGGGGAAAAGTACACAGAAAACATAACTTACTTTTTTTTTTTTTCCCATTGGAAAAGAGGAAAGTTTGATTCTTCCCCTATGTCAGTGTTTTCCAAATTCTTTTAATTTTCTCTCCCTTCACACAAAGTAAGGATAGCTCAAAAGAGACTGTAACCCAAAATGTTTGGGATACCAAAAACCCCTGTAGGTCATTATCAGATGTTAGAAATGTCCAGGGAAGTATTTACATGCAAATAAAATAATAGAAAAAACCAAACCCAAAACAAAACAAAACAAAAAAACACTCAAAAAAACAAACAAAAAAAGAAAAAGATCCTCCCAAACCACATGTTTTTTTTTCCTTTGCCTTCCATTCCTCTCTCAACCCCTACAAACAATCACTTTTTATTTTTCCTGTTCCCATGTTCTTGTAGAAATTTTAAAAAGCCTATTGATTTAATAAATCTCATATGTGTGTTATATAACACTCCACATGTTTCTGTTTACACATGTGGGCTTTTTTGAGGGTCATGCTGCTTCAATATTCTTTCACAGTTCTTTCAGAGGCTCTAAAGAGGTTGAATCTTTATGATTTACTCACCTGAGAAGCTCTTCAGAAGCTTTCAGTTGAACTCTTGCTGAACTAGAGCTGCAGAGGAAGAACAAGTGATCATCTTACTCTTTTTCCAAAGAAACTGAAAATTGCCTGGCCTTTCAGATACAATGTATTACGATTTTTTTGTTTGTTTGTTTGCAATAACTGGCAAATGCGTGTTCAAAATTAAATGCTTGTGATGTATTTTTGCCCATGAACACACATATTGGATGATTAAAATTATCATGTATTCATTGCCTCTCACCGTTGCTGTCGCAGCTTTTCATTCCTGAGCAAAAGAGGGAAAATTAATATTCCCTGAGGATACATACAAGTGCTTATGACTATAACATTTACTAATAAATCTGTAATTATTAACCTACGTCTTTAAACCAGGTAATTACATCCTTTCTCCCAGTCCCCCCAAGCTGTACACTCACACACAGCTCTTGATGAGTTTAAGCTACTCATACCAAAACAATAACTCAGAGGAGTCACCAACACCCCATATGCAGAGAAACATATTGCAAAAAACCTGACAGGCTTCCTGCCTTCCTCCACAAAGAAAAATCTGAACTAACCCCTTAGGGAAAGAAGGAGTTTGCTCTCAGTTGTCTCAAGACATTGTGATTCTCCTAGAGCTTATATAGGCAATATGCCTTCTTTTCCTATTTTTTTTTCCACTTTTACATTTGGCTTATTGAAGAAAAAGGAGAAAAAAAATAACAATCAAATGCTTTGTACCCTCATATCTCTTTCCTTGCTAACAGACCTTCTAGAGCCCTCAACTTATTTGACTATGAACATAAGTCAATGTAATCTGTCACTGATTTCATTTCAGGAAGGACAATTTATTGCCATATTATTTGACAAGTGTGTGTATATAACCTGTGGAACTAAAATACTTTCTTCTTGGAACACATCAATATCCATGTTCACGCTACATTTTTATAGAAGACTCATTATTTGTATCCTATACAGAATCTTTAACCAAAACAGGAGATTATTTCAAAAGTTTGAATTTCAGTCAGAACCACATAAAGCCGGAAGGGATGCTTTTCTAGAGGTTAACTGCTTATCTGATGGTTTCCTGCAGTAAGATTTTCAGCAATGTTAAAGATACCTCAAAATGCTCTGCTTAGAAGAATAGTCAGGAATACAGAGGTTTCAGAAGTTAAAATCATTGGCATTGTAGTATTGCCTAAGTGACCTCAAAGTGGAACTGTTGATTTTTAAAAAAAATCTGGATTTCCGATGATCATCTCCTGGTAATTATATATTTAATGTATTCTATATTGACAACTTACTTCTTTTTGGTTAGAAGGTGAAATGGGTAGCGTACCCGTTACATAAATCATACCAATTATAATAACTTAATTACAAGTCAATGAGTTTAAAGTGAAGTTATAAATAAATGCCTTCTAGTAGTACATTTTAAAAATAGTTAAACCACTGTTTTAAAAAGAAGTTGAGATTTAGAATTTTCTTACTAACCTCCTTGTTAAGCTGTCTCATTTGATGCCTACAAAGAGAATTGAAATGGGTCCATCCCTTATTTTATTTAACTAATGAGGTCTAGTACATAAAAAACAAACAAACAAACAAACAAATAAAAGAAGTCCAAGAAAATTCCCTTTTTTTTTTCCTGAATACTATGTAATTTTTAGTGCCCACCAATATTTTTCTCTTTTCAAATAGCCTTCCATGACTGGGAGGTTCACGAGACAGGTAAGATATATCCATAAATCTTGACTGATAGAGATAACAAACATCGCACTTGTCTCCATCAGATATCAGTCAGTGATAAAAGCAGAAGTAGGTTCAGACTTTGGGCAAGAGCAGTGTGCCTGTGTTTCACTGCAGACAAGTCTGGTGTAATAGTGGCAGAGCCTGTAAAAGATCCCAGACACAGGAGTTTTCCTAAATACCTATGCCACTAATTTACAGCTAAAGAAAACAAATATAATTCACGAATCTCGACTTGAGAGTCACAACCTTGATAAGAAATAAAGCCTTTGGTTTGATTAGAAAGCACCAGTTTATTGAAATAAACTGTTCAATGGGAAAAAAAGTCACCCTGAAAAGTCTTTCCATTCACAACCATTTGCAAGAAGTTTTGTACATCCTTATTACGAAAAAGTAATTAATTTTTCTTATTGCAAGGCCTTAAGAGTAACTACTCCAAGCTTAAATGAAATATGCTCTCTCTAATTATTTCAAGTGATTTATTTAAGAACTGAAATATTTCGCTCGACAAATATTTACTAATATTTGACAGAAAGAAAAACGTTGAAGTTAAGCTTCCACAGAAATGGTTTTAAAAAAAAAATTTCTGTTGGCTCATACCCCATTGTCCTCCTTACAATAGAGTGCTGTGCTACAGAGTTCCCATCACACTGCTCATCGAGACTTCACTTATTACAGTAAGTGCCTGGCTGATTATTTCGTGCTAACAGCACATTGCTCTTGCTGTTCTTGAACTGGCACTGGCAGTTCACTGTCAGGTTAGCAATGAAGGGAGCCCTAAATTGTCTGATATGTGTTCATACACACAGAAATTGCTTCTGCCCTCGGTTTGAGTGTCTCGGTAAACTCTGGAGCCTGCTCGGCTTAAATGAGGAGAAAACTGCTAAATTATTCTTAAGAGTGATGTGCAGCTGCTCAGTTTGGAAATCAGCTCCTTTCCCCTGCAAAGCCCAGCCTGGGCACAGCTAACAACTCCTCTGCTCCCACGAGGGAAATCTGCACTCACCAAGGGCAGGGGGATGGGAGAAGTGATAATTGCTTTGCATTGCAAAGATATCTCCTGGTTATCTCCTCCAACATGCTGCATCTTCATTTAAAGTGGGATAAATCACCCACTGTGGCATTGCTGGAGATCACAAGGGCAACCAAAACACAGGATGGATATTTTTCATTGTAGCTTTATAAAAAAAATAAAGAAAAAAACCAAAATAGGTTTATAAAAAAAAGAAGGAAAAAAACCAAAATCCCCTAAAAGGTCCCCAACGAAAATAAATCCACAAACTAAATGAAACAAACAAAAACATCCTAACAAAGCCACACAAAGAAAACTTCTCTGCGTGATTAGCTTGAATATCCTCTACAAAATTTCCAGCACACTTTTATTTGTGATAAAGAGTGACTGATCTATGACTTGAGAGACAACTGATTCATGATACTAGTCAGATTGGGCTTTTCTCACATAACAATACCAGTCTTCAGTTTGTGAGTCATTCTCTAGACTGTATTTCAATATTAAATGTGTTTGTAAAGAGTCTTTAAATATCTCTTTCTCTAGATAATTTTTCTACTCTTTCATAATCACCTAATAAGTAAAAGGAGCGAAGATAAAAAATGTAGGATATTGCCAATGCTTGCAATGAAAGGTAACTGGGCAGAAGCAGGAAACAAACTCTCAGCAAGATGGCTGAGGCTCAGATAAATTTTTTTGCCCGTGGACTTATGCAAAGCAAAGTTTTGTTCTCTGTTGGATATCAGTGAAAATATAGAAGGAGCAAGCACAGTAAAGTGGCATTTTTTTCTGAATACACAAAGCACTAAAATTATCCATGATCAATAGGCCATGGGCAAGTCCATCAATTCATCTAACATTAACTGAGAAGTATTTGGTCAACATTTTTCATTGTTGGTCTTTCAAATTCATGATCCATTCTCCCTTAGTTTTCACTAATTATGTTTTGTTTATTCCTTTCCTAACTTAACCTAATCCCTTCCAAGCAATGCTTCTTCAATGTTATGTTTTTTGGCTACAGTATATGTGTGTTTACATCATGAATCCAGCAGAGCTGAGGTGTAATTCCTCGAGGTGTAATTCATATATAGATATCTCTTTCTCCTTCTGCAGATTTCAAGAATTTTATCCAGTGGACAAAGCAAACAATCTTTGTGCTAGGCAGTGGTAGAAATATGGAGAGAAAAGAAATATGGTTATTTCCTGATTGTTCTTATCATTCCTCCCTCATTGCATTGATGGTCACTGCCCCTAAAATTTAGCAAATGGCTCCCATTGTAGCTTCATTTTCATAGCTGGAAAATCTTTTTTTTTTTGGTCTCCTACTGATTTGAAACATGAGTAGTGTTCCATAGAAATTTAAATGCCTGTATAAGTCAAATCTGCATCATCTCTGAATTGCAAGATAAGGAATCAGCAGGTTACAAGCAGCTACAGTATTAAAAGCATTTCTGCTGGCAAGTCACTGGCCCAGGTCCTTCAAAAATTATAATAAGCAGATACATTTATTGTTAAGACATCAAAATAAGAGACATAATTCCAACTTGCAAAATATTGGAAAATTACTAATAATAAGTATTTTAGTGAAAATCTAAAAATTATTATCTTTTCGTGCAAAGGAAATTTTAGGATTAAAAAGCAGAGTTATTTGTTTCCTTTGGCAAACCCAGACTTTGAAAAACTCTTCTGAACATACCAGGTGCCTTGGATACAACATACTTGAATGTAAAAGCAGCAGAGGTTAAAACCTATGCTGAACCTTTTCCACTTTTTATTTGAGACTCATCTTTTAAGAGCATGCTCTGGCAGTACAAAAACAGAGGAGCTGTGACTGTAGTTTTCCTATCTGCTCCCCAGTTTAAATTCTGCAAAGCATGGCAGATGTAGCCATAAAGGCAATGGATCTGCATGCTGGGGAAAAACACCTTGAACAAAAAGCCATTTTCCTGGTACTAGGTCTGTGTGCTGTTTGAGAATCTTCTACACAGATCAATATTAGACCACATCACTCATCAAGTAGGAATGAAGAATAACTCCTGAAAACATTACTAGATGCTAAAAAGTAGGAGAAAGATAACTGAGGATAGGAAAAGTCATGCAAAGTGAGATGAATCAATTTGTGAACTAGGCTATTGAAACAAAGATCAAGAGTCTAGAAATTAGGTTTTGAGATGAGGAGATAATTCCTAACAATGAGTAATACTAGAAACACAGATTCTTTTCAGTTTCAAAAATGTGATAGGCAACTTGTGTACTGCATGCAACTATCCTTAGAAGACAGTACAAAAAGCAAATGAAGTGAGGAAAGGTAGACAATTCAACTCAGAAATTTGAGGTGTTTTTTTTTAAACTAGACTTGTAATGAGCGTTATCAGAATAAGTTACAACAGCAGCTGTTTCTCATGGTTCCAAAGGTCTTCAGTTCACAAGTGCACATTCTTTTGGAGCACAGGCTTTATCCAGCCAAGTTGCTTTTAACAAAGGAAGTGTCCTAGTCAATGCTGAAAGTGATATATGGGCATCAGACTGGATGATGTGTCTGTGCCTGAAGATCTGGCACTATCTATTTTGAGAGTTTATAGAGGGGACAGAAGTTAGTTGGTTTGGGGCTTTTATGTTTGTTTAGTTGATTTAAATTTTTGAGGGTTTTTGTTTGTTTGTGGGAGTTTTTGTCTGATTGTGTGTTTTGTTTTGTTGGGAGTTTTTTTTGATAGCTGCCAAATATACCTTGCAGGGTTATTAATAAATTAGATATTGTGGTATATCAAATAAACATGGAAATGTTTTCCATGGCAGTAGCTGTCATGTCCTTCCATCACAACCAAAACCACATGTAGTGAATTAAGTTTGTTTTTTTTTTTACAACTTGATTCTTCTGAACTAACAATAAGCAGTTAATTTTTCACCAAAAATCTCAGAATAATAAAAAAAATTAAAAAACCTAATTCAAGTAAGAAACAAGTGATCTGGCTTTTCACTCACGAGAACCTGTTCAGCCAGAGCTGAATCCTATACTGGAAACATTTTAGAGTTAAAACGATGTCTTCAAACCACAACAGCAACATGTCCTGGTATGTCTCTCATATAATGATATCACTGCACTCTTCCAAGTGCAACCATCCCATCTTTTGCATGGGAAGTTACACAAATCTCAGCACAGTTTTGGTGTAAACGTGCAGGTCACTCCACTATCTTGTCAACTACTGCTTCCACAAACTGCAGCATCACCCTAAGCTGAAACTTTTTCACATTAAAGAGCAAAGGGCTCATTGTTTCATGTCAAAAGGTGTTAAGTAATTTTCTTGGACATAATCAAGAAGCTCAGACTTAGACTGTGGAACAAAGTCAAAATCATAGCCAAAATGTTGGTCACAAGTCTTTGTAACAGAGCTCAGAGGCAGCTTAGTTTAAACTCAAAGAGGACAAATGCCTGGCCAATCTTTTAGGGTAATGTCAGCAGGCAATATTGTCTTACAGACTTGCTAGGACATGAAAGGGTTCTTAGGCAAAAGGTGGCCTTTAGGAAGAGTTTGGAAATGTCCACAGGAGTTGCCTTTCAGAAATGGGATGAGAGGATATTTCTTGTTTAGAAGGGCATGACAAGTGTGTGTTGTATTCCAGGGATTGCCACTGGAGTTCAACACTTTATTATCACACTTCATCAACAAGGACTCTGCATACAGACCCAGAACTCCACCATGCCCAATATAAAGAGTTACTCTCTCAGGAATACCTCTATTTCCTGTATAAGAGCATAGTGTCCTTCTAAATTAAGTAGGAGACATCCTGGAAGAAGTTTCTCTCTGCTCAATATGTCTACAAAGAAAGAGGACAAATGGTATTGCTTGGTTTTGTTCCCTTTTGAAATTATTTTATTTTCCATCTCGAAAAAAAACTTTAAATGGCTGCATAGTTAAACTATAGATAAAATTATCTACTGTAGATCACAAAGTTAGATTAATATATATACATAGTTCTGTACTGATGCTTGTGAAAAAACTTGTGTGCTGTTAAAAAAAAAAAAGAAAGAATAAATTCCATTAGCTCTAGGAATTCTTTTCAGTACTAACATATGATTTTTTTTTTTTTGTAGTTATGGTGCTGGCCACTTTCATATTTAGGGATATATCTAGGTTGCTGAATATGTTATTAATATAAACAACATCCAAAAATTTCTTGATCATGTGTATTATCACAGGAATTGTCCATCATTGCTGGATTTTTTTCATCTCTTTTACCAGATATTGCAATGTTTCACTGCATTTTTTTTTTAATAAATGTCTATTGCATTTAAGAAAAAATATCTTAGGAATACAACTTAGGACGTCAACAACATTTGAGTATTCTTGGGGGGAAGCAAAAGAATTGGCAACGTTTTGAAGATAGATAGTAGGCAACATTTTGGAGATACAGAATAATCTAAATAATTTAAAGTTGCCTATGCTAAAATTAATAGTTTAAAGGACATTTTACTCAAGTTAGAATTACCTCTTTTTCATGAGGGGAATGAACTAAAGAAATAAACCTCTAAGCTCCTATTAGAACAGTAACTCCTGGATAAGTGCCACATCTGCCTTGTGTGGTTTAATTTACTCATGATTTTACCTTTTTTTCCTCAGGAAAACATAGTCTTTATTCATATAATGTGACATGTCACAATATTACAATGATTATCCAGTTGCTTTATGTATGGTCATAATACCATCTGCTATGCAGCTAGCCTTCTTTTGCTTGTGTACCATCTGGAACATCTATCTATATTCTAATTATTGTACAGATGAGATTTTTGTTTTTACAGAAACACCATATTGGCTGTATCCTTCATCGATTTCTTAATTTAAAAAAATACAATGCAAAATAATGTAGAACAGAAGCAAAAACTTGGCATCTTAAATTAGTTCTGGCTGTCTGATTTTCCTATTCACTTCTCCTAAGGAATTAAACAAAACCAGAAACCTAAATGTATTTACAATTACCTTGCTATTTATTCTAGGAGAAACAGGATCTGTGTTTTTAGGTGAGATGATATAGCACTTTTAGTTTCAAGTTGTCTGATGGCTGTATATATATATATATATATATATATACCAATTTTTTCCCATATTAACTTAATTCAGTTCCCCACCATTCCATGCAAGTATAAAAACAAAAGTTCAAAATGTTCCTAAGACCCTCCTCAGTCATTTGCATACATTTGCCTCACACAGACCATCAGCTCTTGCATTGTTTATGCATAGCAAAAATATCATTAGGCTAAGAGTCCATAACAAATTCATTATGTCTCAGAGTTCCTACAGGAGGGAGATTTGGCAATAACTTTCAGGGAGGGGCAGACAGTGACTTGGTGATTTTCCTGCTCCTTCAATGAAGGACTGGACAGGAGGAAGAAGGAGACAAGTCAATGGCATTACACAATCCTTAGAAGTCAGTAAGTCACTTTTTCCCTCAGGTCAGCCTGGGCTATTCCACACAAAACAAAGCTGGCTCATATCAACAAGTTAGCAGAGTCTGCACTATTGCAGGAATGTTCCAGGGCATGTCTGACAAAACTAATATCCAAGTAGAGCCTTAGTGAACCTCAGCACCATTCCAGCTGCAGGCCAGTGTGGAAGAAAGGGAAAAACAGAGAGATGGAGCCATGTTGTTCCTGGATCTCAAAGAGAAAGGCAAAATAAATGGCATGATAAAATACCAGTTTTAACAAGGTAGAATGAAAAGGAGAAGATAGATAGCAAGTGTATCTTTACATGCTGGGAACCCCCCATTTATGCAGTATTGGGCATACCCTGGGTGGGTTTTCCTATGGCAGGATGAACAGATTCTGTCTGTGGAGAGCTTCTGTCCTCTCCCCATACCTTTTATTTGGTGTAACAAGCAAAACCACTGCACCATACTTCAGATTTTCCTTCCAAGAATTATCCCATCTATTAGGGTAGAGAAGCAAATACTATTTATTTCATTTATTTCCAAAACCTGGATACCTCTGGCACATTGGGTCTGTGAGATGCACTCTACACCATACCTTAATAATTATATAATTCAAGGGCATCAGCACAAATGCACTGAAATTCCCGATGCCTAACACTGATATAGGAAAACTCAGAAGCTTTGTACAAAAGGCCATATGAAAAAACATGTAAGTATGGTCAGACTGCATAGAATGCTTATTTTAATTCGTTATTTATTGTAGTGAGAGTAGTTTGAGGATATAGATAAACTAAATACTCTAGAACTCTATCTGGCAACCAAAGGATCCTTTTTTGTTTCTAAAAATTATGTTCCTGGAGCAATTTCAAATATCACATAAAACACCCATCTCAAAATAGGAAATAGTCCAACATTACAGCACTTTTCTGGTCCAAAACTTCTAGGCTTCAAATAAGGACATTAAATTTCATCTGAAAACTGGAAAATTTATTTCCAACTGTCTCTTGCTCTTCTCTTCTTGTCTCTTCTCTTCTCTTCTCTTTTTTTCTTTTGTGCATTACAAAAGAATAATCAATGTCATCAATGTTCAGATATGAATGTTTCTTAGTCTTTCTATGCTGGAAAAAATTAAAATGAGGCTGTGTTAAATTATAAATCTTTCATTCCAGTCTCAGCCCTACTTTAAGTAACTTGGAGAAGACTCATTTGTAATAATTAATAACTTTCCCTTTAGGATGAAAGGTGGGGCTCATAACTAATCACTGATATGAGAAGCACAAAAATGTTAAAATCACATAATAGTAGGTCTGGGGCATACTAAACATGACTTCCACATTCAATATTTATTTTACTTTCCCAAAGCTTTGATGTATTTCGTAAGACAGAGGCTTTCTAGCTGCAATTACAGCAAATGCAATAAGTACATCCCTGCTTTTTACAGTTGTGTTTCTTCAGGTGCCCAAATTAGTGTCCTCTCAGACTCAGGTACTGCTCACCTGCCATCAGAACTTTCCAAGGATGTTTCTAGCAGCTCCATTGTAAGAACAGGGAGCCAAGTCCGCATTTGGACAAATTAAGCATATTTTCCAAGGGTACAAATGCACAAGATAAGGGTGGTTTCACTGCTATTGTCTATACAGTGCATTATTTTTTGTCACATATTCCACAGCTGCAGCAGAGGCTTCTCTCCTGCTAGCACACAGTAATTAACAGGAAAGAGGAGAGAGCAAGAGACACTTCTCAAAGAAAAGAACAATTTAAACCACACTTACAATCACTTTCATTATAATCAACATTTTTGTCTAAAAGGTAACTTGCAGTTTGAGATCATCTGTGACCTTTAAGAACATCATCATGGGTACGTGTTTAAAATATATATTACACTGAGTAGGGTGTCCAATTTATTTAGTCTGGTTTTCAACTTTGTACAAGATTTTTCTCTGTGTTAGCAACCTAAGTTTTCTTTCTTCCACATTAAAATTTACATAGTAGTTAAACCTGAGATAGAACCATAAGAATAAAACGCATCAGGTAAAATCATATAAAACTCTCTTAAACTGAAATGCTGAAATACACCATCAAATATGCTAAAGGCTACTGCTTCCCCTAGTGTAATATTGCTTGCTTTTAAATTGTTCTCTTCTGGCAAGAAATCAATAAAATACAGAATTCCTTTAATTAGCTGGAATTTCAAATTAAGCGTTTTATCCTTTTAGATTTAAAATCATTATGAAGGTAGGAAAAAGCCTACAGAAATTAATTCAGTGGAGAAATTATATACAAATTGCAAGATGTTATTTAATTCTCAGTTAATTAGGTACAATATTCTGTATTTTTTTTCCCAGACTGAATTGTGCAAAGTGATTCTAAAAATGTGCAGCTTACATAACTCTTCAGTAAAAGACCAGCTCTTGATTAAATACATATAGAGACAAGTTAACCAAAACTAAATCTATCACTGAACTTAAAAGAACTATTAAAGAATTAAAAGGCCAATGTAAAACTTTTTAAAAAGGCTCAGACCCATGACCCTCATTCATTTTTTAAATAAAGAGAACTTCTTGCATATGACCTTAGCTTATAACTCTTTTATGACTTAGGATTTAATTGAGCTAGTAATTCCTGAAAGTCTGAATTATTTCCTCCCTACACCCTTTTAATACTCTCTGCTTCCTCAATAATATATCCCTGTCATTCAATAGCACTGAAAATAGAACTTAAACGGTTATTTATAACCAGCATTCATCTATTTATGGAAAGATTAAGTAATATTTGAATGATGGAAGTATCTAAGTAACCAGGGCTTCCTCAAGAATTTGAAGTAGTAGTAAAAGCAATCTCCAAGCCATTAGTGATTATTTCCCACTACTTAGAGTGTAGCTGATGAAGCACAAATCAGAACTTTGTCTCTAAAATTTACAAAGGAAAGCAAAAAAAACCAAACACAAACAAAAGAGTACAAGAAAATCATAGACCTGTCAGACTCACTTCAGTATCCAGAAAGATACTGGAGAAAATTAAACAATCCACTTACACAGCCTTGAAAGAATAACAAAGTGACAAGAAGCAAAGCTGATGGAATTTCCCTCTTGGACACTCTAAGTGGATCGGGGGAAGGAGACATAAGCTGCTCTATGTGACATTCTTAATGAAGTTGGGAAGACATGGTGATGATGAAAATATTATATGCTGTACAGGGGAGAAAAAAAGGCCAAAAATAATCAAAACCTGCGCTGGAAATCCTTTGGTAAATCTTCTCAGTCTGACATCAAACAAGGTTCTCCAGAGATCTACTCTGGGTTCAGGCCTCATCAATAGCTTCTGATAACACTTAGCTCCACACAGACAGCAAACATTTCAGATGTTCAGATGATGCCATTCGTTCAGCAGGAAGCTCTGAAAACAAGTGAGCAAACCTCATTCTTTGACCTGTTAACTGTTTATCTGGTGTCAGAGGCACAGGCTTGTTATTCTGCCCTCTTTATTTCCCGCGGCACTTCAGCTTGTCTGTCTTTTGAGGATCATGCATTAAAAATGCAGGCAAATTAAGGGGAGCATAAAGCAAACAAAAAACATGAGACCTAAAAGATACTACATTAGAAGAGGTTAAAAAAAATTAGATGTTTCTACTTTTGAATACCATACCGTTACTCTGAATGCAAGAATGGGCAGGGGAAGGAAGATGTGATTAATGATAGCACTGTTCTAGTCATTAAAATGTTTTTATTGAGACTGTGAACAGTTTTTCCTCCAGATTCAAGAAGGTTTTGTCGAAGAGTAATGAGCTTTTGCTCCAAGAGAACATAGACTGCTAGAAAGAGTCTTTCACACATTTGACCACAATTAGCTACCTGGAAAAGCTGAGGAATCCCTGCCAATAAACAGCTCTTCAAAGTGGTTGGACTTATGTTTGAGACTGACAAAATCAGGAGAGTTAAGGACCAAACAAGCAACATTAATAACAAGAAACAATGTTGGTTTTTTCCTGGGCCCTTGTTTGGAGAATGAAATTTAATTAGAAAGGCATATTTGGAGATTATTTTGCAGCTGGAAAGAAATAAGGAAAACTATTTCACTTGACTTTCATCAGGACCACATTTAGCAAAGAAAAGCAACCCATTAAATTGACTGTAATTATAGAAAGAGGAAAATACTGATTTCTTCCCAAGATATTTTATCACCTCACAAAAAGGGATAAAAATATACATATAATTGCACATGTGCTTGCCTGAAAAAGGCCTCTGTCAGTACAAGAAAGATATAATGTTTATAAAAGAGGCTAAATGTTTCAGGAAGGCTAAAAACTGTGACTCTGGTGGGAATCTTATCATCTTGACTACTTCTCATCGTGAGTCAGTCACTTTACAGAAGCTGTTTCAGCAAACGAAGCAAAGTTAGGACTTGTGTCAAAAATTTTCCTATCACATTCATTGTCCATGAAGTGCATGAATGAAAAGCGAAACACAAACACACCTTCATGACACTTTTTCTGAACCATCTAGAAGTAAAACAGACTTGTACCAATGTCCTAATATTTTTACTCATGAAGATGTAGACTTCAGGGTTAAAAAAAAACCAAAAAAACCTCCCCAAAATAATGAACCAATTAAAAAAAAAAAACAAATAAACCCAAGAAATAAAACTAAAATACCACTAATTATTTTTTTTAAAATGCTAATAGATATGAGGAGCAAATTATATCCTTAACCACATTTTTCTTCTGCTGAAATGTTTTCCACTCCTTCAGTGAAATAAAACCATGTTCTTCTCTGAACCAATTAAAAAAAAAAGCATTGAAAAACTGTAAAAGAAGAAATATTCAAATAGAAAATATGACACCTGCAAAAAGCTGTAAACAAAAAACTAATGAAATTAATTCTCTAATAATGGAAATGTTCAAATAAAGACCAAATAGGGTAGATTGGGCTCCTTAGGTTTAGTAATTAATTTAATAATTTGGTCAGAATAACAATCAAAATTTNGTAATATGGTCAGAATAACAATCAAATTTTTTATAAAAATATTTTATTTTCTTTGTTATTTATCAAAGAAAGTATTTTACCTCCCTCTGCCCCTTCTTTCCTCACAACTGTTAAGGTGCCACAGGCTATTTTCATTCTTTCTAATTTTTCCACTTCCATAGGTATAACACCCTGATTTCTGATTTTTATTCCCTCATGCATTTTAAATAATTATTCCACGTCTCACTTTAAAATCAAGTTGCCAGAATATTTACTGACCATTCCAATTTTGCATTTTGTCGTCCATTTTAATTTGAGAAACTGATTACAAACACACAGACACATCACTACAACTGAAAAAATGTTTATTTTATATTTTAACAAAGGGATGCACACAGCAGTTGGCAGGAGTTGTGTTCTGTGCATGCTGCAATTCTCAGTAAGGATGAGAGTTATTCACCACCAGCTGTTTATGGTGCACTGATGATTGTGGGCCAATTGACCAGGGATTATTCCTTCCTCCCTACTCTGAGGTGAAGTGTTTACATATTCTCTGAATATTGCTGATGAGGAGTCCTCTGGGAAAAAACTGGAATTATGCTGCAATCAGATTTTTTGGGAAGTTTGTTTTTTTTTTAAATATTTGTGATTTGGGTTTTTAATTTTGACCTATGTGTTGTATTTCTCTATATCATTGAAAAAATAGACATCACATTGTATGGCTCACATATATAAAAGAGAAGAAACAAATAAAAGCAAATCTATCTGTCTATCTACCTATATCTCTCAAAAAAGTCCACAGGAAATAGTAATCTAATTGAATAGTCTTAACAACTTTCCTCTCACAAAATATATTAAGAATACATCTTCTGGTTGTGATGATTTTTGCACAGAATTGTGCTTTCTTATTTGTAGAATGTCATGGTACAATCCATCCTTCCTTTCCATGTAATAGCCACAGACCTCAGTGCAGTTATTTTTAATTTACATCATAGCCACTGAGAGAATTTATCCATTCATCCATAGAAAATTAAGTAAACCAACCCAACCCTTCCAAAGAAAGCCAAAATCCCTGGAAACTAATTTCTTTATTATGTTTCTAGCCATTAGTGAGAAAAAGATACTGAAGAGATGAATTTAAAAAAAAAATCAAATTTAAACACAAGCAAAGAAAATATAAACCCCAATATTATTAAAACATAAAAAAGATACTAACAAGTTACTAAAGGCTGAATATTGATTCCATCTCTAGAACTCCATATACCTTAGGTGACACACTGTTCACAGAACTGGCTTTCTAGAAAATACATTTAGCTGTGTAGCAAAACCAGTGAGATGTCTGGAGTGCACTAAAATCAACTGTACTTAGGAAGAGATTTTCATATTGCCTTTTGCAAATAACTCTGCAACTTAAAAGTGCATTTTTAAAGAAAAAAAAATCACTACAGAGGGTGCAAGTAATGTGTAAACTATAGCAAATAGAAAAAGCAAATGTTTAAAGAAGCATGTCTAACTGATCTGTTTTTCTTCAATTAATAGAAAGAAACACAATTATAACTTTCTAAAGAACCAGAGCATAAACAGACACATAAAATTTATTTATAATGAAATTTTTCATGTGTGCATCCCTTATTCCCACGGCAAAATACCTTACTTGCAAAGGCTGACTTTGTGCAGAAGAGGCTAAAAAACTTTTATGTAACTTGTGGCTCTAAAAAAAAAATACAGGAGGCAGAAACAATAAATGAGTTTGTAACCAATACTGAGTAAAATTCAGTGTGGATCAACAGAAGAGCTGTATTTTTATGTCTGTGGATGTGACCCCCATACCTCATGTAGGCTTCCCTGTATAGCTTGCAGAAATATTAACTCCAATTCTTGGTTTGGTTTTTTTCTTTTTTTTTTCTTTTTCCTTCCTTCTCCCCCATGCTCCCATTCAAGTCTAATAAGTCTGGCAAAGCAGACCAATGGTTCTAGCACTTCCGAAATGCAGAAGCCAAGGACGGATGAAACAGAAATTGCAGTTGCTCCAGGAGTTTTCAGCTGGTTCCTGCTGAGTTTATTAATTTGGTTTGAAGCTAAACTTGGCAGAGAATACACATTGGAGGGAATAAAAGCAGTAGAAACCTCAATGATAACGAATAAGGAAGTAGAAGGGAAAAAAAGGGAGAGAAGATAGGTCCAAAAGAACCTCAAAAGTACATTTCCACCTTCCTCAAAAAACCACATCATTCCATGACATGGAATAACCCATAGTGAGTGATCACCACTGCAGGACCAATACACACCAACTGATTATGGCCAGGTGTGTGAATTTCCTTCCTGATTTTGTCATTCTCCCACAAAATTAATGCTTTTCTGTTTGTTAACAAAGTGGCTGATTATGACACATTTTCCTTATTTCTGTTTTATCACTATTTTTGTCAGACAGGCCGTTTCAGAAGTGAACCTTAAAAAAAAAAAAAAGTAGAGATTTTCTCATTGAAAATTCTAGAGGAAAAAAAACCCTGAATGAACAATACTCCAGGATAGATACTCAGGATAAAATCTTACTGAACAGACACTCTTATTGAAAGCATTGGAGTTGTTCAAGGAGTCAGATGTTTCTCAGATTAATAAAATCATACTGTAAGAGATAATCAATGTGCAGCAAGTAGTCCAACGCTGTTTTGCAATTATTGGATTGAAAAAAACCATTCACTACTTATATTTGTTTTCCCTCTTGAGCAGTTTGCAGTGCTTTGGAGAAACCCTTCAAGTATTATGCCTTCAAAGTTTTCCCATTGTTTTCCATGGAGTCCTTCCTCATTCTCTGAGGATATTGCAGGCGTTGGCTGCAGAACACAGCACTCATTGCCAATCATGCTGATTATACTTTCCCACTCTTTCCAGGTCTCATCTTGTACAGCTGCCAGTGTTTACAGCTCTACAGCTCTGCAATTTATCCTTATCGCAGAATCACAGAATCCTTAATGTTGGAAAAAACCTCCAAGCTATTGAGTCCATCCTTTGACTGACCACCACCTTTCTAACCACACCACAGCACTGAGTGCCACATCCAGCCACTCCTTGAACACTTCCAGGGATTGTGACTCCACCACCTCCCTGGGCAGCCCTTTCCATTGACAATCCTCTCCACGAAAAAATTCCTCCTTTTTACATCACTGTAGATGCTTGCAGGTTAGATTGTACACAGAAATGATCCCTGTGGCAGAGTCAACAACCACTTTATCAGGGGGAAAAAAAAAAAAAAAGTGAAAAAAGGTCAAGAACTGCTTAGGAATCCTTGAGGATACCTAAACCACAGCTTATTATGCTGCTGCAAGTAGTAAATTTCAGCATGGTCTCTATCAAACAGCTGTACATGAACCAGTGGTTGATTATGGAGCCCTGAGGTTATGAGGTCTCTAAGTCTTCTACTCTTACAGCGAAAAAGATGAACTCAAATTCAAGCCCTGTTTTTTAATGAAATCATTGGTTGTAGTCCCAGGGAAGTTATGAGATTATTATTAAAAAGTGTGCTCCATGCTAGGCAAAAGATTGAGAATACCTCTCCTTGCAAATAAGGTTATGAACCAGACATATGGGTTATATCTCAGACTCCAAAGGAAAATTTGGCCTCCCTGAAGGTAATGGAATTTTGTCACTTTATAAAATGACATTTATTATAAAATGACATTTATAATAAAATACCATTGTCATGTTAACAATACTTTATTTCCCATCACTGAATTTCCTGGAAAAGTCACTTCGCCTTTCTAAATATCCTACTCTTGAGCTATAAAATAAAGATAATAACGAATTACTTCTCCTTGTGAAGTATTTTTTAAATTATGATAAAAATCATTGTAAGTCTGCATTCTCAGGAATACAGATTTCATTTCTACATGTCAAGTAAATGGCACCCAATTGACACCACAATGCTCTTCAATAGAGGATTGGTTCTATACTAACCGAAAATTAAGAAATAAATTATATGATTATACTGAGATTTTATAGTTCTGTATTCATTTGCAGTAGTTAAAGTTTGGCCATTTATCCTGGCAATAAAACAGATATTTAAAAGTTCTATTAAGATGAGAACAAAATCTGGCGAGCAAAAATGACTGATCTTAAAGTTACATTCATTTCTATCAAGGAGTGATATTTTTATGGTCCATTCTCCATTGACACTTTGGCAGGTGTCAGAATAATAGCACTGAACATGAAGGAATTCCCATAGATGAGATTCTCAGCAGATGTAAATCAGTAGAGCTAGAATGCATTAGAGTCACAAGACATTATATCACCTCAGAATGTGCTCTCAGGTATCTGCTATCCCCACTAAAATGCTTCTCAAGTCATCAATGTGCACTGTTATCACTCCAATACCATTCTGTAGAGTCTTAAAAGTCATGTGCTAAGCCTGTGAATCAATGTAAAATCCAACAGACTAGAACTGAAGAAATTACTGTGATGAGTTTGCAAATTTTCTGTATTTTGTGTCCACCTTTTTCGTAGTCGTATATTTTCTTTGTTACCTCTTTTGTTTTTAATTAAAAGTGAATCAGTTTTATCCCATTCTAAACAAAAATTGCCATTTTTAAGTATATTTTGGGGACAGAAGGCACAATCTAAAGATATTTGGAGGCTTCAGCAATAAAATTGAAGGGAAAAAACCTGTCTGAATACAAATCAACAAAGATTCTTCTTTAAAGCCTTTTTTTTTGTTCTTTGTGGGTCTTGCTGATAAAGACCAAGGCAAAGAAAGCTTTCAGTTCTCCAGCCTCCCCCAAGTCCCTTGCCTCGTTCACCAGTGGGCACACTCTGTTCCTTTTGTCACCTGTGAACTTAAACCCTTCATGTTGCATTTGATATCCCTTTGGGTTCAGTTTGGGTTGGCTTTGACTTTCCTGGGTGCCAGCAAGAGTGCAAACCCAGGTGCAGGTCTGTGCCAGCACGTGGCACGTCTGCTTGCTCCCGTGTGAGGTTCTCCACAGCTGCCTCCAAGGGAATCCTCCCCCTAGAGACGAGGCTCGAGCTGTGGCTGGATGACCCAGACACCTTCCTGGCCATGAAGAAGGTAGAGGACAGCGTTACCAGCTGCACAAGGCACCCAGAAAGCTCTGCTGGGTCAGGGGTGCAGTAATTCAGTGGCCAGGTGTTCTGGGCACCACATCTTCCACCTCAAACATCTGCAGCTCTGCACTCATGGACTGCTGGGCACAGACTTCACATCTTGAAGACATCTGTGACACATCTCCTGGTGACCAAACCCCATCAAGACAGCAGAGGAGGAACTTCCTGCTGATGCTGGATGAGAGTTTGAGGCAGCTGTGCTGCTGGAGAAAAAATATCTTGATTACCTCCTCTTCAGCAAGAAGAGGGTGTCTGAGGAGTGTCTCTGGCCCTGTGCATTGCTGGCACTTCTAATCTTGTCCAACACCTGACTCAGGACATGGCTGCCTGCACCTGAGTGCAGCACAGGTTCCAGGAGCTGTGAGATTGCTCTGTTAGACCACTCATCTCTGAATATTTAAAGAGATCCTCTTGCACTCTCTCTGTGGGGCTCACAGACAGCAGCATCACGCAATGGTTTCATTCAGCATGGATAAAGGACGAGGGACAAGTGCCATGAGTGCAGAGCAGGGCTCTGGCTTCTGGGCGCAAGCCAATGAAGAGAAGTGGCTCTGAGAGCAGGATCCCAGATCCCATCACAGATCGCCAAAGGAAAATGGAAGCCTTCATGAACATTTGGCAGTAGCCAGCACAGTGAATAACTTTTTCCTGTTAGATTTATTTACTGTAATGCCGTAGTATTTCCCTCCCTAATTAGCCTTGCTTTCCTGTAATTAAACTTTTGGTTTCTATAGAGAGATGCTATGGCTATGAAATTTATAATCAAAAATGTTGCCACCAAATTGCAGATTTCAGCTACATGCATGCATTCTTAGTGGATCCCATAGCTTTGGCAGTGTGTAATATGAACAGATTTTCAAGGGAAAATGCCACAGAAGGTGAGAGAATAGAAAATTGCTTTGGTGTGGTAGATATATCTGCAAAACAAAGCCCACCACTGCACAAACCACCAGCTAAATGCAATAAACCATGCATTACAGCTCTTCTGTTGATATTCTGAGAATAATTATGATTGTGAGCTGTCAGAAAGATTCACTGCACCAATTATGTTCATCACCAACTGACAGCCTACCTAGGCAAACCCTTTTAAAATCTGAGCCTCCTACAACACTAATGAGCATTAAAGAACAAAATATATAGCTCCCATGAGTCGGAGGCACAGCATCATAGCTTACCACAGCTATAAACAGTAAATCTTTACATATGCCTATTGGCAATGGTGCTCCACAAATGTCAGCATAGACTCTTGTTTTCTGACTTCATCAGTAGGGCTTCTCTTCATTGCATTTACAATGTGCAACCTAAAACCAAGAGCACCAGCAGAGAGAAGGGTGTTTTCTGCAGAGAGATTTTCTCTCAGGCTGGGAGAAGTAAGGAGTGATGAAAAGTGTTTTGTATGATTTTTTTTCAAGCAGGAAGAACCCCCCGTGAAGCTTTCTAGGTTTTTCTCTGAAGACTATACTACTGTTTGTTTCCAGTGGAAGGGGTTTTGTTTGTTTTGGTTTTGTTTGTTTGTTTGTTTGTTTGTTTTGGGTTTTTTTGTTTAAGCAATATTGGCCATGGAACTCTGCCACAGCCTCTATCATATTCCATGCTGCAAAGCAGCCATTTGTCACCATGTCATGTGCGCCACAGGATCTCATTGAGGTGTCATGCCCTCAAAACCCATTCTGGCTTCCAGGAACGAGACACAATAAAACAAGAGTATATGCCACTAAAGAAAGAAATTGTTTTGTTTGTCAGGAGTGTTGAGAGCAGTAACTTCACTCGGAGGAGCACTCTCAGATTATTTTAGCACAGTTGTCACATGCACAGATAAACCAAGTGAAATATAGCTTTTGGGATCATTATTTGTGCAGCATTTCAAAACTATTTGTCTTGACCTAGTGCTTTCATACATACATGATACTTGGAACTCCTGGGTGCATCCACAGGCCACTCAAAAACTGAAACCTAGATAAATGTAGTAATCGAGAGCGTAGCACCATATGAGGAATATAATTTAATTTAAATAAGACAATAAACAGCACATTGCTAAGTACAGTTTTCTAATAGCATACCAGAGAAAGAACAGGAAAGATGTTTAAAAGACGAGAAACGTTTCAGACCCCTTCACTAGGAAGCTGAATTTCATTATACAGTCAGGTGCAAAAATACGTGGTGAAAGACACAAGCTGCACATGCAGAAGGGTATTTTATTTCATTGCCCCCACCAGTGCTTGTCAGGATGGTTCCATGGAAATCTGCACTGTCCAAAGGGAGTTATAGATGGATTGCGAGCAGGAAAAACTTCAAGTGCAAGTTTAACATGGACAACCTTCAGCTGGTGGGAAAATCTTCTTGCATAGAACAGAACATTCCTGCAGCTTGGAGAAGTCTGAATCAATAAATATATACCCACCAGTGATCTTTGGGAATAAACTGTCCACACACAGTTACCTCGTTAGCTGTCAAACTCCTTGGTTTTCTGTACATATCACTGACATGGGGATCAAATGATACATGTCATCAAGACGTGTACTGGGGAAGTTTTCCTGCTTTCAAAACCAGATGTCTGGCAAGGTTCTTTGCAGGACCTTCCTTACAAAACCACACTTTTGATTGCTGGGTAAAGGAGAGAGGTAAAGAAAAATCAGTGACCAAAAAGTCAAAGGGGAGAATTAGGGGCTGGAATTGAAGTGTTCCATAGGAAGAAGGCAAAGAAACATCCAGCATGTCCACTCAGCTCTGGTCTTCCTAGCCATGGACGCATGGTTTGCCCAAGAGCTTGTCAAACAGATGAGATTACAGCTCTGGTCTTGACAGCAGTGAGACAGCAACCTTTGGGACACAACAACTGGCTTTTTGGCTGCTGAGAGGTGAGTTCTATTTGCCTTCCCAACAGCCCATCTGGCAGCTTTACCCTGTCTGGCAATAAATCATAACCAGTGGCACAGACTCTGCCAGTCCTGCTCTTCTCCCAGCAGGAGGGGAGGGTGCCCATTATGGCTTGTGACCACAAGGAATGGAGCAGCCTGGTGTCACTGACCTCCGCAGGAAGGGCTGGAATGGACTCGCCAAAGCTCCATTTCTGTGATGCAAATCCGTGGGAATTTGACAACTCTGGCAAGGTAATCTTCCAGAGAGGAGTTCTCAAGCACAGCAGCTGCTGCTGTTACTGCAAACCAGATGACAAACCTGTCTCTTGGTTACTTTGGTCATACACCTATGTCTGAAATGCATTCAAGGAGCAACGAAAAGAAATTACATGGAGCCCAGAAAAAGTATTTCCTTTCATAGGTTTAACATTTTCTGAGCTTTAATTTAATTAAATGCCTTCCTGCACTTCATCTGTTAAAAAAGCTTGTATTCTCTGCTGTTGACTCCATTCATTCAAGTGGATTAGAAGAAGAAAAGGAAGTCCAAGTTCTGCTTCCAGGCAGGTTGAAGTCCAGAGCAGCCTGGTATTCATCTTGCTCAAAAAAAATACATGTCAAATATCTCTAGCCAATAAATACCAGATAACATTTTTCATAAGTTTCTTAGACCACAGTAATTATTCAGTCCACATCCTGCATAACCTGCCTTTTCACAGACAGACTACTACAGCAATGCTTGTAATAAGTTTTACCTACCATTCACCCTGCTGAAATCTGTTAATTAAGACTTTCAGACACACGCAATAATCCTGCCTTTTCTGTTCCTGGAGGACTATGCATATGTATGAGTGATCTCTGCAGCTGGAATGTTAACACTGCTGAGGGTAATATTCTATATATGGAACAGTGGCCATATGCCCACACAGCACACCTTGCCCCTTTTACATAAATATAATCCAAATCTACATTCTGGGACATGCAGTGCTCCAGAAAATATAGTTTGGGAAGGGAAGGTTCAATGGGCAAGAAATTTTCTTTAAGCCTTGGGGAAAAGGAAAAAAAAAAAAGCAATAACAGTTCTGATACTTCCCAAAAATAAAACACAGCTATCAGAACTCCTTGGCTATTTGACACCTCATTTTCTCTGTGGTAATAAATACATCTAAGGAAGCTCTTATTTTGATAGTCTCCTCTGAAAAACCCTCCACCCTCTCAATACAAGATTTTCAGTACCTTTGAAGTTCATTGCAGTTATTCAATCTTCCTTACTGCATAAAACACCAAAAAAAAGTATTTTCTGGCTGAGAAACAGGAGACCTTTTAGGAAGCTATCCAAGCATTGTAATATTATAGGATACAGGATTCTTATGCAGTCCATCAGGAAAAACAGACACCTCAGAAAGGGAAACCAGAGTTTGACTGGACATCTCCAGTGAAATATTCCCCTCGCAAGCTGAAGATCACAGTCTGATGCCCTGATTGCCCTCAGGATTCTGACTCCTGTCTTTCATCTCCCAGTAACGTTCTCTAAGCAGCTGGCTCTTCCAAAATGCAGGACAATCCCAATATGCCCTGGGTTTGCTTCTGCTTGGACAAGATAGGTGTTCAGTCAGAAGGAGAAAACCCCAAAACGATTTTTACTTCCCTTCCGTTTCCTCTCTGGTAACTGCACACTGGGTCCCAGTTCTCCCACCTTCCAACACAAATATTTGAGGTGCTCATGAAGTGCTAAACTGGGCTTTAATTCTCATTTTTCCTTTCTGTGAGTGAGGCACTGCCCACAATGGTTCAGCCACATTTGCAGAATTCAAATGATGCCCTCCGGTAGGAGTGAGGTGTTTCCCCTTTCTCTTTTCCATGCTTAGAGAAAGTCTGTCTGGTAAACAGGATATTTACCACAATTCCTGTACCCACAAACGTAACATTAATATAGCTCTAGTAAAATGTGAACTTTATTATCATCTTGCAATTTCCATTTTTTAATCTATAGCAACCTTCCCTTCATGCTGGACTTGGCTGGCCTGAGCAAATACATTTAAATTCTTGTTGTTTGCAACACTCGCAAAGGAGCTGTGTTTCTCCACATGATTTTCCATTTTAAACAGCAGAGTCTCCTATCTCAAGGGATTTAGAATTCACAGAATCTGCTCAGTACACCAGTCCAGCTAAATTACCATCCACATATCAGAGGACAATAACTGATATTCCTAAGGCAGGAAGGAATTTTTTGCCTCATGCTTGAAATTCAGTAATTTGTGTCATAAGGCATAAGGGAGTCAAGGTAACTATGTCACAGCTGTCCTGGGTCTTTATGGCAACTCAACCAAATGAAAGCATTTTTATGAAAAAGAAAAATATCCAGATTTATCATTGTGCTTTTTTGATTAAAAAAAAATAATCAAAGACGTCCATTGAGAGTTAAGGTTAAAAACACAAAACAAAGCAAAAAATCCTCTGACTTTGAAAATATTCATTTTTCTGCAGCACATTTGGACAGAATATTTTCAAGTAGCTGTTATAACCTTGCAGTAAATGGTGCATTTCATCCACAGATCCTATTCTTTTGATAAAGAATTTTTTCTTAATACACAGAAGTAATAAAAAATTTTATGTTAACACATACTTATGTCATAGTAAATGGAAACAATATTTTGACACAAATTGTCCAAGAGACAGAATAAGTAATGTGGTCAAATTTTAGCTTCTATTCTACAGGGATTCTGGGAGGTTTCCCTTAGAAGAAAATGAGAAAAGGAAAACAATGGAAATTAGTTGAAGTTCTAAACTAAAATCACTTGGCTGCAAGATAAAAATGAAAATAATAATAAATAGGACAAATACATCCTTCAGCTGTGCCAAAAAAACTTTAATTGATTCTCATAGGTATTGCACGGGTGAAGCAGATAACAAAATGAACATAAGGCATAACTTTTTGCTTTATGAAACAAAACTTCTTTTGTTTTATGAAACAAAACCAAGAAGTTTTATGAAACAGATCTTAGTATAGCTTCTATCTTCATTGTTTTTCTCATACATGTAAACACATGTGAAAGAACATTCAAGACCAGCAGAAATGTATCAAAATGAAAATGACAAAATTTTCACTGTGGTGTCTCAGTGAACTCAGTATGCTAGAGGTACTATTTGTGGAAATAACCCAGTTTAGCATCTGAAGCCATGCATCTCTGGCAGCTATTGACAAGAGGTTCTTGTTAGAATATGCCACTTGTGAAAACAGAACAGTTCCCATCCTCAGGTGCCTTCAAAAGGTTGCTTAATTACTTAAACTGCTTTTACTCCCAATTGATACTTTCATGGAATGGTTATGGTACCCAATTGATTGAACATTAGTTTCATTTCACGTTATGTCTGATGAGTTATTGATTGCCCTCTGCTTTCAGGACACTTAGGACTTTACAGGTGTAGCACATAAAAGAGTAAATACTCCAACCCTGCTGCATCAGTGACTTGTCCTAGCAGGGCTGTTGCAGCTTCCATGCAAAGATTCCTCCCCTTGCAGTCCATTGATCCATCAGTGGGTGATGCATTCCAATGTTGTGAACAGCTCCTCTGGTTGCTTTCTTTTTCTTCCTCTTATGCCTCCAGTCTTTGAAAGAAGAAAGCCCAAAACTCAAAGAATTGACCCTTTCTCCTGTTAGGGCATTTAGAGCTAGAGAATTCCTACCATTTTAGCTATGGTTACTGATCTCAAGGAAGCACACAAATCAAAGCCAAGTTTTCCAAAAGCATAAGATTTTTCCATAAGACTACATGGCAGACACTAAATCTTCTTACTGGGAATTTGTGCCTCAGCCCAATGGACAGTTTAAAGGGTTTAAAATACACCTTTTCATCTCAGTAATTTGTTTTCCTTGCTGTCATTTCAGTTTTGCAAAATGAAGGTCAGCACACATTGCAGGGACCACTAAAAAAAGTAAAATTAAGTTGTTTGTATTGGTTAAGGAAGTGAAAGAAGACTCTGAAATTATTCTGTTCTGAGGGTACTTAATCAAGCAGAACAGATGTTTATTATATAATTAGGGAATGCTTTGCCATCAGTATGAACAATTCATGAAATCAAATTGCTCCATAATACTTTCCATTATTTCACAAACACTTGCTGTGAAGAATTGAGGGTACGCAAAAGCCCAGATCCTGTGTTATTCTCCAGCCCCAGGCGTTATTTAATTACCCAGCAGGGGAAACAATGCTGCCTGTTAGCACAAAGCCAGAAGAGCCAGAGCCTGCTTCAGCAGCCAGCCTGGTGCTGAGGCTGGAAAGGAGGGATATGTGTGAGGTGAGGCACAACCCCACTGCACTGTGCTCATCCTGAACCAAACACAGCAGGAATGCAAGAGAAGCAGAGAATTAACACCCACAGCTTTAGCAGCCTGTAGAGAAGATGCTCAGTTGTTGGTACCTTCTGGCCCAAACCAGCCAGCACTCTCCTGGACAGAGCTGAGGCACAGCTCAGGTGTGAGCACGGAGCAGGGACTTGTCCCTCAGCAGCTCAGAATGGGAGGCCTCTGTTTTGAAGAACAAAGAGTTTACCTTTTTTGCACAGAGCAGTTGTGCTACTCAGGCTGAAGGATGGATAATCATTCCTGGCCCATCTCACAGGCTAGGAAATACCAAGGACAGTGAGTCCCTAATTGGGAAGCTATCCTGATTTTGGTGCCAGGTCAGATGATGTGTCCTCAGGAGCTCAGCACTCGGTGGGATTGTGGATGGAAGTCAGGACACAGCACTCAGGAAGGAGACAAGGGGAAATTCTGTCACAACTGCTCAGGAAAAAAGACGGAGAACACAGTAACCAAAATAGTGATTGGCTAGTGCCTGGAGCAGAGGAATACTCACTGGAAATCAGCTCCAGGACAACAACCTACTGCCCTTGCAACACTGTCATCTGGAACTGAGCTAAGAATTGCCAGGTCCCAAAGAAGGAAGCTGTTGCTGTGGCTGGAGCCATTGAATGAGGTCACTTCATCAGAGACTGGGGTCCAGAGACTTTTTTGACTGGATTCTTTCCTGAGGGAAGGTCTCCCTTGCAGAACGAGTGGTGGGCATCCAGCACTCACTGCTAAAACACAGGTACCCCAGAGCCCTGACAGCATCTCCCGCAGTCTGTGCACATGGAAACCATTCCAAACTCCAGACGGATCCACTGAAATTCCCAAATTAGTTTTGATAACAATTGTTACAAAAGCACTCCAGACCTATGCAGACAGAACTACCTGTTAGATAAAATGTCAATGGATGGTGATCATGAGCACAGCTTCACTTCTGAGATTCACAAGACTGAGTTACTCTTCCATATGCACTGCAGATGGTTTCTTATGATCTACTGTTAAAAAGGCAGCTCAAACTTAAACCCTTCTGTTATTTTTACCTCATGTGCAGAAATCTCTTCAACAGCACTACCAGAAACAAACTTTTACAAATTAATGATTTATCACGTGCAGATATAATGATTTTTTTTTTTTTTCAGGTCTAGACCCAAGATCTTATTTCTAGAGTTGCCCAGTACCATCAGTTCCTATGCAAACTGCCACTGTTACTGGTTTTTCAGTCTGCTCACCCATCTCTGAGTCCCAGCCTAGAAAAGGGAACATAGTACATTATTTCCTGTCACCCATTTCTGATGATAGTCCTTTTTTCTGTTGCTGTAGTCTCTGCTGAGATACAGGTGCATCTTAGCCTTTACATAAATATTTCTGTCTAAAGTTTTAAAAACTTATTTCAAGACAGAAAACTTTGAGTGAACAACAGAGGTTGCAATATGAAAATTTAAGGCAGAGAGGAGACAGTTGATCTCTAGTAGATCTCTAGCTTGGAGCTACCAATAGTAATTTGGAGCTGGAATAACTTTGTAAATAATAAAGTCCACACTGTTTATGTATGTGATTCAAGCTATATTCTTGCTAAACCTCATGGATATGACTCAATAATGTGACTGCTCTGGTTATCTTCTTCCCTATTTTCACACTGAGAAATTGTTAAAACCTGATGACAGTCACAACCAGAGCACTGCAATAGTGGAGTGAAAAACACAACTAAGTAGCTATGCAAATATTGCTCTAAATTTAAAAAGCTTATTCCAGCAACTAATCTCTTAGTAGTATTTAGCATTTACAATATGTACTGTTCAGCTGAGAGTTTTCAGCATGTTACCTTCTGCTAAAAACTCCTAATATAAGGCCAAACCTTATGATTGTAAATTGTCACAATCAATGACAGATCAACATCTGACTAAAAGGAACTTAACATTCATTTTCAATTTGTTGTATGGTTACTTTTTCCCTGCCGCTTCATACCGCTTTCTTTCAATGTGAATTGCTGTTGAAAGGCTATATTTTCACAAAAGAACCCTGCTCTGGAGAAGGAACAAACAATAAAGGATAAGCAACCTAATATAACACTATCTTTGGCATATTCAGACTTCTAGTCTTTGAAAGTATTTATTCCTCTGCTTGGCACTTGAAGGAATTTCTCTGATATCTTCTTACATTCCAATTAAATTATTTTTTTTTCATTCAAACTTTGTCTTTGTTTAACCCACAGTAGCGCATACCCTGCCTGGATGTCACTTATTTCTTTCACTTTATATTTTGTTTTTACTTGATCTGGTCCATTTTATTTTTTCTATGATCTAAATGGAGAGAGAGACCTCTGCCTATCACAGTATGGACTGTCCATAAAGAAAGGGAAATAAAAAAATTATTTTTCTGCAGGTGGAAGAAAAAATATCAGGAACTGAGAAGGGAATGATGTTAATTTTTAAGGGGATTCAAGGAGCATATGTGCTGGGACATTGGACCTGTGGAAATGGAACTGATATTAAATCACTTGGAGAACTTCGCCACAACTCTTCCTGCAGCTGTGAAGTCTGAGACAGGTCAAGAAGAAATGTTAATAAACAAAAGGTTCCCTCTCTTGCATGTTCTGAGGTCTGTAACCAAACTTCCTAGGAGCCTTTAAATGTGACATTTTTTCTCAACTTTCTTAAATAAACTCTAAGAAGAAAAATGGTAAAAACAACAGACAAAACCCTTTGTGACCAGAACCATAAATGGCTTCCTACCTACTTTGCCTTCCATTCATCAAACTCTCAACAAGGAAAGTTCCCTCTGGTCTGTGATCAGTCCTTGTACTGCAGATTGTCCCTGTATTTTAGTCATCTCATTATATAAAATTCCTTTGAACACAGCTCAGTCTTGACTGCACTTAGTGTTTAAATGCCAGATGGTGAGGCAGGGTATCTGGCCTCATAAATAAAGAATTTCTGTTGGATCTTTGAGATTATGGCTTGAGTCCCTTTCTGCAATTGCTCTCTTTTGAAACAGATGCATAAGAAGTCAACAAGGTAACATAATCACGTAATATTTAACACGAAGATATTTTACCATATAAAGTTAGATACCTTTCAATGCCTACTTAAAACAAGAAGAGTATTCCCAAACAAAAATGTTTTGAAAGGCTTTTCCCTATTACCATCATTAAAACCTTCAGTTTGAATTTGTTCATGACAAATTTAAATCAACTAGAAGACAAATTTAAGAAACGACATTAGCAGATTTTTCATAAATGACATCAGATCTTCTAAGTCTATAAAATCACTGTAGATAGTTTTACTGATGCTGAAAATAACTTGGCATGGCCCAGGGAAGGAAAGAATTACTTTAAGAAAATATTGCTCAACAGTGACTGTTTCTACTTCATTAGTTACTGCACAATGAGCTGTTAAAAGAGTTTCTCCCCAGAAGAGAAAAGAGACAGACTTCAACGCCTGCCACTAAAATACTGAGAAAATTCTGTCACTTCTTCCTAAATATTTGTGAAATTTGATGACAGTTAAAATTTTGGAAGATGCATGTGGAAACCACTTATATTCAGCATTTACAAGGGTTGAGAGCAGATAGTGTCTTAATCAAGAACTTTGTTTGGCTAACACCATCTTCATTCACAACACCTTTTGCCATGAATGACCTTCTCCTTGATGTTTTGAAATGAGAGTTGGGACATGCCAGCTTCTGCAATCATAGGTTTTGGTGAAGGCAGAAGTCTGCAGCTACAGAGGAAAGAAGAAGAGAAATCTACATGGCACTGAAGGCTCTGCTTTGCCAAGAAATGCTTTGAAGCAGCTCTAACATTGTGGGCAAACACATCCTGGTCTTGGAATTTACAGAGCCTTTGTAGTCCCTGAACTAAAACAAGCAAACTGTTTTGCAGACTCATTTAAAATCAGCACCTTTCTATGGATTTATTGCATTTGAGGACTAGGTTTACCACCATTTTTTGTTGCCATGTGGTGAATAAGATCTCCAGAAAGCTGTCACCTCTAATATGATTGTGGTCATACACCAAAACCAGAGAGCAGCTGGTGGAAAGTTTTACAAAACAGACAGAAAGGTCACCTGAACCTCTGGTGCCAGGTCCAAAGAATTGGATAAAACTTCCTGTTTTAAGTTTTAAATTAAAAACTTTAGGCTTTTAATTACCTTAATGGCAAAGGTGCAATAATAAACTGCATTTTAGAAAAACAGAGGAACTTCCTGGACTGAGGAATGGAAAAGTGAGGGAAAAAACCCACAAACAACCATGACCAAACTCCCAAAATCGCATCCTGTATACTTTTGAAGAAAAAGCGTAGTGAGGATTTTTGGTTTTGTCAGAGTAGATATTACAGTGAATACAAAAGCTCAGCAGTAACTGCAAAAAGTTTTTTATATTCTGTGTGCATTGTGTATGGATTTTTAAATATTGTTTCATATTTAATTTATGATCTGCTACAGAGAATCTACTGAGTGAGTGCATATGCTTAACACAAATAAAAGAAGAAATTTTAATGAAAAAGAATGCTGTTTCCCCTTCAGTTGAAAAGGTGATATTCAGTGGATAGTTGGCTATTCCTTTTAATAAGCTAATGTTTTCTTTCTTACTGTAAACCCCATCCACAGGGGGGGAAACTAGCTACACAATTTTATATATTTCTCTTTTTCTTTTCTTTGTTTTATGATTCAAAACTTAACCTTTTGGGAATCTGAAGATGTATTAGAAGCAGACTTCATTTTGTTTCACTACACTCCTAGCATCGTTGGTAACACATAAACACCACAAACTGAAAAAAAAGAGAATTAGAATTAAAGACTTATGCATAGGTCGCCTTTTTCTGCATGGATTAGATTTGATGTTTATTCCATCATGTTTGGAATGGCCATTAATTCCATGGAGCCACTCCTGCAGTGGGTGGTTGTTGCACAGATTTGGGGCAAAGTCATTAACCTGGGGATGTGCTATTGGAAGCCATTTATACTTCTGCAGAGAAGCATTACAGGACCTGTGAGTTAATAACAAGTTTTATCCAACCAGTCCTGGATTACAGAGGTTCTACCAGGCATCAGCCTCTGCCAGTATTTATAAATCAGACTCTGTATATTGTCCATGGAGAAACTGAAACTAAGGAGCTGCAGAATGGCCTCCAAAACACTGCGTTTTGCATACAAATTGCTGACTTTTTACACTCCAGAGTGTGAAAAGAACAGACTGGTGTCTGTTGGTAGCTTGACAGCTTGCAACAAGTAGGTCACCTAAAGATGTGGTTGCATCTGGGACTGGTTTAAGGACTCATAGAAGAGGGATGTCCAAGAGCTAAAGCATGAGAAAAACTCATGATTTTATTGAAAAAAAGCATAAACACAGATCATATCTAACAGGAATTCACCCGTGCTGTGTTTGCAACATAAACAGGATAAAAAGAAGTTTGAGACACCATAACATTAACAAACAACTTTTCTGCCTGTGGGGCTGAGCAAATAATTTTTCCAAAGTTTCAGAGGAAAAATGTGGCTAAGGTAAGTATGAAGTCCAAGTTCCTTTACCATCTTAACTACAAGTCCAGTCCATCCATCCTTCTGTAAGTGAAACTTAAAACTCACAGAGTAGCATTTGACTTCATGGACAAGTTGCTCTGAAGCCAAAGTGGGTAAAGACATTAGACTCCAACTCTTAAATAGCTTCTGTAGTACATTACTCCTCAGTCTCTCTCATCTTGAAAGATGCCTTCACAACAGTATTATTACAGTGTTTCACATAATTCCTTTTATTATATTCATTATCCTTCAGGGAAGCCATATTTTGCCAGCCCACTGATAAAAGCCAAAAGTCCTTAACAGAGATCCATTTTCAGAAATGTCAATGATAATGAAAAAATAAAGTGAGGAGAGGAGTGACCAGAGAGATTCCCCAAGGGTTATGCACACATTATTCTCTTTCTTCTAGCTCCAATGCTTTACTAGTAGAGAAAATATATGTGACATCCACCATGTATTTACTCATCTGCAGCGTCACCATTATTTTGACAGGAACACAGTATCACTATCACCTCTGAGCTACAGGATAATACAATGTTAAACAGCTTGAGGACTCTGGAAGAAATAATAAAATAGGTATGTAAGCTCTGTTAAGAAAACAGAAAGAGGGACAGCTTACTGATTCTGAAATTTCTTGGCCTGGTACAAAATTGCTATTGAATCCCTTCCTGCCCCCTCCAAAAACCCCCAAAAAAAACAAAAATTCCTAGGCTGCATCCTTTTGTGATTCCAGAAAAGTACTCTTTTTTATGATCTGAAATTCCAGCCAGTCTAAGATTACACAATATATAGCACCAAAGCTGGCAGTAATGAGGAAAGGATGAGTTTTCAATTGAATGCATACACCGTTTGCACTAAGGCAAAAAAATCAAATTTTTAAAAAAGAAGAAAGCATTGCAATGTGGCTTTAGCTAGCACCTTGCCACCTGGAAAAGGAAAGAAAATGCAGGAAGACCAGAATGTGACCAGAAACATCCAACAAGTTTGGAAAACAGAAAGGGAGTATTTCCTGAGGACCTGGAGAGTGCTGAATGGACTTTCCTTCTATTCTCATAAATACCTTGATCCCAGGTTGAGGAAAAAGCTTAAGAAGAATATTTGCTGCCAGGATGCAGTGGGTACAGAGAAAATGCAAAATGCACTTGCAAACCAATTTAATTGTTTCATCTCACCTTGGGTATTCTCTATGGAAAGTTCAGCCTTTACACATTTATTTTGTTTTAATTCCAGGTTTTGTGTTTATGTATAGATAGTTTGTGACCAAATTACATGCCTTGGCATTCAAAAACCTCTTTTTAAATTTTTGAATGCACTAATCTCACTGACCATATGCCTTCAGATGGATTTCTTTTAAAGATATTTATTACAAAACAGGAACCACACTCAAGAGAATTAAAAAAAGATTTCTAGTGAGTACAACAGCATACTTCAGAATCATCTCTGATTGTGATGAACTACCACAAAATGTCAGTGTGTGTGTCCAAACATCAGAACAGATACAACTCACTGACCTGCTGTCCCATTTTCTGGACTGAGCAGCATGGTGACAAACCCAACAGATTCCAGCTACTTTTCCACCAGAAACTTGGGCTTGGGGGAGGATTAAGATATAACAGAATAAGNTGCAGTGGGTACAGAGAAAATGCAAAATGCACTTGCAAACCAATTTAATTGTTTCATCTCACCTTGGGTATTCTCTATGGAAAGTTCAGCCTTTACGCATTTATTTTCTTTTAATTCCAGGTTTTTTGCTTACGTATAGATAGTTTATGACCAAATTACATGTCTTGGCATTCAAAAATCTCTTTTTAAATTTTTGAATGCACTAATCTCACTGGCCATATGCCTTCAGATAGATTTCTTTTAAAGATATTTAATACAAAACAGGAACCACACTCAAGAGAATTAAAAAAAGATTTCTAGTGAGTACAACAGCATTCTTCAGAATCATCTCAATGGTGAACTACTGCAAAATGTGAGTGTGTGTGTCCAAACGTCAGAACAGATACAACTCACTGACCTGCTGTCCCATTTTCTGGACTAAGCAACATGGTGACGAACCCAACAGATTCCAACTACTTTTCCACCAGAAACTTGGGCTTGGGGGAGGATTAAGATATAACAGAATAAGAACTGGATGTCTGTCAGGATGTGACTAAGCTGTGCGATAGATCCTGTTGTTCTCACAACCCTGGAAGTCTTGATTTAACCCCATCTAATTTTAATGTTGTTAAAGGCAACAGTGATCACTTCAAAAAGCAACGACTGTGGTGTCTGAGGAGATGCAGTGTGTACAAAATATTTTCCTAGTGTTCTTAGCAAAGCATCCAAAACTTTGTAGGTAGGTAAGAAAGTAATCATTTCAAGTCATCTTGGTGAAGATTTATATTTTATTTGAGGAAACAAGCCCAGTGCTCTTTGGCTCCTCAGGAATTTATCAGCATCCATTACTGTGTATCTCAAGTGGATAACCTATACCCAATGGACCATATAAGCATAAATTCAACAGAAAATACACCAGTCTAGTGCTTAGAAAATTGAATGCTTTCCACAAATATGTTTTTCAGGTGTAAATAGAGATATCCAAAAATACAAACAGCTGCACATGGACAAATATGCCCACGGAAAGATACAGTTGGATAAACTGTAAGAAACATGTTACCATTAATGAATAACATAGGGATTGGGCCCAGAGGGAACAAGGGTGCAAGAAATTTATTATGATTCTGATTCAGCAGTACTTGGTTCCATGGTAGAATTCTTCCTTTCTATCAAAAAAGTACTTATATGGAGATTTTGTGAGGGGAAAAAAAAAAAACAACCAAACAACAAAACAAACCTGTCTTATGGAAGTTTTGTCATATTTTTAAATTCTCAAATATCTCAACATTACAAATTCTAAAAATTGTAGTCTAAGAAACGTTCAGATTTATTATTATCATCATCATTATTATTAGTCTTTAAAATGTTAATAATGAAAACAAAAATTGGATTTCACAAAAATAAAAACAACCTACACTGATACGGAAATTAAAGTTTTCTTAAATAAAACATTGAAATGGAGAAACTGAAAATAACCAGCTTTCAGTCCCACTGTTTTGTTAAAAACTGACATTCATTGAAACAATTTTCCAAAGGCTTCATCTCCTAATGGAGGTTCTACTTTGTTGGGGGTTTTTTTTAATGATTGTTACTATCACACATCTGTGTGGGTTGTTGTAGGAAGCTGCTTGACTTGATATCATAAAAATATGGGGAGACTGCAGTTATTCAGGAAGAACAGTCAGCTGCACATGCATTATGAAATATATAGTTACAGTCTGACCACTGCTCTGACATCAGTGTGGGTGGTGCTAGCGATACACTCGGCATGAGAGAAGGTTCTGGCAACTGATGCTCCTGGGAATTTCAAACAGTCCTTGCCTATTCCACCACAGCTATTCCACCACAGATTAAAAAAAAATCCCAACCAAACAACTGTTTTTCAAGCTGATTGCTGCTCTTGTAAGGTTATGTGCCACTACCAGTGTCCTTCACCCAGACAGTTGAAAGTGAGTATCCTAAACTGGAGCTCATTTCTCATGGCTAAATAACTTCCCCTTACATGTCCAGGATGGTTTCCTGCAGCTCTGTTGATCCTTTCGTAGACAGATATCAATTTCTTAGCTATTACAACCTCACACAACTCAGTATCTTTGTGAATCACAACTATTTCCAGAAGAAATTAAGCAGTCTGAGTTAGCTTGGATAACTCCAAATCCCTTCTTTCAACGTCAGTGGGAATGGAAGAAATTTGAAGGAAAAAACACCCACAGCAAAAGTATTCCCATGGTACATGCCAAATAAGCAACACATAAACAGGAGTGCAAGGTGGTTTAAGTCTCTGGAGGTGTTAGAAATATAAACCAAAATAGCACATGAATTAGAGAAGCTGCAAAGCTTAAGAATGTAGAGAATTTGCACATTTCTTTAAGACAGCAATAATCACCACTCTGTGTCAAAGAACTGAGAAATAATGTAGGCTACAGGAGGGCAAAATAAAAGGAAAACACCCCACTATCACCTGTCTACTCTTTACTTAACGGTATAAAAACTCTTTTCCCTTTCCATGTTTTTTATATTTTTTTTGGCAGAGGTGGTGTTTGCTTTCTTCTTTCCCATCCAGTCTGGAGGGTTTTTAAGTCAGATTAGTAAAATGAATTAACATGTTCATTTCATAAAATTGAAGTTCAAGAAATATCACACTTTCTCAAGTTTGTGTCTTCAACTGTAACATAGAATCACCAATTCTACCAAGCCTCCCAATTTTCAATCGTAATAACATCAATGTTATTATAACCCTAAACCCCCAAGTTGCCAAGCTCTTTTCATTCTCTTTTTATGCTTTAGAAGTTCTGGGAACTATCAAGAATTGAAATCAAACTCTTTATAGTTAATAATTATCAGACAAGCTACATTTTTGTTTTTAATTTTCTGAGATAACTTCTAAAACTCACTTGAAGATTTTATTTTCCTTTCAAATCTTATTCCAAAAGCAACCCAACCTAAATCCAGTAGAAGATCTGTACCAAACAATCCTTTAAATGTCAAACAAGAGTTTTAATGTTGCATGACGAAAACAGATTTGAATTTTCTTAATGTCAGAGTTCTTCTGTGGAAAAGGTTTAAATACAGCTATTTGATATCAGCCTCCGATATTCAGAACATACTCTGTAGCAAGCAATATAGGTTGCTAATAGATAGGGTAATCAAGGCAGGCATCTAAAATAAATCACACAGGTCAGTTCCCTGCGCTTGACAAAGGTGTCTCTGCCCAATAGGACAGATGGAAGATGAAGAACCACTTAAGTGAGGAGCTAGGAAAGGTTGCCAAGGCCAGATTGAAAATGTGCCTTTTCAGACTCTGTGTGCACATTTTCACCTGCTGGTGAAAAATGCCTGGACACATTTTTTTTCCTATAAAAGTTTAGATTAACATGTAGAACTCCTTGAAGTGGGAGAAAATAAAGACCAATCACATGAACAAGTAAGACAAAGATTCTTGAAATGCAATGGATTCACTTTGTATAATAAATACCTGATACTACACTTGAGAAGATTAAATAATAGATAAAAAAAGAATGAAAAAGACAAAAAAAATCTTATAGAAATTACTTCATTTGGTTTATGTAGTAAGGGATACATTCTCTCCCACTATAGCCAATAAACCAGAATTTTATTGAAGTGATGAAAACCCTGGCTTGCTGACAGAACTGCAGCATTGTAGCTGCCACTGTGTGACCACAGCCACTCCACAAGAGTCATCAGTGCGTTTCTAGAACATGATAAATGCTGTAAAGTAAAACCCTCTCTCTTTGACCTGAAATTATGGCACTTTCCAAATAGAAGAAAACATCAGGTAGGGTTTGAGCATCAAGGGTGAAATACTGTGTCTATTGAAGTTGACTTTGACATTGCGTGTCAGCCAGACTGTGGTGTGTGAATTTATAGGATATAAAGAAACACTTTTTGTGATTGATATTCATAACACTTCCTGTTATGCTGCCTTCCAATGCTGATATGACTTATACTACTGTACAAGACTGTGTCTGCTTAGCACTATGCTTTGTCTTCAGTGTTTCTGTAATACAACAAAGACCATAAACAATTAAATTTTTTCTGCTACTTGCCCGGACATCAACCCATTAACTTACAACTACTTGAGTGAGTCTTATTCCTCTCTTAAAAGATCTCAAGAATAATAAGGAGATAAGGTGTCATTTACTGAAATGGACAATACTGGGGACCAGAAATGTTGAAACAGCTCAAAACAAGAATGATTCTTTCCTGGGATAATGGTACAGCATATATTCAATTAGCCTGATGGTTACTGGAAGTGTTTGGCCTGCAAGTGCTGCACAGGCATGGGAGGTCAGGGGTGAGGATTGTAGCCACTTCTGCCTGCTGAAGAGATTTTAGGGCAAGTCTCAGTGTAGAGCTGGATAGAACCTTCTTAATCATATGAATATCTGCTTTTGTTTCTATATTTATATGAAATATAGAATTATATTAGATACTCTCTACATGTGTAGGGAATTTTACTTAGTTGGCATACATTGTAAAATGATAACTGGACTCTACATATATTTTTACTACCTTCTAGGACATAATGAGACTACTTTTTAACCTTTTATAATCTTCCCACTCTTCTAACTCTGGAAGTAATCCTATCCACAGCAGTCTAAAGAGATGATGCAGAAAGGTCTGAAGTCTAAATGTGATATCTCTTACAACCTCATAATAATATATTCTTATGTTTCTCTTATATTCTCTTTAAATACTTGTTTATATAAAAATAGAAAAAATATGTTAAGTGTGTGCTCCAATGTAAGGAAAACATGATTACGCCAGAGATGAAAATTAATTTAGATCACAAGGCTACATTTCTTCCTTTCTGCAACACGAGCAGTTGATGGACTGACAAGAAACCAAATACGAACTGCAGGCTCTGAGATAGTTAGCAACTAGTGGAAAAAAAAAAAAAACAGCTTGTTAAACCGTCCTTCAACTCTAAGTGGGAATGTTTGCCTTCAGCCAGTGCTGCAAACGACTTATACTTTGATCTTGGCTGAGATGCACCAGGTTTACTGATCAGCAGTTATGCCAGTGAAGTTCTAGGAAGCTACCTCTTCACAGACTTCCATCTATTAGCTACTGCCTCCAAGCCACAGTGTGGTTGTTGGCCTTGTGAGAGGCCCCTGAAAGCCTCAGTCTGGTGTTAGAGAAATTAATTTCAGCAAAGCGCAGTAAAATTTAAATTCATACTGGAATGGAGCGGGAATGCTCACCCACTCACTGAGAGAGTCTCAGTTGTTTGACTCCTGTAATCAAATATTTATGACATCAAGCAACTTCCGACTGAAGTGTGTTTTAGAAAAGAATTATCTTGGGTTTCATAGGCAAGTGTGCAGCTGACCTCAGACACCCCTGCTCAGAAAAGAAGTGCCCATGCTGTATGCTCAGAAATACTGTGGTTCTGTGGTTGGCATTGTTCAGTAGTACAACAGCAGTACAGCAGTACTGAGCCTCAGTACAATGTTACTAAGTGCATTCTTTAGCTCCAATATGTATAACAAAGCTCAAAGAATTAGTTGAGCGAGGAGAAAATGTGTGCAAACATGCAGCCAGATAATTGAAACACAGAGTTCTCTATTCTGGCTCAAAGATATGTTGAAGACACAAGGAACAGCAGCAGCTTTTTTCCCTAATTCTTCATATAAGACTGAATAAAATGTCTTCCTTCAAAGCTTATTTTTTTTCTTCAGCAAAACGATTTCCACCGGTCAATTCAGAATGCAGAAGGGGGAATTTTTTAGGGAACAGGAGCTGCACTCATCCAAGTGAGAGTTTGACAGCTGACCTGCTTGTAAGCAAGGTTGAGCCTCATAAAGGGAACCTTTTAGCTGTCCCACCATTTTCTCTGGCTGGGTCAGTTCCAGCTCTATGCCACTGGCCTTGCGCTTTGTCCATGATGCTAGAAACTGTTGTCAGTCTTGGGGAGGAGAAAGACAAACAAACAAAACATTTCCTTCCCCCCTCCAGCCCCCAGTCTCCTCCACATGAACCCTGTCAGTCATTGCAAATTATTTAATTATCTGTTTCTGAGAGGCCACCTTGTTTTATTCAAATTAAGTTACCTGGTCCACAGGTATTTTACTGGCGGTTGCTGGAGCCCTGTTGGGTCTGGTATTTCAATGCCTGCCTATCTCTAGCTAATAATGCTTTCTGGCAAGTTTAAATTTCATTAGAGATATCACTGTAGTACATGCTGAATGAGCACTACCAAAAAGTAGCACAAGAGTGCAAGAAGTCATTAAATTATTACTCCCAAAGTCTCACGATGATTATTGTTAATAGGGCAATCAAATCCTGCTGTATTGTTCCCTAACTACATGCCTGCTTAGTGGGTAGCATACATTTTCATTAAATAAAGAGTTATGGTTAGAAGAAGAATGTAATCAACATTAATGACCCGAAGAGTAATTGAAAATACAGTCTCAGTCACCACCCCACCCAGCTATTAAAAAGGACAATCGTTAAAAAAATTCCAAACTAATTCCATTTTGTCTCTCTACGTGTTTGCAGACTATCATTCACATTCTCTCCGCACTGTTATCTCTCTTTTTCTGGTCAAATTAATTTACTGTAATTAGAATAAAATACATTGTATGTGAAAATAAAATTTTGGCATTGGCTACGTCTGATAACAAGTACTGCAAGGAAAAGCATTATACATTCAACATACATTCATTATGCATTACATTTGTACAAAGTAAATCACTTTGGGTGAAACTGACTTAGCCTCAGTGTGCAATAATTACATTCCCTCCCACCACACCAGTGTTTAACAATCCCTTAAAAAAGGCCAAAAATGGGTCTAGTTTATGTTTAAACAAAAAAATCTGAGCCAAGCAACCACATTTTTTTTTTTCCTTAAGCTCACAATATACAACATTTCTTTCTGGGATTGCATACATTTTTCTTTGTTTCTCTTTTTGTTTTCTTCCTTACCTTAGGAGAACTGAGAATAAATAAATTGGCTTTGTACAGTCCTTAAAAAAAATAAAAAAAAACCACCCAAAACCACAAGACAAAACAAAACAAAAGTCAAACACAATATGGAGGTCATTTTAATTTCACCATGAGAGAGTTTCATACACTTCTTCACTTTAGACTGTCAGCAATCCAAAAAATCAACAGTTCCAAAATACTTCAAGACTGGGTACAAACGCAGCAAGGATTTAAAGCACCTGAGCATTTCTCCAGATAATGACATCTGAGAAATAATGTCAATCCACTAATCTACTACTGCTGCTGCATTTTTTTTTTTCACAATGTAGGAAAACATTGTTTTTCAAGAAAGAGCTTCAACACAGTTGCCTTCCTCCCCTGACTCTTATCTGTAAGCAGGCAGATGTTCCTGAATTAATATATGTGAGTCATTGACCATTTATCCCTTAGTACAAAATTAAATACATTTTGTAGCATTAAGCAAAATTATTAAGTGGAATGTATAATATGGTTTAATGAATTTTGTGAAACTGGAGGAGAAAAAGAATTATTTCTGTAACCATGCATTTTTCACATTGAGTTTGTTTGTTTTAATACGGATGACATTAAAATCTACTCTTCAAACTCATTTTCTTTCTTAAAATCTAGCATCACTTCAAGGAAATATTGAAGCTAAGCATGAAACAGTACATAATACAAGCAGACCTCATTGGATTTAGGAAATAAACACACTGATGTAGCCAATAATCTTAATTTTGACCCAGAACTACTTGAACCCAATATACCTTACAAAAAAGGATCTACTCTCCTTCCAATTAAATCAATGTCTTTTTTCCTTTTTTTTTCTTTTTTTTTTTAAGTGTTGAAGGATTAAGAATTACAGTGAAAAAGGAGTTGGGGATAAATAGCTATGGAAGAAAGGAGATTAGGAAAGTACCACCATTTGCTCTACTTTTGGAAGGATGTGCTACCTTTTTTTTTTTTTTTTTTTACCCTTGAACCTCTTTTCCTTATGAGATAATATTCTCTGTATAATAATTTAGGTAATTGTTTAGAGCTGCACAAAGTAGGCAGAGAAATTCCTATAAAAGGATGTTTGAGCAACAGCACTTAACACCTGGTTTTGGGGGGTTTCAGTGATTATGAAAAAGGAAGAGCTGCAGAATCAAAAATACTCTTTTCCTTTTCCAAAAGTTTATACTAGAAAATAAAATAAGTGGAATGATATACATTTAGTATTGGTTACATAAGTAAGTGTTTTACAGAACTGTTAACAAAACCAGTCAAAATTCAATAAAAATATGTCAATTTGAAATTATATTTGTACATTGAAAATGCGAATGTTGCTCTTACTAATACCATACACTTACCCTATATCGAATGCTTTAGTATTTTATTCCATTCATATTTTACAAGAGCAAATTACTGTCAAAACCCATGAACAATACTGATGGAACAATCCAGCCTTCATCCAGGATTATTTCAAAATCTGTGTTTATTCTTTCCATCTGACTTTTTTTAACATTAAAATTTTCACAGCCTGTTTTATAGATATTCCATGCTATATAAAGATTCCCCTTGCTGTGTGACAAGAATCCCAATGCTGCGAAATATTCCCAAGTCATTCAGAAATCTGGCATTTTTTACTGCTGTTCTTTGTGGCTCGTGGGACTAAATATTTGCTCAATTTTAGAATCCAGGTAATTCCAAACATTAAATTCATTATTCGGGTTTGTATACAGGGAAAGGAAGACTGACTTCTTACATGCAGACTGACTGCTGCAAACCCTAAAGGGAAATGTAACAGAATAAGTGAAGAATATATTAATCTCTCTTCTTTGTGACATATTTTAATTATGCCAGTGGAACTTACTTTCCAGCATCCTTGGCATCACAAGGAGCTGGTTAGTGTATGTGAGTACCTAGAGGAGGTCACATCAAACCAAGAGAGGATGTGGATTCACAACATCTCCTCTACTTCACAGAAATCACCTCTGTGCACTCTCATATGTATACAAAAGCACCACGGTTTAACCCCCCAAAGATAGAGATGCAAGAGAGAACCATCAGGGTAAAAATGAAAAAAAAATATTGTGAGATAAAGAGTATAATATTAATAATAAAAATAATCAAATGGAAAATAAAATATCAGAGACAATTAAAAAAAACACCTAAACCTGAGAAATATGAGTGAAAAAACCCAAATAATTTGCTCACCACCGCTGACTGGTGGTTGTGGTTGGTGCCCAGCCAGTTCTTGAGCAGTGGCAGCCCTGGCCTGCCAGCCATATGGATGGAATATCCCTGTGGTCAGTAGGGGTCAGCTGCCCCAGCTTTGTCCCATCCCCACTTCTGGTGACCTTCATAGTCCACTCACTGCTGGGGCAGTGTGGGAGGCAGGAAAAACCTTGGTATTGTTCAGGCATTGCTTGGTAAGAATTAAAATCCCTGAGTTGTTAACACTGCTTTCAGCACACATGCAAAACCTAAGCCTGTACTAGCCACCGTGAAGGAAAATTATTCTATCCCACTCAAAACCAGTACAAACAACAATTTTGTAAATTATGAAATGGAAAAAGAGAGGTCAGACAAACAACTGCCACCACTTGGTTGGTGCTGTGTAAACTCCAACACTCACCTATGTGGTGGTAACACAGATGCTCAGTTGGAGCCTTAAAATATCTCCCTGTCCATGGCATCCTTGTAGCCTTAAAATATCTCCCTGTCCATGGCATCCATGACAGAAATGTTCCCTCTGGCTCCTGGAAAGGGACACATCAAGCCTTGAGTAAAATTAGCACATTTTCCCTAGAAGTCATTGAAGCCCAATAAACATTGGATCCAACAAAGACACTTTAATAGCAAGCTTTGAAGTGTGAGTGTGCTTTATAGGCCTGTTTTATTCTTTTATACACTTGCTTTTATGGTTCAGATCGAGCACATGCAGCAGGTTTAATATTTGCCATGCTGTCTCTGAGGAGTCTATCACATATGCACATAACAACAGTTTTCAGTCTTCAATAATTACCAGCAGAAGTAGCAATTGCCAGAGACCGTTCAAATATATAATTCAAAACTTGGGATTTTTTTTTTTTCTTTTTCAAAAAAAAAAAAAAATTATCTCTGAACACTTACCATTTTTCAAGTATACACAGAGGAAATATGACAAGAGATGATATGGATATACATATATATATACACACTCCCCAATGTTCTGCTTATTTTTCTCCAAAACAATCCTTAATTCTCACACCTTTCATTTTCCTCACCCCAACTTCTGAGTGGTCATCTCTGCCACAAGGTGGATCCTAGCACCTCACTCTTATTAAAAATGTTCTATTTTACTAAGCTCTCACTCAAATTGCAGAGTTTAAAAACATTATTTCCATTATTAAATGTATCATATTTGGAAAATGAAAATGGCACATCCTTTCCCCTTGTTCTTGTCAGGGAATGATGAAGTTGAAGAGATACGAGCAGGAACCTAATGAAAGTTTAAATTAACACCAGTCTGTGGTTGTTACTAATACAATTTGACTCTGTGTACCAAAGGCTCTTAGACATATACATAATATACCATATGTATAAATGTATATCTAGGTATTTAATGTATTTTTACATTAAATATATTTTATAGACATATATATATATATATATATGAGATAGCCATGGGCACTCAAACTCTATGCTAATCTATTTTCTCTTTACTGGTATTACATGTTGAATAAAGATAATATGATAGAAAGTCTTTAAGAGAATTTTCTTCCCAAATAGCTAATTCGATTTCAGACATGGTAGTCATAATTATGTACTTATACTAAAAGAAGAAATGCATGCATCATCCTTAACTGCCACATTTTCTATTTTAATATATTCTCTGTGCATGTTCTTCACAAATATTAATTTCTTTCCCTTCTCACTTACTTTAATAGTTGAACTTATTATTCCTCTTTCAATTCTCTTGCATGTGTCAATTCTGAGACCAGTCAAGAGTGCTGACAGTATGTAAATTAAATCCAGGAGAATATAAGAAGAGATTTCTCATTTCTCTGAGAGATTTAAGAGACATAAGGAAGAGAGTGAAAAGATCCTTCTGGGTATCTGCAGTATTAAGATAACTTTTATTGTGGTTAAAACAGATTAGCCTCTTAATACAAGGTGTGTTTTATTGTTCACACAGCTGCTCCAACAGATTGTCTTCCTAGGCAAAACAGGAAATAAGGTAAGACCTAGACGTTTTCAGTGAAATTCCACTTTAATTATTTCTTAATTAAGAGAACATTGTTCAATTAAACAAAATTACACTGTGAGGAAATGGGATCAACTGGCTAAAGAGATCAAAACACAGCACTGAAGGGATTTTAGAAGGATATGCCAATAGATATAGTGTGTTGAAAGAGGTTTAAAAAGGACAAGACAGAAGACAAGTTATATCAGTTGGAAAAGTAGTCATTTTGGTTTACTGCTCTTCTGACATTAATTATAAATGGCAGGTCAGCTGCCAGCTGAGTAATGCACTTTCCTTGCAATTTGGAGCACATTACTCTTCATCCAGGATATCTCTTAGTCAGAATTTTGCTTTGGAAGACAGCAATACACAAAAAATTATTTAAGAGAAGACACATAATCCCATCTGTAATGCCATTTTAGCCAAATCAGTTTATATGAGATTACAGAACCTTATCTGATTTTTAAATTTTGTTTTCTCCCTAAAATTACAGGTTCGTAAGCACAAGGGTTTGTTGTTGTTGTTTTTTGTTTATTCAATCCAGAAATATTTGAATTTTGCAAAGGACTGTTATTCTGGGCTGATTTTTATATAGTGAGAAATTACACTGAGTTTATTGGAAATTTATAGTGAAAAGCAAACCTATTCAAACAAAGATTTAAATTACTATTTGTCCTCTCAGGAATGCAAATTATTGGCCATTTCAGGAAATGGTGAAGACATTTCTCTCAGAATTTGGGGAAATTATACAAGTGCCATTGATTTCAATGAGACTTAGTGTTGTCTCAGTCCATCTTACAGAGATTTATTGACAAAAACTATTGCTACCTCTGAGCACTTGATATCTTGTCCATATCTTTTTTTTTTTTNGTCTTCCTAGGCAAAACAGGAAATAAGGTAAGACCTAGACGTTTTCAGTGAAATTCCACTTTAATTATTTCTTAATTAAGAGAACATTGTTCAATTAAACAAAATTACACTGTGAGGAAATGGGATCAACTGGCTAAAGAGATCAAAACACAGCACTGAAGGGATTTTAGAAGGATATGCCAATACATATAGTGTGTTGAAAGAGGTTTAAAAAGGACAAGACAGAAGACAAGTTATATCAGTTGGAAAAGTAGTCATTTTGGTTTACTGCTCTTCTGACATTAATTATAAATGGCAGGTCAGCTGCCAGCTGAGTAATGCACTTTCCTTGCAATTTGGAGCACATTACTCTTCATCCAGGATATCTCTTAGTCAGAATTTTGCTTTGGAAGACAGCAATATACAAAAAATTATTTAAGAGAAGACACATAATCCCATCTCTAATGCCATTTTAGCCAAATCAGTTTATATGAGAATACAGAACCTTATCTGATTTTTAAGTTTTGTTTTCTCCCTAAAATTACAGTAAACACAAGGGTTTGTTGTTGTTGTTGCTGTTTTTTGTTTATTCAATCCAAAAATATTTGAATTTTGCAAAGGTCTGTGATTCTGGGGTGATTTTTATACAGTGAGAAATTACACTAAGTTTATTAGAAATTTATGGTGAAAAACAAACCTACTCAAACAAAGTTTTAAATCACTATTCGTTCTCTCAGAGATGCAAATTATTGACCATTTCAGGAAATGGTGAAGAAATTTCTTCCAGAATTTGGGGAAATTATACAAGTGCCATTGATTTCAATGAGACTTAGTGTTGGCTCAGTCTATCTTACACAGATTTATTGACAAAAACTATTGCTACCTCTGAGCACTTGATATCTTGTCCATATCTTTTTTTTTTTTTTTTACCTCAGATTAGCTCTGTTCTTGCCCTGATGACTGAGTGACTGTGAGGGTTCAGAGAGCATCATGAACATTCTTGGAATGCATCTTCCAGTCTATTTTCACCCAGCAGAAATCCAGCCTGTCTGTCTGCTGTGGTTTAACTCCAGCCAGCAGCTAAGACCACAGTACGGGGAATTACCTTGAGAGACTCTCTGCTACAGCACATTTCTGATCTGAGCTAAAGTGCCTGTGAAGACACATTCTGCATGTTTCTGTTGGTATTTAAGAAAGTATGTTAACTGCTCCTGTCGATCCTACACACAAAATGTGATGGTTTACATTCCAGGCTCTATATGTTAGCAGATACAGGGAAGGGGTATGGATGGCAAGAAACCTCTAAAAGATTCCGAAGGAAAGACAACCGAGAAGGGAGCAGACTGATAGCACTGAGTCTGCTGAAATAATCAAAGTGAAGCCATGCAGTTAAATAAGAGGCCTTTGAAAGGAGCAGGAGAAGTTAGCTGCTAATTGTTAGAAAGGAAAACCATTTGGCAGTCGCCCTTGAAAATGTACTTCAGTGTATTTTAATATACAGAGGCTGGTTCATTGCTAGTCACCCCCTGCAGACAGAACCATGGGATTCAATTCATGAGGTTTCTCACAAACAGAGCCCCGCAGTGCTCCTGCAGCTACAGTCACCACACTGTGAAATCCAATGTAGGGACTGCAACCCTTCTGATGAAAAATGCAAAGAGACTGGGCCAGGGAGATAATAATTTTTTCCAGTGTGTTTTTGCAGCTAATTTATGGACACATATTGTTTAACATGCAGAGTCAGAGAGGGAATTAGTGCGCTATAGTGAATAAACAGAATGATTGTGAAATTGTTTCTACAGCTCTATCAGCAAAGCTTTGGTCCATGCAGAGCCCCTTGCATTACAAAGAAGTATTTCAAAACCTGAGTTTAATTCTGTGTTCTGTGTCAATCACAATTCTGCTCGAGGTAGAAAGTGAGAGATTTAAAGTCACAAAAAAACCCTTTTTTTCTCCCCTATTGCAAGCGTCAAGGAAATGTTTTTAAAAATTATTTTAGACATGGTTTTGAAACTTGTCATCCTTGGAAAAAAAAAAAAAATCAAGAAGATGTTTTCTCCAACAGCTACAAGATCCCATCGAGAAAGTGGAGGGGTCTCGTGGGTAGATTTCAGCAATGACCCATCAGCCCTTGGAAACACTTTGAGGGGTGTGCAACCCTGCTCACCATAGCCAGCAAATATTAAAGAATGGAAAATAAAGCACACATGGGGCCTGCAAATGCTGCTGGTGTTACCTTGACAACGTAAGTTAAACACATTCCTCTGCCAGACAGTCCAAGGGAAATGCTCCAGCTCTTTATTAAGTTGCTCAAATTAATACCTGTTAAACACATAGCTCTGTCTGAAGAGTAGGAAAAAATTATTCTATATCCTGTCCTATATTCTCCCTTTTTTCTTCATATCCAGTAACAACAAAACAAAACAGAATCTCCTACATATTTCTGTTGTATCACTGCACTGTTAGGAGGTTTTTAGATTGCTTGCTCATGCTCACTCTAAGTAGAGGGGCTCAGGGGCTTAATAATTAAATGCCACATGTGAAAATTCCATCTAAGATCACCTCTTCAAACTCTAATTGCTCCTAAGCCATCTGAGAAACTTTTAATTGAGGTTTTAGGAAATGTTTTTTAAAATAATTAGATACCAGAGAGTAGTAGGTGGTAGGTGTACATTGTAATTTGCACAAGATCCGGAGGAAGTTACATGAAATTCATTGAAATTATACATCTATAAATTTTGCTAAGTTGGTCTAGATCGTAAAGTCAAAAGAGCTTTAATTCAGTTTCTAACTTACTGTGTCATCCTCAGGAAGCAGAAGACTATAAATTTGATTTACCAGACATTGAGGTCAGAGTTTACCAGTCTAAATTTAAGATTATATTAGTCCAAATTATTTTGGAGTATCAGCCATAAAAAGAGGGCTATCCAAAGCTTTGGTCTGGATACTGATATGTGCAATGCTGCCCAGAACAGATGCAGTGTGGGAGGAACACCCAAAAAGGTGTTAGCAAACAGTCCTTTCAATCAATCTTGCTAGAAATTACTTTTCTGAGTGATCACAGAGAAGGCAGAAATTCTCCTTTCCCCTTTTGTAAAGTTTATGACATTCTTATTATCACATGAAAGCAGTATCCAGGCTGTTCAGTCTGATGTGTAGCAAGAGGTGCTCTATCACATAGAGAACAATTAAGAGACCATGTCCAAAAACAAAGTTTCATGCACAGTGTAAGTCAACAAATGAAAAGAGATCGTTTCCTACAAATACGTGCCAAAAATTCTCCCCTAGAATCAGACAATAGGTGACAGAATGCACTAATATTAAATTATATCATATTACCCATGTGCTATAGAGTCTAAAAATTCCAGTTAATTAATATGGTATTAAAAAAAAAATCATGTTTTTATTTCCCCCTTTTCCTTCTTCTTAAGAGATAGAATTCACACATGAAAGACATAAATTAACTTTGAAAATAGTCAAACCATTTATGGCAGTGATAACAGCTTTAAAACGCCAGTAGGGACTAAATAATTTTTCTGCGAGAAGAAACTGTACAGTGAACTGAAAAATCCATGAGCTTTTAACACAAGTTTTTGCCATTTGGTTTGAGGAACATTTAACTATTTATGGCACCATGTGACTCTACGTAAGAGAGCAGAGTGCAGTCACTTCAGCTTTTCCCACTACTGGTATCAAAGCACCAGTACCAATTTTGTCTTTTAATTCTTCCCTCAGTTAGGGAAAACAACACGCCTAAACATTTTGTGAGGAATAGGATATCTTTATTCATGTGGGCACACACTTTGCAGAACCTGGTGAAAAAAGATAAAACCATAGAAAAACCATTTCTCTGCCTTGTTTCTGTGCCAGGAGTGTGGCTCCTTGATGTGCCTGGGAATGTTTACCAAACCAGAGCATCATATTCTAAAGGTTTGTAATAAATCAATGAACCTTAATGGTTTACAACCTGAACATGTAATTATTTAGGCAGAGGTGATTGATTCAGTACATTTTAAAGGATGTTCTGGTGGGTAGTGAACAGATTATGTTTGTGAGTGCAGGTAAATGATGGCAGTCTGCCGTAAGATCTTCTGTTATTGCAGACAAGTAATTTAAGATTATATTCTCAGAAGTGTTTAGACACCCAAAGATGCAGTAAAGCACAGAAATTAATTGTCTACATTTAATGGAATGGTGCTAATGCAAGTCTCATGGATTTCAACAGATGATGCAGAAAACACTACTATGAACCATTTCTGTGAATAAAAAGCTTAAATGTGAATGATTTGAAAAATCTTGAACTATGAACATGTCAAAATAGTAATCATTAATGGCATTTATCAAATAGTTTGGGTTGGATGGGATCATAAAAATCAGTTAGTTCCCGGCATTGTGCCATGGATAGGAACATCTTTAATTAGATCAGGTTGCCCAGAGCCCCATCCATCCTGGCCTTGAACACTTCCAGGGATGGGACATCCACAACATCTCCGGACAACCCCTGCCAGTCTCTCACCACCATCACAGTAAAGAGTTTCCTCCTAATAGCTAATCTACATCTACCCTCTTTCTGTTTAAAGCCAGCCACCCTGATATATCACTACATGCCCCTGTGAAATGTTCCTCTCCAGCCTTGTTGTAGGACCCCTTTAGGTGTAGGAAGGACAGTTCTCCCAGGCTGGTCAATCCCAAATCTCTTCTCTCCCACACTGATCACAGCAGCTGTTCTTTGGCAAATCCTATTGCCTTTGGAGGCAGTGAGGAGGGAGGGGGACAAAAGTGAGGTAAAGAATAGTTCTTCCTTTAATTAAATAATTGCTTTGCTGTTTTTCTCAGCACCACTTAGGAGCTTCCTCTGGCCCTGCCACTGCCAAATTCCACCTTGGATAGAGCCATGAGAAGATGTTGCACAGTCTCTCTGTCCTCGGAGTCTTTCCTTGCACTGATGGAAATTTGTCTGCTCAGTGAAGAAAACCTGGAGGTTTTCATTTTTTAAGAGGGAAAAAATTAATAACTAGGATCTGATTACTGAACTGTAACTGCTTTTTTTTGACTGACAGAGAAACAGCTAAATTATGATTTCAGGAGTTTATCTCTGCTGCAGCATTATAAATTTGAAAACTTTATGGCTTTTCTTTTAGCCTAGTAGGATAAAAATGTGAACCTCTTCATGTGTTAAATGCTCTCTCCTGAAGTGCGTTATTGCTTAATATATCCTCATACTTCATAAATTAAAGCAAAAAAAAAAAAGTTAAAGTTAACTTTTTTTTCTGAAACAAAGCTATCAGTGGGCTTGATTAATATACAGATGCTGCACGCTGCTGGGACTATGCTTCCATTTTCACAGAGTAATATGTTCTGCTTATGCTCTTGCAGCGATGTAGATTGATACATTTTGCATTTTAAGATAATATATGGAACTTAATATTGTTATGCAAAATGTGTGTTTAAAGTAAAGCATAGCGCTTCTATTCCAGGCTGCGAAAGCTAAAATGCACTGAATTTGCATAACATTTAGAGAAGTTAAATTTAAGGGTATCTCTTCGTAGCATAGGTATATGTGGGAAAAGCACATTCATCTCTAAGTCTCATTTTAAGTATAAGTAGGTCACAAACCAGGAGATGAAATTCTCCAAGTTATTCTGCACAGAATATGTTGGCTGTCCCTGGTTGTGCTGTTTGCTGGAACAGAAATCTCAGAGTCATTTGGCAGGAAATGCACACAAAGCCTGAGGAACATTAAAAACAGGTTAGTGTCCCCCATGCCCAGTGTTTTGCTTTACATGCCTGCAAACAGATCCCATATTTACTGGGCTGGCTGCACAGCCCCCAGCACACCACGGGCACTCAGTAATTTTATTCATAACACAGCAAATTCATGCTTAGACTTGCCAAGGGCTATGGAGGATGTACTCAGAAAAAAAAAAAAAGGGAAAGGAAAAAAAAAAAAGCAAGGAGCAAACCCCAAAACATGAAGAGAATCTCTGTAAATTCACTATTACCTTCTTCTTTTGTGCTCATCTTCACTTAATTGGCTCTGCATAGTTGTGGCCTTCATTAAGTAGATGCACTTTTCTCTTCATATGCTGAAAATTGCCTTGCTACTTTGCCAGCAGTGCCATCCAAGTTGATGCCTGTTCATCTGTTTCTACTATTTCTTTTCCATTACTTCTGTAATTATCACCCATGAAAGAACAGGCCAGATATAGATATTGGTGAGATTATCATTAAGATTCTTGCAGATGCCTTTGCAAGAAGAGTGAAAAGGGAAAAGTCTGAGCTGCTAACTTTTTTTTTATCCTGGAGCTGCTCAAAATGAATCCCTAAATATGTTTCCCTATTAAAAAAAAGGTAATGAAATTAATTTTGATCCTAATTTTTAATGCACACATGTCCCTGGTACTTGCAGAAAGTTAAGAAAAAAAACAAAAAAGATGAAATTCAGTAATTATTTTGAAAAACTAATTTGGCATTATTACCAAAATGAAGCCTATCCAGAAAATGAGGAAATATAATGCTACAAAATCCACAGTAACCTCCCCTGAGACATGTGGGTTTTTTTCACAGCTAAAAACGTACTACAATTTTAGAAGCACATCTGAACAAGGACTGCTCAGCAGGAGGGCTGCATGAGCAGAACAGTTAACCCAGCAGAACATTAAAATGTGCTTGACATTGTCACAGACCTGGTGAAGCCCTGAAGCAGTGCAGCATCTGCTTGAGAAGCCTATTCTTGGGCTTAAACAATGAAAAGTGGATAATAAACAGCTTTTTGAACACCTGAGTTCCTGATTCCTACAGGCCTGTCTCCTAGCTGTTTGACTGCTTACCTGAACTCTCCAAAGGTTTTCTTTACATGTATATACTCTTATCCCATGCAGCATTTTAGCAGCAATTTGCAGACAACCATGTTTGGGAAAAAAAATCAATCAAAATAATGCAAAGTGAATATTCAAAGTAGTAAAACCTTTTTTTCTTTTTTTCTTTTTTTTTCTTTTTTTTTTTTATTGTGGAGAGGAAGGAGATAGGGGGTAGAGCAAGAGGCAGCTAAAAAAGGTCAAAGGATAAATAATGAGAACTTCTACAAGCTTGTATTAAGCACAGTAATTAATCTCAAAAGGGCATTTAAAGGCACTAAACAACCTAAATTCCTCCCTGGACAGGCTTTATCAAACTTTAACCAACATGAGATTTCTATACAGACACCAGACCACAGGAGGATCTGTGGTTTACCTTGCTGAGAAGCAGCTTCCTTACTTGTACTTGGAGCACATATATTTATATTTCTCCACCTATTCTGCAATAAATTCTTCAGGAAATCATATTATCAGTCTATTCTGTTGACAGGTTTCACAGTTTTCATATTCAAGGAGGAAAGATTATTCCACTTCTATTAGGGTAATCCCATGGGACAAAGGGACTTTCAGCAGCAAAACTACCCAGTACACACTCAAGTGGATAAACTGTATTTTCTTACAGTATTTCAGTCTGATAAGCCAGGTTTTGTCTGCACCCATTAGGACTGAAGAAATATGTGAGTTAAGGTTTTGGTACCCCCATAACAAAGTCCACATATCAGTGTTCAAATGAACATTAATGAACATCTAGAAATTAAATGTTTATATTGTTTTCTTCATGTAGCTCAGACAAAAAGCAATTGTGCAATAAAAAACACAAAAGTAGGAAAAAATAATTTAATAATTCTCATTCCCCAACTAATTCCTGCACTTGGGGATTGGGGTTCTTGTTTTCTGGAATTATTAACAAAAAATCATCTGTTCATTGTTAAGCAGAGTTTGAAAACGCATCACAACATGTCCAGATAATGCTAGGAAACTTTGAGAACACATGCAAAATCATGTACCAAAATAAATTAAAGAGAAATTGATAGGCTATCTTGCCTGAATTTATAAATTCTTGTTTAGATATTCAGGCCTATCATATTGAGACAATACCTTAACTGTTGTCTTTATTGTGACTGATCCTACTACCTCCTTTATCATTTTTTATTTCTTAATCATGGCTGAATTTAGACACGAAGCCTTTCTCGATAATCTCTGACCTATTGGGTCAAACCCCAAGCATTAACTACGTTCATAATTTGTTTCTTCAGAAACTATTAGAAGTGCTAATATCATCTTAAAATAAAACCCCACAGCAGTTTATTAAGAAAGCTAAAACAATCCTGTCACAACTTTGTACTGAGAATTTGCATTGCTCCAGTTATCAGTTATGTACCACACACCTATTTGATCTCTATTTCAGGATCACAGGGTTTTTTAAATGGCATAAATCTGCCTGTTTTCACTTATATAAATTATACTGGATCCTATTACTTGAAGTCAGAGAAGCGTTTTTCAGATCTGGTGAGAAGCTGAGGCACAAGAGTCTCAGTGTTACATTGATTTCATAGAAACTTATTAAAAATTATTCTGTCTGTAACTTGCATCAGTTGAGTAAGAATAATTTCAAGTAAATAAATATTTTTGAAGAAATTAAAAAACATAGTGAAAAGTTTTGGGATCTTCTTGAAAGATGTAAAAAATCCCTAAACTTTTAGGTTTTCTGGACTTTTTTGACAAATATTTGTCAAAATTTCCTCTTTGGAAATAAAAACCAACCCCAAAACCCCACCTGGGCATCTCCTACATCACCATAACCTCACAATAAGAATCAATGACAACCACGTCCTACTTTTCACTACCACTTGTACAGCTGCTGATTTCCAGCTGATAAATTCCACTTGCCCTTGCAATAAATGCAAGAATCCTTGGTTACTGATGGAGCAAATGGGGAGCACCCATTTATACTACTTCCCCTGTCTATTTTCCTCTACAATTCAATTCCATGTAGCTCATGATGCAGATTCCTGGTTATGAAAATACTGAACAATATAAGAGGCAATAAGTACTCATTAATGTTTAGTAATTCAAAGTCTGTTTTTGCAAAGGTTTAAAATATAAAATTAAATTCACTAAATTATTATTTTCAATTTTCATTGCCATTGGTTATGCAATCTGGCATGTCTTCACTTAGTATTTAATGGTTTAACACCTGCCTGTGTTTGGCTTTTTTAAAACTAACATTAGCACGTGACATGGAGAATAAACTCCAAGGGAACAGACCTGTTCTGGTAGCACAACGTAGAAGTAAAACCAGTATAATGAATTCAGTCCATTAAATAAAAAACACAATTATTTTAATATTTAGGTGGTTTTGGGTTTTTTTTGGTTTTGGTTTGGAAGGATTTTTGTTGGGTTTTTGTTTTGTTTGTTTGGTTTTTTTTTTTAATAGAACATTACAGGCTTAGCTTTGTACTGGATTTTAGCCAAAGATTTTATTTGGGGATAATGTTTCTTGCCTCATATGCTGGTGAAACTTCTGAATTGCGACCATACCTCTCCTTTGTGCATGGTTGCTTCTAAGGAAAATACTCTTCAGTAGTGGCATAATGCAAATGCAGACTAGTGATTCAGAGAAAAACAGACCTATATTATCACAAAATTGTAAAAAAACCCCAAACTCAGAAATTAGCTGATTACTTATGTAAGGACAGTCTGTATTATTAGCATTGAAAGTATTTTGGAGCATAGTTAATCTTAGCTAAATGCAAAAATTTTACAGTAGGTGAAATTACCAATACAATGCATACCATAAAAGCATGAATGACAGACAGAGGATGGATTATTTGCACAGTTTTGCCTATTTTTAACTAAATGACTGAAGTAAAAAAGAAGGTTGATCGAGTTAAGAACAAAAGGGAAAAAAGGAAATTACATAATGAGAAATAGATTCTTTTAAACCTTGGCACATGGCAAAGGACACTCTATATTTTTTCAAAAGATAAACCTTTTAAGCATTTTTTTCTACTTTCAGTGCATCATTTTATAAAGAATTTTTTTCTGCCACACAGAAACACAGAGGAAAAAAACAAACCCCAAACTCAGTTTTCTTTCTCCTCTCTGATGTTGAAATACAACAGCCTATACTTAGAAGAGTAACTTGAATTCAGCAGATTTAGGCTCCTGGAGGCTGTGCTGTCAGTTTGGACTCAGCACGGTGGCATGAGGTTAGCCCTGTTTTCACATGGTCTGTTGGGGCAACAGCCAAGAGGGAGAGAGAATTAAAAACACTAAAAGTTTAAAATAGTGACACTTTAAATGTGCTGTTTCTACTCTTCATTTCAGCAAATGCTACGGTTTGGGAGCATTCAATCACGTTCTGTTATCTTCGATTTTAAAAGTGATTAAAAATAAGCATAGTCCCAAGCAGGAATCATGGCACCTCAAAGGTGAGCTCCATAGTCCCAGCCCCTTACAATGAGCCCAGATCAGGTTGTTCAGAGCCCAATCCAGCCTAACTTTGAATGTTTCCAGTGATGGGGCATCCACAACCTCTCCGTGCAACCTCTGCCAGGGTTTCACCACCCTCGCAGTAAAGAATTTCATTTTTCTAGTTTGAACAGCAATGTTATGGTACCATATGCTAATANTAAAAAACAAACCCCAAACTCACTTTTCTTTCTTCTCTCTGATGTTTAAATACAACAGCCCATAGAAGAGTAACTTGAATTCAGCAGATTTAGGCTCCTGGAGGCTGTGCTGTCAGTTTGGACTCAGCACGGTGGCATGAGGTTAGCCCTGTTTTCACATGGTCTGTTGGGGCAACAGCCAAGAGGGAGAGAGAATTAGAAACACTAAAAGTTTAAAATAGTGACACTTTAAACGTGCTGTTTCTACTCTTCATTTCAGCAAATGCTACGGTTTGGGAGCATTCAATCACGTTCTGTTATCTTCGATTTTAAAAGTGATTAAAAATAAGCATAGTCCCAAGCAGGAATCATGGCACCTCAAAGGTGAGCTCCATAGTCCCAGCCCCTTACAATGAGCCCAGATCAGGTTGTTCAGAGCCCAATCCAGCCTAACTTTGAATGTTTCCAGTGATGGGGCATCCACAACCTCTCCGTGCAACCTCTGCCAGGGTTTCACCACCCTCGCAGTAAAGAATTTCATTTTTCTAGTTTGAACAGCAATGTTATGGTACCATATGCTAATATGGTAACTTTGTGTTGAAAACAGCATAATGGAAAAATGAACTTGCTAAATTCATGCTTGATTACTGCACGGTTTAGACCGTGATTGGGAGGCATTGCAATTTTAATTCTACTACACTACAGATGAACATTAATAATATACTTATGTAATTGGATGTGTTCCCTTAATCAGAGCTGGGAAAATGGATAGTTCAGTAAATCAGTTTTGGTTTTAGATCTTTTAGAATTGAACATTTCTACATATCATTACTGAACCATCCGGACTCAGAAGGTGCTAAAACGTAAAAGAAAATACATTCTACTTAAGATTTCACTCACCAGGAGACAGATTCTGACAACTCCAATTCAGAATCAGTAGACTTTGGGTAACTAACCATTATCCCATCAGAGTCACAACCACCACTCAATCCATGTTCCTGGGTAAGGCCAAGGCAGTCTCCAAGTCAATTCCTGTTTCCCTGTCTTCATGGATCCTGGAGAGACCACCACACTTGGATCAGACACATGAACTGGGAGATCTCAGTCACCTGACAGATCCCAAGCTCTCAGAGGATGAAGCGGAAAAAATCCTGAGGTTACCTTAATTACACAATTTTTTTTGGATGCTGGCAGCACAGACCAGAAAGACCTACCAGGGCAACAAAAGTACCTCTCTCTGCTGTTGGTACCAAGCATCACTGTCCAAGCATGAGAGGACACAGCATTTATGTGAAACAGTGAATTTTAAGCTCTCAAAAGATTCCTGAGTCATGCAGTAAGGTTTGTTCTATGACTGGTTTTTTTTTAAACTGCTGAGGCCCTTTCTGAAATAGAATAAAATTGGGTTATATCATAAAGGTCTCCCAGCTGCTATTTTTTGGTCAGTAGGACTCTGTTTCCCTAGTATGATGCTATAGGATTTGGGGGTTTCAGTTTTTGTTAATAGATCAAGCATTCTTTGAACAGGTATTGTCTCCTTAAGCCTAGGTAACTTAGGCAAACCTTGGTGTTTATTGACAGATATAACTATATGTCAAATTGGGTCATTTTCAAAATGTGTTTTAATTCACTTTTAATTTAAATGTGTGTGAAATTTCTTCTTTATATCAGCTATATTTCAACTGACCACTAAGAAGATAATTATTGTTAATTACCCATGGCATAGAAATGGGTACTTTTTAATAATGTTCTCTCACATTTCATAATAAATATGTTTCAAAAACCCAGCTATATTTAATAAGCATAGAGTAGCTCTCTTTAGCCTGCATTTTAACGTGTTCTGCATTTAAATATGCAGAGATATAGCTCTACTCTCCTTAATGCTGCAAATGACATAATGGCAACATGCCAGGAATGTAAGTAATATAACATTACCTTTGTCCTTGGCAATGCCTATCCTGCTTTTCAGTCACTTGATTTTGACACCCAGGGAAAATGTTATTGTGCAGTGAAGCACTTTGCAGCCACTGCACTTAAAATATGTTTTAAAGGCGACCACACTTCACCTAAGGGCTAGGCTCACTATCGATTCCCGCAGTGGCTATCTAAACAAAGATTGGGAATGGAGTAATTACCTACCATGTGTGGAGATGAACTGAAAAGCCCCACAGTTCACCATCTACCCGAATTACTACAGCTCACCGTATCTCCAGCTGCAGCACATCCATCTAGCAGCCCTGGGTTTATTTCAGCGTTCATTTTAGCAAGATAAGGGTTGGTTGCCGTGCTCACCCATCTCAGGTATTACTGATCGTGGATGCTACTCTCCTCCTCTGGAGCTGGGTGGAACTGGGGGTTGTTGCAGGCATTGCTGAGCTTGAAAGTGAATGCCTTACCCAGAGCTGCAAGAATTCTTTGTGCCAACTGGTAGGAAATAAAGCAACCCATCTGCTTAGCAACGCAGGTGGTGGGGAACACTCTGTCCTCGTGCTCAGCTCCCTGCAGGCTCTACCCACTGACAGCAGGGTTCAAGCCATGGGCTCTGGAGCTGTTAAGGATGGGAGCTGAGTGGGATTACTCTGCTGAAGGGTGGGATATGCAAATACGTGCTGAGGCCACGCTTCTAAGATAAAAAAACTTTGAGGCATTTTTTGTGAACCGAAGTTTCTTGCAGCTTTTCTCTTCTTCCTCCAATTACTTCGCTAGCCTGAGGTCAGGAGTGCAGAGATAAAGCCGCCCAGTAAAGGCACTATTATCTACTTTCTGCTGAACTTCTGCTCAGAGTTTTAAAAATGGTGATGATTAGTGGAAGCTGCCTAATGGAGAGCTCTGAATTCTCACGATGATCTACTAAACATACTGTCTTTTTCTCTTCTTCAAAATACCAGTTTGACTGGTCGCTGATTTCTCTCTGTTCATTTGCACCTGTAATTTCCAATGGGAAAAAAGCCAACAACTTACCATTTACACCAAAATCAGAATGGAATTAAGTCCACCGTATACAGGGAATTAAAAACACTCTTTCCACACAATCTCTTTTTGATTAGCACTGAATGAAATCTGGCTATAAAGAGGTTTTGCATTACTGCCCCATAATCTATTTCTAATGTTGGCTTTATGGAGACACTTTTCTTTCTATCTGCACTGAAGTACAAAATAATTAAGTGGGACAAAACCCAGTGGAAAAAAGTGTTAGTTAGATGTTCTTACTGCCATAGCTGTGTAATAGCACAAGTTTAAATATCAGACTGATAAAACTAGCATCATATACATGCCCAATATAAATCTTCACTAATTATTTTCTTTTATGTAGAAAATTATAATATTAGGAAAAAAACCATGATGTAGTGTTAAAATGTTTATGGAAGAATAATATAGTCACTTGTCTTCTAAACATTCTTAAAACACTGAAGCTGTTGCTGTATCGGACTCCTAATTATGCTAAATGACTGGAATTTCTTAATTACTAACATAAATCTATGACAGGATTGGGATTTAGCCTTACTAAGTTAAAACATTGCTATACTTCAAATTTTAATATTTTGATTTAAGGAAAGAGTCTCAGCTGCTTACATATGATAATGTGGTTTGAATAAGTAAAATGTGAAAATTATGTTTAATTAGAAAAAAAATCTAGTAGTTTATTTCTATGTTAAGTTAGAATCTAGAGCAAAGTTTAATTAATTTTTAGACTAAGTCTTTTTCATGTACAGTTTCTAAGAGGCTTGTTATAAAGCTGCTAGAAATCATATAACAAGAAAAACCCTTATCCTGTTAATTTAAATTTTAGCTGTTAAGAGGCTCTCAAAATACATCCAAATTTTTTTTTGGTTTTTAACCAAAAGGGATCCCTTTAGGGGGAGCATTTGTTCCTTTTCACCTGAAATAGGAGACACTGCTAGGTTTTGGAGGACTTTGCCCACTGCTCTGTCTGCAAATGTTGGGAATAGAGCTGTTGTCCCCAACTTCTCCTGCTGCTGAGGCCACAAGGACTCTAAGCAACAAGGGTGGCTCTGAGTTTTTCTCTGCTGCTGCCTCAGCTTTTACAGGAGGAGTAATCACTTATCTCTTTTTCTAAAGGGAGATTACTTTTTTCTTTTTCAGATCAGTTCTTAGAACTGGAAATATACTTGCCTAACCGACTAGAAGCCCCAAAAATAGTAAGAAAAAAATTAAAAACATTAAAATGAAATAAAGTTATGTTTTAGCTATTGTTTTTATTTAATATCATTAAGATAAAGATACTTCATAAAGAACTTAATTGAACATGAAGTGCACAGAAAGTTCAAATGTATCTCATTTAAAAACGACAGTGCTATTTCTTCTCATGCAGCTAATGGAGAAAATAATCTTGCAGAAATCCTGTAAAATGTAATAATCCTACCAGAAAAAGCCCAAAATTTAAACTAGTGGTTGTGCAAGGCAAGAAAAAGGAGGGCACTTTTAAAGTATTCCATATTCAAAAGGGTTTAGTAAAAAAAAGTATCTGGATGTCACAAAAGCCAATCTACAGAAAATACTTATGGAAAATTCGTACAGTGTATTCCCAAACCAGCCCAAATAATAACTGTTTTTGTGTGATAAAGGGACAGTACTAAAGAAGAAAACACACACTAATCCCACTCTGTGTCTGGGTAGTTCATGGTATTCCCACAAGATTCTGCTCCATGGATGTCCTGTGTAGATGTAGCTCTGAGCCTTCACCTCTTTCCAGCAAAAACAAATTCATTACAGTTTAGTATTGCTCAGAGCTGCTCAGCCATCTATGGAGTCGATTCCTGCTGTTCCAACTATGCAAGAACAGATTGTCTTTAATCTGCAGCTTTCACAGGCACTGGCTGGCTGTAAACTGAATGGTCACGGTGGCCACGGATGTTTGCACAGAGCTGCTCTCTCTCAATGCTTCTGAAAAGCTGGGCCACCAAACTGGCTAGAGCTGGCCAGCCAAGAATTTAAAAATTGCATGAAGGCTGCACAAGAAATTTGACAAGGAGAATATTGAATAAATTCTATGATGTATTAGCTTGACTATCTCCAGAGCTAATGAAGAAAGCTACTTCAAACCTGTTACTTGAAATGCTTGCAGGTGTTATAGGTATGCGTAATACAACTGGTTGTAGGAAGTTGCATTTTCAAAGTTAGGTCAGAGTTCTAAATATGCAGTTAGCCTTGAAGAGTAAAACAGCCTTATTTCTTCATTAGTGTCTAATAAAACTCCAAGTTGAGCCTAAGCAAGCAGTGTCTGCACCCTAAGTTCTCACTCTGTCTATACCATATTAGCTTCTAAACTCAAACCACACAGTTCTGTTCATGTGTGTCACAAATTCTTTCTTTTAGCTTCTATTTAGCTGTGTCTTCTTAACCCTCCTCTTTCAAAGCAATAAACTTTGTAATATTCCCCTGAAATGCATTTTGAACTTTGGCCCAAGCTGCTCTACCTTCTGGGCTGTTCAGGCACAGGCAAGGATCAGATTCTGGCTTCAGCCGAGCTTTCACACACAGCAAAAGGAAGGGCTGGGGCAGTGGTACCCCAGGCACTCCCCACCAGTTAGTGAATCCCACCTCACAGTGCCCATGGCCAGGGCTGCTGTGATCCCTCTCACTGCCAACCAGCAATTTCAGCCTTCCCAGTGCTCAGCAGAGGCCTCAGCCCAAGCTCCTTCCAGGATGCCTTGACATCACACGCCACAGGCCACTGATGTTTTAGAGGTGGCAGCATGGACACGCAGCATAAATAATGTTTGAGCTTGCTGGTGGCTCAGGATCCAGCACAGGCTGGTACTGCTCCCATCATGAGCATCACTTGGTAAGCTCCCATGCCCACACAAACACCCTGCAGCAATGTTGTCTTCTCCCACTGAGCAGCTCTTTCTAAGCCATCATAACTCAGCAGGGGAAGCAATAAAATAGAAGGCAGCAGCGGTGAGTGCAACAGGGACCACACCTGATACTTGAGACTGAAAAGCACAGCTGAAGGAAAATGCTTTCAGAATTCCCACAGCTCAAGCAGATGTGAGAGACCCCTTCGAGGAGCAGGAGCACGTGATGGGACTGCTGGAGTGTGCTGGTGATGTGTGGCATTTGCCACCTTGAGGCCCTTGCAGGCTCAGCAGCATCTAATTAGCTCCCAGCCTGAAGCACCTCCCCAAACACTTCAGCTGCTGGCTGAAAATTACCCTTCTGCAGAACACGTTTCTGGATCAACAGATCCTCCTGGGTTTGGCTGGTAAAGTTTTGCATCTTCTGCAGATTGCAGATCCCTGTATATGTATTTCTTCCTCAGAAAAAAAAAAAAAAAAAGAAGTGTCCACAAGTAATACACTTGCAACCCCTATAAAAGTCATTTGCCACACTGCTGCCACAGGACAAAATAATTGCACACTTAGATGCTGAGTGAGGAACCCAACTTCATGTTCTCACTCTCAAATCTGACTAGATTTCAGAAGACAGTTTCTCATCTTTATATTCAAATTCTATTTGACTCATGTTTTAGACCAATATTAATTATAAGCACAGTGAGAAGAACAAGCAACCACTAAGCTAGTAAGAGTAGTAAAAGCTGGGCTACAATAAATGTTTAGTGACCACAAGCTAAAAAATCATCTCACTAATTTAGTAAATGGACGTGGCCACACAGCTGGTTGAATAAATAGGAAAATAAAATTAAATAAACACTAATTCAATCCCCAGCAAATTGTCTTGCAGGTCAGCTCATCTGTTCCTTACCAGGTGTGACTTTATTACATGGTTAACACACACAGTATTGGGTACTGTTAGCAGGTGCTGCTAACAGGTAATGCTGCAAGTTAGCCACTCCTGGCTAAGAATGACACTGAAACTTGTGGAAGTCAGGAGTGCTGCCAGAATGACAAAGCATTAAATACTATAATTTTAAAATCATATTACAAACTAATATCCATAATTACTATTATTTCTATTTTTACATTTTAACCTGAAATGTAATTTTACACTGCAAGTCTTTGTTAATATTTGCTCCAGTTTCACCATTTAGGTGTCTCAGCAACTCTCCACTAGGAGTACAAAACAGGTTGAAAATGCAAAATTTTCTGGCTCAAAGCACTCTCCTGGTGCTTGTAGGACTCTTGACCTGGAAATAGCAGCTTCTGCAGCTTTGCTCCCTCGCATACACAGCTCCAAAAGTATTTCTTTTTCCCTGACAAGAGAGAACCAAATGACCTTCAAGTGAGCCAAGATATCTCCAGAATGGAATATCTATGCCTGCCAGCTGTGATGAGCAGCCCTACTTTGTCATGAACTGACTGCATTCCTGCAGTGCCTTGCAAAATGTCTTGTATTCACAGCCTGATTTCAGTAAAAAGGTATCCCGGAAGAGGGTTGAAGCTTATATTCACTTTCTATTTCATGCCTACTTTGACTTACCTCAAAATGTTTAGCATGCAAAGTAAATTACTCTGTAGTCCAAAGCTTTGTTCGTATTCCATTCACTGAAGAATAAAGAGCCCTATTTACACAGGAAAGGTAAATATAGTTGTTGTTGTGCACACTTTTCTGGGGCTTGTGGGGCATGCAGCAAACACTCTCTCCAGAGCTACAGTGACCACAGCAATGGAAACAAAAAAATCCAAATCAAGACCTTTAAACTAAAATAGTAAGTTCTGTCAGAAATACAAGGCATCTCTCTGCTTAATAGCAGTGAATAAGAGGACCCACGAAAAAGAGCACAGACTGGCAGGAAAAGAAGTTTGTTTCTCAAGCATCTATTGGAAGTAATGGACATCAAGAACACCTGTGCAGAATTCTCACAGTGTCTCTTAAAGCCCTCAAGAACAAGAAACTGGTAATAAAATTCAGAACTAGCCTGGCAAGGAAGGGTTAACCTGTCTCATTGAATTACGTTAATTGAATCACATGCCACATCTAAAATAGATGAGATGAAGTGAAGGGAAAAGCCTGCAGCTTTTATTGAAACTACAACCTTCCTGCTTCCATACACATTAGAAATTAGAGGCTTATAGGTAAGCAGGCTTGGTATCAACTGGGCATTCTTCCTGAATACCCTGAAGGGCTTGAAAGCTTCTTGCCTCATCTCCCGAAAAAACAATAATTATATGTTTGATAAAAATGAAGTCCGAGCCTCTCCTGCTCCATGCAGTGAGGACCAAAAGCAACTTTGTAGTATTTGTCCATTTTCCTGCGGGAATTTAGGATCTAGAAAGAAGAAATACCTGCATTCCCTAGACCTAGGTCCTATTATCCACTCTCAGCCCGACACATCTTTTGAACTAGTGGGAATGGCATAGAGGTTCTACAGAAAACATTTTTTTTTTTAGCCAGAGCAGTCATACACTCTAAGACTGTTTCTCTGAAGCAGTTTGTGTCCCAATAATGCCAATTTATACAGTCTGGTGTAAAACAGCACTACCATGGCTGTAAAACTTAACTAAAGTCACAACTTTTTCTAGCAAGTTTGAATATTTTTTTTTTTTCTTAACCAGAAGTTACTGTTTCTCTGAACTTTAAATGAGATGCAGGGATGAAATTTCAACTTTGCCATGGTGCTAAGGGATTTTGCTGTACAGCAACCAATTTCCTGAGAATTTCACCAAATGACTACTGAGAAGACAGAGTGGCTGTTTCTGAGGCTTCACTAAATCAGGGCTCTGGGGAAAAAGAGCAGGTGGACTCCATCTCCACTAGTGATAGAGTGCTCCCAGAGTCCGCATTTCTCTTATCTGTCAGAGAGAATTAAAATGAAATATTTTATGCCAAATAAAGGGAGAATGCCGAAAGCAGAATATTAAAATTCTCTGCAAAATTAAATGATTGCTTTTTCTGATTTTAATTCTAATCTCTCTCACCTTCTCACTAATTGCTATTTACAGCAAGAAATGAATTTTTTTCTTTTTAGAATAAACAAAAGTCTTATGGTTACTTCACTGCTTTTTTAAGACTCATTTTTTCTAGGTCTGTCCTCAGAGAAGGGTTGTTGGGGAAAGTATAAGGGAATGGAATAATGGGATGCTTTACAGATACTTCTGTATGCAAATAAACAGACCAACAACAGCCATTTCTCTAAATGGATTCTGCCTTGAGCATTCACCTGCAAATAGGCACTCCCCTGGGACTTAGGTAATGCAAGGTTGAGCATGGATGGCTGGGTTTATCCACAGTAGCCATTTCTCTCTAAAGCTCATCATCATGCAGTATCTTGAAAGGCAGAAACCACGGAGAGCAGAGGAGCTCCCTACATACTGTGGGGAGTTGTGACACAGTAAATCACTAAGAGGGATGTAAACAGACGATATGTGATTACTGGAAATTACATCCTAGTGAGTGATATCCTATCAATTTCTCAGTCAGGGTGTTGCACTAGTCAGCAGCCACATATTCTACCTCACCAATGTTGCAGCTTGAATATTTTGGGGGTTATTAAAAGAAGAAATGGAAATAGCAAGGTGCAAGCAGGGATTTCCAAGCCTTTCCCCTCCCCATCCAACATTTGGAAATGCACTTGGCCCTGACCATAGCACAGGAGGAGAGGAGGGGTTCTGCAAATGCTACCAGCATTTTAACCAACAAGAGTGATCAGGAGAGAGTCAGTCTGGTGGTGTTGATTCTGCCCCTTGTTTTTGCCTTGACACGCTCTGTGACTGCATAATAAACCTCTTTTTCTTCACTTTTCTCCCAGTGACATGTGGGCATTAACACTTTTGCTGCTTTGTAAAAAGTGCTTTTGGAATCCGTGAGCAGCACTCCCTAGTGTGAAGTAATATTATTAATTATTTCTAGTAGGGTGCTGCCTGGAACTTCTGATAAGTCCTACCACACTGTATTATGAGGAAATACAGAGTAAAACCAGTAAAAGTCCCAAAGCTCTTATTAAACAATATATGTAAGGAGATAAAATTGAATGAAGTAACTGGGATATTGTAGTATTCCAGGCTATTCCTTGTGAAAACTGTGGATGGGCCCTGAGTACCATCAGACATTTCTCTTTTACTGTATGAAACCAGCTCAGTGTGAGCAATGCTTACCAGAAATCAGCCCATGACTGGACAAGTAGGAAGCACAGATTCCTCTGGAAGTGGAATTCACAGGAGCGAATTTAGAAGGTTTTATTAACCAACCTGTGGACTCTCTTAACTGGTCAGTTTGGTCTATAATTAGCAGCATCTCTGGACAGCTGCAGACCATCCCTTCTCCTCTCCTTGCTTTTCATAGTTCCATCATTTCTCCTGTAATGTAGATAGTCATGAAGTATCAATCTTTTAATTGGCAAAATTCCAGTTTATTTCAACACTTCTCATCAGCAACAACAAAAAAAAATATCTTTTGACCTGTCAAGAAATTTTTAATCCATCTCAAGATATGAGTCTATAAATTTAAGGCATGTATAGGGCTAAAGATACCTAGACTAAATACAATAGAGTATGCATCATATATAGTATCTTCTAGTAGAAGTTTGCTCACTGGTAACACCTCTTAAGGACAGGTCTCATTATCACCACATCAGTACCTGACTGAAGTTTATACTTTTTAGTGGGTATACTTTTAAGCTGTCTTCAGACCTGTGTACAACAATACTTACATTTCACCAAATCATTTGAGTTCCTTCAGCTCTGGAAGCCCTAAAAAAATTCCAGGATTCCAGACAAGAATAAACTGCCACTCTTCACCTTCTACCCTATCCTCTTCTGAAGTGGGTCTATAACAAAACCAGCCTGTGGCTTTGCTAAAAATCAGTCATCATATTATCCAGAAATTCTTCTCTCTTAGAAATACAGTTTGGGGATTTTCTTGGCTTGAGAGTGTATCTTTTAACAGAGCCAACCCTTCTTTGAAGCCTATTTTAGCCAAGTGTCTTCACATCAGACAAAACAGGCACCTAAAATATAAACGCTAACATCTGATCAAATGGCAAGAAGGAGAAATAAGAGGAGTGCCAACAACCAAGTGTAGCTTCTAGGAGAGAGAAACACTTTCATGCAAAGGAGAAAAGTTTTCAGGAAAGACTTGATGAGCAAAACTTATCAGTAAATGTCTGATAGACCTCGCCCATGAATAAAGCATACAGGCTACTTAATAAGGCTGTAGTTTCAATAAAACAGATGTGGCTATGGTTTGATGGGGACCTACACCTGCCTTGTCTCTCTTCTCACAGCAAGCTTTTTAAAAAACGATTCAGAATGCCCCAGGACTTCTAGAATAAAAACGACAGCAATATTTTTTTAATTTAGCATGTTCAAACCAAGTATGTTAATGCACTAGAAATTAAATTTTTCCCCTTGCTTGGTTTCTAGACTTTAATAAACTGATAGCTCTCTGAGCAAAGCAACTCTGCACAGCCTTTGACATTTCTCTGCTCTTCACTGCAGTCTCAAGAAGTCTCAAGAAGTGCATCTGCCTGCACCCTGCAGCCCCCAAGCCACCCCTCTCTGAGCAGCTACAGCAGATCTACAGCAAAAGGAAAAATTTTCCTGTCTTTCTGGAGGCTTCACCTTGCCAAGGCTTCTTAAAGGCACACAAAGGCAAGGGCAGGAATAACAGATGCCATCTGTCAAAACTGATTTGGGCACATTACAGCCTTTTTTTTTTTTTCTTTAAAAGAATATTCTTGATTAGCAGAATTAAGTGATCCAGTTTCCTGCTCAGCCCACTGCAGAATAGATTTTGTGCAGCTGAGGAGATAGGTAGAAGGAAAAAACTGAACCTCAAGGACAATAAAAAATGACCTAAGTGCACGGGAACTACTCATAATGGCTTTAGCTGCAGAGCCACAATCTCTGACTGCCAGGGAGAGTGTGCAACTCTCAGAACAATAAACCTGCAAGTGGAGGCCACCGAAAAACTTTCTAAGGCACTTTTTTAACCCTCTTCAGATTTACAATACTGNGTTTCCTGCTCAGCCCACTGCAGAATAGATTTTGTGCAGCTGAGGAGATAGGTAGAAGGAAAAAACTGAACCTCAAGGACAATAAAAAATGACCTAAGTGCACGGGAACTACTCATAATGGCTTTAGCTGCAGAGCCACAATCTCTGACTGCCAGGGAGAGTGTGCAACTCTCAGAACAATAAACCTGCAAGTGGAGACCACCAAAGAACTTTCTAAGGCACTTTGACCCTCTTCAGATTTACAATACTGTCACCTGGAAGATCACTTGCACTAACTCCCATGCCTAATCACGGAAGGGCAGTCTTCCAGTTCTGTGAAACGTCCCACATCTGCTGCAGCTGGCATAGGTGTAGCAGCAGATCCAAGAAACATGAAAATCCACCTTACCAAAGAACCAATACAACACCCTTCTGTGCTGTTCTGACACTGCTATGTGGAACCCACCTGACACATATTGTAGGTTCCCCCAAAATTGCCAACAGGAAATGTGAATTATAAATGCCAGTTTCCCATGCTTCAGGTCACCAGAAACTTTTATATTTTAACTCAGATGTCACTTAGTGGTTCTACAAGCAGCAGCAAATTTGTCACAATTATCATGACCATAGCAAGTAGACACTCTGGAAAGTCCCAGCTGAGCACCCTTGGAAGGTTAAGGGTCATATCACATTTACAGGATAATACATAAAACACACTTTTTGGATCTACTTTAGAGGCAAAATTCAAAGTTGTCTCAATTTCAAGCTAGGGGCTTTATAGATTCTGCCAGTCTTGGATTGTTAGACTGATATCCTGGTAGGGGCTTTGGTGAGGTTACCTGGTCACTTTGTGGGGTCAATGTCAGGGTTTGGACTTTTCCAAATTATTGGATCACTGGCCCTATCCTCCCTTCATCTGAGATCATACTCTGTGAAGGTAATAGATCAGAGCCTCTAGTTTACTAAGATAGCAATCACTTATTTGAGCAGCAACGTTACTGAACTTATTTCAGATATAAGAATCTGCCAGGCCTGTGTGGGCTATGCTGATAAAGCATTGCAGGGCTCTGCAGCTGCTCTATCTTGCTTCCCTGCTGCCACGTCAAAGTCCTCATGGGCCTCCTTGACACAGCCCCTCTGCGAGGGTCGTGGGCTTTAGGAGGTCCTGGCTCAGCTCCTCTTGATCCCAAAGAGAGCTCAGGGTGACATTCTTGCCACGAAGCATTAGGGAAAATGAAGTCTTAGCTGAACACCAAGCAAAGGGGACATCTCTGCTTTGATAAATGCCTTTCTGTTCAGAGGGATATAGATTGGGTAACCAGCAGTCCTCCAGCATGGCAGGGATAGTGCTCTTTGAATACTGCATTTGAGGAAAATAAAGCAGGACAGAAGCCAAACTGAGCACTGCTTCAAGCACTTGCATTCCTCCTGGCCATGAAAGTCAGCAAAAGAACTCATTTTTGGGCACAGATTTTGAACACAGGGGTTGATTATATGACTAATGACACTGGAATTGAACTAATAATAGTGAACCAAACAAAATTCAGTTTTGCACTAGGTCAGGCAGGAGAAAATGAAAGGCAGAAGAAAAAAAAAGTTGATGTTTTTGTCTGCCAATGTAAGAATTGATATATTAGAAGAAAAAAGTATGTTTTAGTCTTTCTTTAGAAGCAGCAAATAACTTCCTTTCACACAGCATTAAGAATCAGTGGCTAAAGTTATTTCTCCAAATGGGGAATGTATCCCATTCAAAGACAGCATAATGTGCATTGTTATGGCTTTTTCATTTCTCCTGAAGAGCAGCAGGTAGCTATTGTTCTTCTCACTCCATAATCTTCAGAGGTTTTCAAATTTTCCATCACAGATAATACCATCCCAAAGGGGATTGCATTATTATTGGCTTCTTCAACATTATTTCAAATCTGTCTTTCTTTGGTCATGTTTTGAGGTGAAATAAGAACCATCACATCTGCCAGACTCTTGATAGAGAGTTTTATTTTCAGGAGCTGAGGAGCTGTTCTGGTGGATTTTCTTCTTTTCACTAATTATTTACCTCCTAGTCAATGGGGTGAAGAGATCCCTGTCTCGACCTATTAAAAAAAATTAAAAATTCATCAGCTTATGTAATTCTTCTGTGATTTCAGTTAAGTACCTGTGTGGGTTCTCCCCCTCCTTCCCCTGAATTCACTTGTGGAGATCTAAAAAAACCCAAAACCACTGCACCAGGAAACCAGAGAAACCCTAAGCCTCTGCATTGTCTATGTTTGATAAGGCCCTTTACTATCTCTAAGGAGCAAGAATTAGTGCTGCAACTTTTCGGTCTTCATTCTTTTTTCAAGTTCCTTAAAGTCTGTAACAGCAGAAGAGATTGTGATATATGGGGAGCAAACAAATTTGATAACAGCTCTCAGATTAAACAGCTGGATTTCTCTAAAGGGAAAAAAAAATTCAAAATTTCAGGGTACATTTTCCAGCTCCAAAGGGTTACTAATATCCCAGATATTAATTTTCTTCACTCCTAAGCTAAAAAAAAAAAAAATGCACACTGACATTTATCTATATTCTATCCATAGTCCAGAGGAAATCCTTATTTCAATCACCAGCACCAAAAAAAAAGAAAAAAGGAAAAAATATTGTACAGTCCTACATAGATTATCTGAACAGATTTTCTTTTGGTAAAACTCCCAAGAAAACTAATTCAAACCAAACACAAACAACTTTACAAATATATGTATATAACCTCAANGCCAGAATATTTAGGCTACATTTTAACAATAAAAAAGCCAATGTTTTTTAAAACAAAAAAAAAAAAACAAAAAACAATCAAAGCAGCAAAAAAGAAGTTTCCAAAACTTAAAATTAATTAGGATACTATTAGATTATTGTTCCTTTAATCCTTCAATTTACCTTTAGTTAACTGAGGGGCAAGTTTGGGTCTTTTATTCCCATGGCTAAATTATGCTTCCCAGGCTCTAACTAGAATAAGAAAAGGGAAAGAAAAAAAAATCTAGAAGATAGATGGATAGACAGAAGAGAAAGATGCTCAATTACAGGAGTATCAAAACCAAAGTAAAAACCTTGATAAGATCACTTGATTGTCACTTCTAGCTAGTTAGTTGATGCCAAACTTAAACTACTCAAATTTGCTGACCCTGCACTCTTTGCTTATCGGACTGATTTTCACATCAAAGACATTCATAAGGACAAACTCATCTTTACTTTCCAAAGCCTATATCAATCAAAATGCTTCAGTAAGGTCTATGGATCGGTTCAGTCTCCTATTTGCAGGTCTGAAACTGTGAACAGGTTAGCACCCTTAGCTGAATAAAGGGATGTCAAAGTAAAAAACCTGTACAAAACAATTTGCTCAGCAGTCAGCTCATCAGGCTTGCTTGAGTAATGCCAAAGAACAGGCTCTGTGGCAAAACTATATACCTAAAGCATATCTAACCTGCTGAAATTATGCAAGGTTTAGGCTTGCAGAAGGTTATTTTATTGACATTTTTAGCTTTCAGAGACAACTCTCATTCATCTGAAGAAAAACCTTATTTTTAAAAAAAATTCTTGCCTTAAGAAAGAAAGCAGTAAGCTTCCAAAGTCTTAAAAATGCTGGATCTTTCTAGTCCAAGGTGAACGAGGTACTTCTTGCATCCAAGTGATCTGACAGAATTTTATTGGGTGGAAGAGGAGAAACAAAGGAAGACTGTCAGTGCTATTAAAACTTTAAAAAAAGAAGAAAAAAAAAAAGAGAGCAAAGGTTACTCTTGGTTATTAACTCTATATAGCTGGAATGCTTCATAGTCCTGTGCAGATGTAGAATAGGACAAAATCCTGTCAAAATTCCACCAAGAAGCCATGTCTTTACTGCAGACACCTCTAATGTCCAAGCTCTCCTCCCACACCTGTAGAGTTTATGGAACATCCCTCAGGAGCTATGAGGGCTGCACACATGAGAATGACGAAGTAGAAAAGACACAAGAAAAAAAAAATAAAACCACAGTTCATGTTATCCTTGTGACTCTTGACCACCACATCTAATCTTCTGGCCCACAGATAATGGAAAAGAGACACTTTAGGCATGGGACAGATATGTAGAAGTCTTTCACAAGGTACAAATGTGGCATATACACAAATGTCAGTGCCAATTCAATAGTAAATTACATCCATCTCCACAGAGCCTTGTGTCTCATCTCATGGCCTGACCCCAAGACCTGGAGCACAATATCCTCCTACAAAGCCTGAGGCCAATTCCTCCATGCATTCAGAAATCCCTTCTTGGCTATTCACATGTCCCCCACAGGTATCACTCTTGTCTCAGTGTCCAGTTCAGGTGTTTAACCTCGGAATCTCCTGCACTGCCCCACACCAGAGGATCCTGCACTCTGCTTCCTCCCTACTCTGTTACATGGATGTGCATTTCCCTCGTGGACAGCTACTGCTTCCATCCCCTTCATGCTCCAGCAGTTCTGTAAAACTGATATTTTGTCTGCAAGTTGCTACCCCTGGCAGTGAGGCTATGCCCAGGGAATATTTCCCTGCTGATGATAGAGGGACGGATCCAGAAGCCAAAATCCTTGAACTGGTGCCTTGCAGCTGCAATTCCAAACTTTTGTCCTGCTGACTCTAATAGATCAGTGCTACCAAGAGTAGTTGGAGACAGAACCAGTTTAATATTAATCTATACATGAACATAGTGTTTCTGGCCCTCTTTACTGACCACTATCTGACCTTGCTTACCCCTAAGCAACCCATCTCAGAATTTTGCAGCTAAGTGAACAAGAAACAAATTTTGAGTCATTTTGGACCTTTTTCATGAATAAAAGCAGTTTTTTCAGCTGCTCTCATTCATAACTTGATCTTTCTTCCTCAGTCATGAAAAACATTATATTTATCTGAAGGCATCTGCCAAATCCTGCCTGGATTGCATGTTTAGCACAGCAGTTATTGGCTTGATAAGTCACACTGGATTCTACACTGAGACCCTGCCAGAGGGAGTTGTCCCATACTCCAAAGTATGGAGTTGAACCAAAGAGCGAGTCCAGTGACAACAACCAGGCTCAACAACTGAGCACAAATCCATAGGCAAATCCTCTGCATTCCCTCTGCTGTCATTTGGGAACTTTGGGAAGATACGTCTTTTTCGCATCAGAAACCTGACTGAAAGATTTCAGACCTGTCACAGCCTTCTGCTTCTCCATCGGGTTCATCATGTTGGGAGATATTCCCCACATGGGAAAAAGCTGTGGTGTTGACTTCTTGGTGGATCATAGAGAGATCACAGCAAAAAGCTGGAGAAAATAATTTCTTTTTTTAACTTGTCTTCAATTGTAATAGTTAACTTCATTTCTAAAGGGAACTTCTGTTGCTTCCCAGGAGAAATCTTTGACAAATAATGTAAATATGAAAAGATGTTTTGGTAAGGTGCTTTCCTTGACCAATGAAAGAGTTTTGTGCTTTGTTTGTTTTCATATTTTCTGTGACTGTGCTGGAGAGACACAGACACAGACAGACACAGACAACCCCTCCAGCTAACCTGTCTGGAGAGAGAAAAGCTTGATCTTTCGTCTTGATAATATTTTGATAATAAAGCCTTCTGATTTCAACAAGTCTATGAACACGAAGTCATTTTTGGACCAGGCCCTAGAAATAGGACCACATCTTTGCCACAAAAGAGTGATGAAGACTCACAGTTGCAGGGTGCCACTGAAGTCAGTATAAAGCTATCCAACCTCTGCAATTAGTTCCTGGGAAAGTAATGATGCAGATTCACTTGTTGCCTTCTATTTACAGCCTCTATTGGAGAGGGATTTGCTGCATTTACAAAGGTGGTGGCCAGACAATAAATTCTGATAGTTTTCTTCCACTTCTGACTTCTTCGATTGTTAGGAGCACACAAGATAGCAACCTGATTCGGATCCCCAAAGTATTAAGTATGCCACATTTCTTTTTCTTCCAAATGGATATAAGTGCTTGCTCAGAAATCTGTAAGGATGGAAATTGATTTTGTACTCTCCTTGGTCCCTCGGGAACAGAATAGTAAACAAAGAGGAGACAGGGTGAATTCCAATGTTTGCAGCAGGGTAAGTAATTAAAAACTGTTCATTGTATGAGGGGAGTTTTTCAAGCTTGCCTCTGATAACCATAGAATCATGGAAAGGTTTGGGTTCCAAGGGATCTTAAACATTATCTCATTCCAACCCTCTGCCATGGGCAGGGACATCTTTCACTAGACCAGGTTGCTCAAAATTCCATCCAACCTGGCCTTAAACACTTCCAGGAATGGGGCAACACTTCCCTGGGCACTCTGTTCCAGTGCCTCACGAAAGAATTTCCTCTTAACCTTTAACTGAAACAAGCAATAACAACAGAAGCTTGTAAATAGTAACATTACTCACTTTTGTGGCAATGCTGAGTATGACCTGTGGCTTTTAAAATATTTATTTTTCTTTCTGATGCGTTAGAATGCTTCTGGTGTTGTTTTGTCTCTACTTTTCTATGTAGGAAGTTAGAGAAGATACATGCAAGCGTCTTGCAAGGAAACAAGAAGCTGTAGTGATTAAGAAAGAAGAACAGAAAGAGCAAAACAGAAATATAAGAACCTCAGAAACCCACAGTGGAGCAAGAGACAAGGGAAAGGAGGCAGGGGAAGAATACTGAGATAAATTGGCTATATCAAAACTCGAAAAAGCTACACTATAAACATAAAGACCCATAAGAAATGGCAGATATGGCAAATAGCCATTTCTGTANGTAGGAAGTTAGAGAAGATATATGCAAGAAGCTTGTATTTTGTATGAAAGAGAAGCTGTAGCGATTAAGAAGCACAGAAAAAGAGAAACAGAAATATAAGAACCTCAGAAACCCACGGTGGAGCAAGAGAAAAGGGAAAGGAGGCAGGGGAAGAATTCTGAGATAAATTGGCTATTTAAAAGCTCAAAAAAGCTACACTGTAAACATAAAGAAAAAGCCCTATAAGAAATGGCAAATATGGCAAATAGCCATTTCTGTATCTTCTCTCATTCTCTGGGTTCCATTCTGAAATCCTGCAGATTAGGGCAAATAACCCTGTTTTTGAAGCAGAAGTAAGAATTACATAAGCCATGGAGGGCAAGTGACCCAAAGAAAGGACTGGGTCTGTGATGCTTCAGGGTGTGATACAGATCTGCAATCCACACAGTGATGTCTTACTGTGGGGAGAATAATATCTGTGCAATGCTAAGAAGCTCTTTGATAAAGTTTCCTCTTCTGTTTTGTAGGTAAGCAGTGAAAAGGTAAAGGCTACAATCTGTTTGTCTTAGGAATTCTATGTGCTTTTAGTGAAGCTAATAAACAATGGAAAACCACGTAATTGCACAATATGCATGTTTGAATTTCTCAGCTAAAATATTTGAAATTTAAAATTCTAATAATTTCTTTCTCTGGAAATCACAAACTACAACTTGGTCAGAATTTCTTAAAATTTGCATTTATGTTCAAAAGGAAATCACAAACTACAACTTGGTCAGAATTTCTTAAAATTTGCATTTATGTTCAAAATTTAGGTTTATTAATTAAGAAAAATACTTTAATACCATAAACCTATGTTCAAGCCTCTAATAAAACAATGATTTTTTTTTCCCTTACTTTTTATGGTTTTGCTGGATTTAAGTGAACCCTTTTGAGAAAACTGCCTAAATAGTGACATGCAACAATACAATCTGACACTGTAGTGGGTGAAAGTAAGTTTTCTGCTTTAGGGGACTTTGAAGTGATGTTTCACTGAATTCAGTTCTCAGCATGTTAAACACAGAGAAAGAACATGCTTGTATACAGCACCTTACAAAGTCGAAGGTGAATATCTTTACCTGAGTCTTGGATGCCAGGTTCAAAAAGCTGTATTCAAGCTTTGTCATCCTTTCTCGTGGAGAGGAGCTGACCTACAACACTGGAATGCTGGATTGTTGCAAACTACATAAGAGAAAATAGACTGCTGGGAGAGGGGAGGGACTCCTGAGACACTGAGGGATAGCAGCATGTTGACTTAATTGGGGAGGAAGTTGTTCTCTGGTTGTATTTTCACCGCCACCATATTTTTCTTCATATTAGTTCTGCTTCCATGTCTGAAATGTCACTTTGGGGACTGCTGCCAGATGTTGTTTGGAGGAAGGTGACAGAAAGTGTTATAATATTAGATGAGTCTGGCATATGTGCATCATCTATAATAAAGTTCTACCTGCAAGAGCAATGGTAATTTGCAGAAACTGATGAGCTTTTGCTGAAGAGGAGAAGCTATGGCCAGCACTGCATAAGTAGCACGAAATTCTGTATCCCACTGAGAGTTCACCATGAGCCTGTCTCTAATAGCAAATTTATGAGTAATGGTATAAATGTATGCTAAAAATATTAAGAAGTTTTAGCCTTGAGAAAATTCAATACAGTGTTTCTAGTGCTCAGTCCTGAGCAGAGAAAGTATTAGGTAGCTCTGGTCATAAAACAAAGACAGCTGTATGGGTGCCTTGCAGTACTTTCAATAGAACACTTTTCTAGAGAGAAATATTTAATTTTATCTGAGAGGTTTTTTTTTTTTTTCTCTACAATTGACCATAACAATAATTTTCTATTTATTACCTGCATTTCTTCTTCTGCTCTTCTTTTTTCTCTCTCTTCTGATCTCTCCACTCCATTTTACTCTTAGACTTGCCAATTGAAAGGGGAACAGAAAATTATATTTTGCCAGATGTTAAAAAAAAAAAAAAAATTAGGAATAATTAAAGAAGAAAAACGTCATTATCCCCCTTGGTTTCATAATTACCTATATGATAATATTGATTTATAAATAAAAAAGAAAATATATATTGATATACAGATAGTTGTGCACACATACAGACACGTTTCTGGAGAGCACACATAGCTCATCTTTGTACCCCATATTTAAGGTGTAAAGAGCCTCAGAAGACATTTAAATTACAAATACTCCTATTTTAAGTCCCTGGAGTAATTTCACTTTAAGTGAGATTAAGATTCAGTATAAGTATTATGAATGGGACTATTATTCAAGCCAGACGACAGTTCCCATTATAAAGCCCTGATTTTGGTGGCCTATAATTTTGCTGAACTTTAATCTTTCAGGCTGACTTGTCCCTCACTGGCAGGATGGGGCTGGAGGCTATATGGTTCAGAAGGATGGTCCATCTGTCAGAAATACAGCCTGTCTCCTAAAATAAAACTTCATTTTATCTCTTCACAGCATATTCTTGCTCCCCGTCTCTAATTTCAAGAGATACTCCAGTGTCCTTGGGCTCAGACTCTCCTGGCCACCTACCAACAGCAAGGAGAGGATCTGGGCTGTACGTGAAAGAGCAAAAGAGAGGAGACTGGAGGGAACTTGTCCTGCTCCTGTTGGGAGCTCTACTGTCAGCTTGTGCTTTTCTCCCTCTTTCCATTTTATTTTAGACTCCATTTTTTACGTCCCAGTGGGAGGCGAAAGGAGGAATAATCCTGAACTGCCTTGCCATCCCTCTGTTAAAGAGAATGCATATAAATATATGCTGATTTCACCCAACAGTGAGACGCTTGCAAGTGAGAACTGTGATGTGACACAAATAACTTACTAATTTGTATTTCTCATTTCCTGAGTACCTAATTTGAAGAAATACTGAGCATTCACAGCCAGCAAGAGAATCTATACCATCAACTGACCTAAAAATTAACCCAAAACCAGCCTGAAAAGACAAACTGGTTGTCTCAGTGGGAAACCAAAACTGAAAATTAATTTTGACCAGTGTTCTGAAAATTAAAAACTAAAAAATAAACTAAAAAATAAAATAAATTTGAAAAAAATTAAAACTGCAGATAATCAGTTCTTGTGTATCTCTACTGAAGTGGTAGAACTTCAGGGCATGTAAAAGATATGGGAGGTTAAAAGGCAACAGGTGTCAGTTTGTGGGAATTCTGCTGGCAGCATGGATTCATAGGCAAGGATACTTGAGAAAATTTACTCTTAAATGAAACAGAGGGGAAGCTATTTAATATAACAGATAACAAGACACATCTGCTTACACAGCACAGAGTAGAAGATGTGCAACCCCAGTGTAACTCATTCAATTACCAAAAACTTGTAATATCTGAGGACTGAGCTTGGACAATTATGCTACTCATCCACACACCGATACGTACATTTTAGAAACTCAGGTTGGCAGGAAGTAAAATCAAAAAAATTGGTGAAAAGTAAAAATTAATTAGAATATCCTGCAAATTTGAGTAGTGCACATATATGATTTCTTTTCCCCCGTTGCACAGTAGTTATGAAATAAAAAACAATTCATATGTGTGAAAACATTATACTAGTGGCTCCTCAGTAGTCACTATTTCAGCAGTTCTCTAAATCTGCCTGCAGTCTGGGTCTTAAGAGGTTTGGGAAATTAGCAGCAGCAAGTTAGCAGTGATGGCTGGAAATTTTTTACTCTAAAGCACCTCTAATAAATGCAGGTCTGTTTTTTGGGCATGGATGTCTAACGGTACATTTAGAAACACATTTTATCCCAAACAATTGTCCCTGGGACTTGTGTATAGCAGACTGGAGAAACTCATCATTCAGAAGTGGAAGGCAAGAAGTTATCCCTGAGCATCTAAAACGTTAGGTGAGTGCTGTGGTTTTTACCCAGTAGTTCTCAGCATAGACTAGAGATCTTTCTGTTCACCAACATTTGGATGTCCCATTCTGAGATAGGCTTGGGTGATGTCCCTCAGAGGGAAAAATCATCTTTGGAGCTTGGTGCTCTCAGAATAAATACCTGATATTAAGACATTTATGTGAAAGGCACTGGATTTTTCCATTTTTCATTGACTCTCAGGCAGCCTTGGGCATCATTCAAAGTTTATTTGTACACTTCACAGGATCAGCGCTGAAATCAGCAGTCACCCACATGTGACCAGACCATTCATGTTCTAGACTAGAAAGACACACCTACACACAAACACATGCATATATATTTACATATTTATGCATTATTTATAAATGCATAAAAAAGTCAAAGAAACCTACAACGAATTAAAAAAAGGTATTATTATACCTCCATATTTACATACCTCTAAATAATCAGCCATAAGGAAGAGCTTCAGCAACTCAGAGAAGAGGGTGAACTTCTCATCTATTTCAGGCTAACCTATAAGCAAAACAGATAAATGTGTTAACTACTTTCCTGAGTCCCAGGGGATGTTGAGAAGAAACATATGCCAATAATTGTAAAGAGGGACTGCTGCTCACTTTTAATTGCAAAGCGTCTGAGGTGGTTTGTGGTTTTTAAATGCAGTTTAAATACTTAAAAAATAAGAATATAAAAAACAAGTAACTGAACACTCCAACATCAATAACTATTGTAAATATGAAAAGGCTGTATTTTTCAGTATTGTCATAGCATTTATCTTAGAAAGCTCAGGCAGTTTGGCTAAATGTATCATATTATGTCATTTATCAGCCGTTTTGGATATTTGTCTCTTTAAGCATTAATTGACTAGCAATCCTCTTATTCCCCCTCTGCCTCTGTCCTTCATATCTTCTATATTAAATTTGGTAATGTTTTATTTGTTTTCTATTGTAGTTTGTAGGCAAATTCTTGTTGTTTGTAGTTTTAACTCTATAGGGCTGAGTGAGGTTAAATATAAAAAATGACATAAAAAATGAATAAATAAAAAAAATACCCATGAATTTAACAATGAAGTTACTATAAATCCCAAAAATGTGAAAATATTTATAGCCATATACTTAAAAGAATTTCATACCCCACAAAACACAATGCTCTCTAGTCCAATTACTCATGTTGGTTTTACACATTATTTTTATTATATTCTATGTAATCTGACAGATGAAAAAAAACTGTTCTCTACCTTGCTGTTTTTTGAGTGTTTATGTATTATGGATATCTATACCACACTCATATTTCTAGTTGTCTTCTCACCATTTATTCTACACCCTTGTTGCCTTAGGTTTTAACTTTTATATTTTTCCAGCCCTGCAGTGCCCAGTGTAACTCTGCAGTTCCCTGGAGCTCGTTCAGTGCTGTTCTCTCATGCTCACACTGACATAACAAAGCCTCTCCAGCTCGCTCTCCAAGGACACCCAGACCCTCCTGGGCCCAACAACTGCAAACCTTCATCTTGGGGAGAGGGGGGCAAGCTTGGGCAAATTCCATCCTTGCCTGGCTTCTGCTTGGGGAATTGATGCTGATATCAAAGTGTGAAGAACTTGGGAGCTGTCATTGTCCATTTTGGGATGCACTGAGGCAGGAGCCTCTGGAGCCCAGAGTGTGACTTCTGAAGGTCTTTCAAATAAATCCCTCCTTTATTCCTTTATTCCTGTCTAGTCTCTGTTTCTAGGCAGTCATTTAAGGCATCACCTTCCTCTCAGGGAGTTGCAGAGAGTGATAAGGTCACCCCTGAACCTCCTCTTTCCTCCAGGCCAAACACCCCCAGCTCCCTCAGCTGCTCCTCATCACACTTGTTCTCCAGACCCTTCACCACATCCACAGCCCTTCTTCAGATCTACTCCAGCACCTCAATGTCCTCCCGAACCAAGGAGCCCAAAACTGGACACAGGACTGAAGGTGTGTCCTCACCAGTGTCCAGTACAGAGTGCCCTGGTCCTCAGGCCACACCATTGCTGATGCAGGCCAGGATGTCCTTGGCCTCCTTGCCCACCTCATGCTCAGCCAGTATTGACCAGCACCCCCAGGTCCTCTTCTGCTGGGCCACTTTCCAGACACTCTTTTCCCAGACTACAGTACTGCACGGGGCTGTCGTGGCTAAGTGTAGGACCTGGCACCTGGTCCTGTTTAACTTCATGCCGTTGGTCTTGGCCTGTCTCTCTAGCCTGTCTATATGTTCCAATATGCTCTGTTTGAATAAAGGGATAAATATATGTCCAGTAAAAATTTAGCACCTTATACTGTTAGCCTGCATCCTAATATTTCTTTATTACATTTTGAATAGCTGTTAAAAAATTGCAGCCACATTTGAAAGAAAATTAGGTGTATTAAAGCCATTAAGTATTTAGAGTGCTATTGGGAAAAAGACAAACACTGAATTGGTTTCATCACTTTGAAAAAGGATGCAACATCGTCTCAACCATTATGAGACACTTCAATATGTCTATAGGATAGCAACACTGTAAATACCTAAACTGTGCGAAAAGATTACACCTAAAGCCTCCCTCTAAGAGACACAATGGATAGAAAATCAGACTTCATTAATTCCACTCTCCAAGGAACAAAGCTTTTTTTTTTCTCTTTCAGCTGCATCAGGCTTCAGATTGCTGTTTTAAAATTAGGTATGTCCAAGTCAAATTAATTTAGCTGAAAACTCCTCGAGATACAACTTTTGATCTTCCATGAATCAAAAGCTCTTGTGAAGAAACTTAGCTTCAACAACATTCCCGCCACATAATTAAACTAAAAGCCTCTGAGATGTTTTTAGCAGAAAACAGGAATTATTTTACTGTAGAGTAGAACAAATAAATTTTGGGGTTTTTTCTACAAATTTCAAAGCAATACATGAAACAGTTTTCTTTCTTTTCTCTCATGGCTTTCTGCAGTGGAAGAGGAGCTGGAGCAAGTATTCCAGGAATTTACATAACCATCCAGAATATCACAATACAGCACTGACAAACTCAATTTGTTACTGTTTACAAGGCAAGTGCTTTCCACAGTGATTCCTGTCTTGTTCTGGACACTTAGAGCATCAAACAGCCCATGACTTTCAAGAAGTTCCAGTGTTCTTCCACAGGTCATCTCACAAAATATTTTGTCTGGTCTAACATTCTCAGTCTGATTTGCTTTTGGGATTATGAGTCCATTGGTTAAGCTTCAGTTATTTTATTCAGTTTTTGTTCATAATCAGGGGATCTAAAAAACCAGTCTAACAAGCTAATGACACTTCACTGTCAGCTGAAGAAAAGTGCCAATGTGAAGTGCCAAGTCTCACAAGGATAGCACCATAAGCAAGGGTACCATGTAAACCATCGACAGAAATATATCACATTTATAACGTGATATGGCTCATCAACTGCAAGAATAACTACAAGAATCCCTTACTTTTTTTATTTCAACTTTAATAAGTGCCCTTCAGTGTTGTTTCTATACTTACATCAGGCTTGTCCTCAAATGTCACATAAACAGAAAAATCATCCACTTGCTTTCATTCTCTAAAAGCTTTTCCAAGTCTTGCTCATTACTGTGCAATAATTTGTACATTTTGATTTCCAAATACACCATTATCCTACTAAATTATTTAGAGAGTTTTGGTCATACCTGTACACTCCTTTTCCTGCCTGTCCTTGCTGCTTAAGAAGTAAACTCTCTCTTCCAAGGCTGGTGTTTTACTGACCCTAAGCTTTGCACAGGACCAAGTCTAACTGGACTAGCAGAAAAATATTCCTGTCAAAGTGAGGTCTGGAAAAAGCAGATGACTGGGTATTAAACTCAGTATTGCTCTTCATGCCCAGTGAATTTACTGAGCTAAACTACATGCCTGGACAATTCTAGTTTAGGAACCAGTTTTCATCTGAGTTCATTCACTGCCTGGCAGTCCATCAAGCATTTCTATATTTGTGTCTACTTTAAAATAATAAAAAGAAATATGATTCCTGAAAAGAGCCATTTCTGAGACTGTAGTGAAGATGGCTGTTGGCAAACGTGTGTTGCTGACAGAAGTATGAAACATTCTGCTTCCCCACGCGGCTGTCGTGGTCTTTTAATTGATTGGGAAATTCCCAAGTATCAGTTTCAAATTCAACAAGCACATTGAGAACTTACGATTCAGCAGCTCAAAGACATTTTTCAGTGATTTCCTATGATGTGATGTGCATGTGGTGATGTGTATTGCTTGGCTAGACCATGCACCAACAAACTGAAGGACAAACAAACAAAAACCCCAAGCAACTGTGCAGAGAAATGCTTCCCAAGAAAAAAATCTCAAACCAATGTATGATACAACAAGAACAGATTTTCCAAGTCCATGCAAAAAAGAGGGAAAAATGGAAATTTTAATATGAAAACACAATAATAATACCACCATAATATCATAAAGGACAGACAAAACAAGTAAGGAAAGTAACTTCAAGAAAAGTGGAATTCATTTACCTCTTTTTGAAAAATTTAGATTTTTTTTTCAGCTCAAAGTGTTGTGGATTTCTTTTATCTTAATTTTACGTTGGTTTTCTACCATGTGAGCAATGTAGGTCAGTTTTAAAGGAAAAAAAAAAAGTGACATTTTGAATCAAAAAGTCAAAGTTTCATTTTACAAATGTCAAAATGAAATGGTTTGGCATTTCCAAAATGAAACATTTCATTTCAGAAAGGTCAAAATGATATGTTTTGACATTTTTTAAATTTCTCCCCACTTTTGTTCTGACCAGAACTATTAGTCAAATTCAACCTTGATTAGTTTCAGTCCCCTTTAAGCTCAATTTTCTATCCTAATAAACAGTCACGAAAAAAGATTTGCCCAGTGTCACCACAACATCGAAAACAATATGATCTTTAAAACTGTGCAGGAACTGCTTCTGTAGCACACTCTCTGTCCCTCTCCTGCTTTGCCTCAGCCTCCAGCAATCCAGTACCTGCCCACGTATTTTCACAGCTGTGAGAGTTAGCTTTGCCCGACTGCATGCCTTAAATTAAAAGCAATAACACAGCCAAAGGCACAATGTCTCAATTAAACCAGAAGCTGGACAGAGAATTAATTGTCCTAATGGACTGTTTTCAGCATTTTTATAGCGCACATATATTGCCCAGGTGTTACAATTACAGTCACTATAAAAATGCTTATAGGTGAATAAATGCACCGTGCGAATGTGAGGCAGAGCAATCTGCCCACTGCCCTCAGCAATAACATGTCAGCATTTCTTTTCAGTGTCTCATGGGCAGTCCACACTAAACTCAATATTGTTAGTTTAGCATCCTATGAATAAATAAATCATATTAAGCACTGCAGCCAGGATCGAGGTCAGAACGCTGAATAAGAATAAATAAGAGAAGTTATAATGGCTGCTTGCTGAGTTGTTGGGAGGTGTGTGCAACAGAGCGAGGGATCAGCTTTCCCACTATTCTGCCAGCGCTCTGGGATCAGTGCAGGGTGGGCAGGGGACAAGAGCAGCATCATTGTGCTGGTTGCAAATGCACCACACCAGATTTACAGCAACATCACACAGAAATACCTCGCCGTGGAGTCAGAAGTCCTTCTATCAACATTGCTGGAAAGGTGGAGTGTGAAAGGGGTTTATTCCTTAAGTTAGGGACAAACTAACTTAAGTTAGTTAAGGACAAACCCAAGGAAAACAGGCAAAGGGATATAAGGGAACCTATAACTTTTTTTTCCCCCCACGCACACCAGATAAAGAGATCCTGATGAATGTAATGGATCATATCATTTTGTCTGTGATCTGACTGAATGAGTATCTTTCCTCAAGGCACTTCTGAAATTTCCTCTCCTACAAGCAGGTGCCCACCACTCAAACAGCCTGAGTAGAAACAACATAGCTCCAAGAATCTTGGAGTTATTTTTGCTTTTTGCAGGATTTTTTCTTTGCTTTTTGGCTATTCTTTTTTTAATGAATATTTAGAACCTTGTGGCATAAAGGTGTCTGTGGAGAATCTCAGGAGAGATATAAATTCATTTAGTAATGCTTCACTTACTAGATCTTGCCTGCACAGTATGTCTGTACTGAAATTTTCTCTTTTGGTCCAGTTGATGTCTGCCCTGTCTGTTCACTCCTGATGACAGTATCCATCTCCTTTCCACAAAATCAAGTAAAAGTACTGTGCTTGTGTCCTCCTCATGCCCTCAAAACTGGCAGGTTGTCAATATGTGCTATCCTGCACTGCGTCTCCTGGAATCCTTCTTAGACTGATGAGTTTCAAACCCTTAAACCTGGCTATGCAATACTTTGTGCATAATGTTATCTGCTGACAGAATCAAATAGCATGTTATTAAAGTTTGAAAGGCTTTATCTATTTTTCATAAGCATTTTAATAGGCACTGCATTCCCTTTTGCCTCCCGTATGTTCATCAGCCAAACTGATCTCAAAATGGACATTGTATACTCTGATTGTATTACGATAGATCTCTCAAAGCCAGTAGAAATTAGAAACAAATGCTTAGCTCTACCTTACCTAGGCTTCAAGGATTACTGATGGATTGCAGCACAAAGGCCTTAGGATTTTTTGGTTTGGATTCTGCTTTTCTTTTTCACTTTTGTTGCTGGTGCTCTAGTACCAGATTCTGAAGCCTAACTGCACTTGCACCTCCTGGCTATTCTTACAGCCATTTTGCCATTTCTCCATTTTCCACTTGGGAACACCACTATTTTATGTAATGTGAAAGAACAAGTTCCAACTCCAGTGCTGATGGAGCATGGAAACTTTGTGTTGGTGTCCAGACTCCTCTCCCACAATTTCACCTAGTATAATTCATAATGCATCATATTGTAATATCAACTAGAAGCAGTTCTTCATAAACTGCTGTAATTCTTTACCACCTGAGACATTCCTTCGATTTTTGCCTTGCCAAACCAAAACTAATTTACACCTGGTACTTCAGTTAGTCTTAATCATATAAATTATTTTGCATATATACACATTTTTCTAATAAAAAAAAAAAAATCATTCATATGAAAGTTTTCAACAAGCTTTCCTCAGTAATAGAATATGAAGTTAGTAAAATAAAGGCCATCTTACTAGAAGTTCGACCACATACTTTTAGAAAATATTGGATTCTTTATCCTTCTAAAGGAAAGACCTTCATGGATGAATCTAATCCAAGGATGAGCAATCCACAGCAAGTCTACCTGAAAATCACAAAGAACAGAGATTGTTCCTTTTAGGACCCACTGGCCACATCTACACTGTTCAGGATTTGGCCTTGGTTCTACATGGGTGATGTGCCAACAGCACAACAATCATTTTGGGCTGGTTTCCATCCATGTGGGAAGTGGGATGAGCCCTGTTGGACCCACTAAGAGAGTGTTTTTAAAACAAGAAGTTATGTGGATATAATTGAGGGCCAGGATCTCTGGCTCAGCACTGGAGGCCTAAATGGAAGGAAGGGGGACAAACCTGGCACAGCTTTACCCACCCCGTTTAGGGGAGCAGCCCAGTCCTTGCCAGAGGCTGCTCCCAGGAGTGCACTTGAATTTTGTTTTAGGAAAGGCTAGTGGAGACACCTGGACACAGAGCCAGGGAACTGGCTGACAGGTTAGTGGTGTTTTATTTAGCAGCATGAGACATTTACCTGCAGAGACATCAGCCCTGTTGTGTACATGACATGTACATGTCACATATGTTACAATGCAGTAATCTCATATATTGCCAGGGGGAAACAATGCTGAAAGGAAAAAAAGGAAAGAAACAAAAAGGAGGCAAGAAAAAACAGTGATTAAAATGATGATGCAGCAAAACAGAGAGTTTTCTCTCAGAGCTAGAGCAATCATTGCTTTCCTTAAGGCNCTTAAGGCATGTAAATGCTTTCACCTTACACTGTAGGTTTTGGAATAATATGACAATTTTAGCATCTCAGTGCAGTACAGTTCTGGAGTAACTTGTATGCCCTCTACCAGTATTTCTTTGTCTTCCAATGGTTCATAATTTTGGTTTTCCTCTACATCTTAATTTAAAGATTTTTATCTTATATAAATAACAGAGAACACTCTAATGTCTTCTGTTTTGCGTGCTACATTTCATGCTATTTATTTATGCTAGTATTTACAGGAAACCATGATAAAAATCCAAACCAACCAAACAAACAAAAAAATCCCAACAAAACCCAAACATTCTACAGAAAGAACTAAACATTTAGAATAGTAATGTTTCCATGTCAGATTACTAAGTCAACCTTAAGCCATATGTACTGAATTCTTAAACAGATGCAAAGACTGTTTAACTGTACCTGGAATCACATGGTATTGATTTCTGATTGTCAGAAGGATGTTTTTCCATTCATTATCCTAGACTGCCTGGGTTTGGTAGAACTTTCTCTGCTTGTGCCTGAGTCATTCTGCCACTGATTAAGGAGAGGCAGGAAAACACTGGGTTGGTTTCCCTCCATGTATTTGAGGCTATACTATGATCTCACCAAAACTCAACCCTAATTACATGTCTATAAAATGTCTTCAAATTATGTGAACAGGATAAAAGTTTTTGTTTATGAAAAAAATCAAAGCTGACTTTCATGGAAATTGTGTAATATTAAAATTAGCACAGCTGCATCTTACTACCAAACAGAAGATAATAGGGAATGGGCCCAAAAGGTCACAAAGAATTTCAGAGCCCTGATCCACCTGGAATTGAAGCATGTGCATAAATGTTGGGTAAGAACATTAAATAACACCAAATTTATTTATTTCTTTTTAGTTAATTATGATTATCTTATGTTCCTAGAATACAAAGAAAAGTATTCAAACATCATACTGAGAATAGTTTCCTCATTTCATTAAGTGTCTAAAATGAAAGATTAATTCAGCTCCTATAGGAACTCATAGGAACACTTTTATATGGGGAACAAGGAGAACTTGCCAAAGCTGACACATTCACCGGCTACATAAGTAAATCAGACTAAGATTTGGTGCCAATTATATTCTGAAATGTAGCAGTTCAGCAGAAACTATGCTCCTCAACTCCACAATTAACCCTGAGCATATCAAGATCGGCAAGAAAACCAGCATTTTCAGGTCAAAAGTTCTTAAATTGGTAATATATCATGAAATGAAAAACACCCTAAACAAGAAAATAATAAATGGCTTGGTCCTTATTTCATCTTTGTAACAGTTAACCTCACACAATTGTTTAACTCATCAGGAGGCAGAAGAATATGCAAAGATTTAAAGACAGTATGGGTCAAAAAACCAATAAAAATATTAATATGAATATTTTAAAATACCAAAACGAATTAAAAAAAAAAAATAAAAGCACTTTCATCTCTTAAAGATTGTGGCATCTTAATAGAATCTTATACAGGATGAAAGCTGTAAGGTAATAATTGCATGATAATGACAGTTTGTAATGTGCAGCAAATGCAGGACACAAAGGAGCTTCATTAGAAGATGGGTCTTCATTTCCTTGCCCCTATTCACCTGCTGGAAATCAAAAATTCAAAAGGCAACATGAGGAGGTCAGCATGTGGTACCTCTGGAGAGGACTGTGCCAGTAACTAGGGATGGACTCAAATTAATCAGGAGGCACTGGTGAAATGGAGTCTGAGCCCTTATAAAATCTGTCCTTGTTGCTATGTTATAAGGAGAGAAGAGAAAAGACTATCTATATATATTTATATACATATTTTTTTTTTTAATCTAGCAGACAAAAATCCCAATTTGCTACCTAAGGCTAAAACTAACAGCTGGAAATATCTTGAGAAAATTTCTATCTATTATAAAACAGAAAGGGAAAGGATATATACTGGGAAATACACCCACTGAATATAAAATTGCTCTGAAGAGATAATTTTAAATGTCTATCTCATTAATGTAATTCCTTCCTAATACAATTAAAAAGAAAGATTGTTTTCCTGTGTGGCTTTATTTACCAGATACACACATCTACACAAAACATGGCATTCAAATTGCACGCGACATGGAATAAGAACTAATGTGTGAAGATCAGGGCTGGCTTTGTTGCCTGCTGAGCGCTTCAGTGCAGATCTATGTAGGACAAATTCCACTGGAGAGAGTCTTTTATCATTAGCTGATCCCTGGGTCTCATGGAAATTGCACTTCATTGACCAGCAGTGTCTTTCCTTGTTCCACTGAGCAGCATGGTCCTGTGAGGTTATTTTACCTTTCTTTTTTTTCCTTCTTTTATTTTTTCCCCTGTCTCCAAACAGACATTAACTATGTGAGTTAACCGCTGGTTTTAAAGGCCTCAGAGGACATGTGTATGAAAGGCTGGTCATGGAGAAACAGCAAGAAAAGGAGGAATAAAATCTGCAAAGAACAGCTTTCTGAAGCTGTGCACAATAGGCCTGAACACTCAGAACATAATTTTTGTCCCACCAGTGTCAACTAGAATTTTGTCACTTATTTAAATCCTGTTGTGTTTCAAGAATTTTTAGGGGGGGAAGTAAAATTAAAACAAAGAAAAAAATTAACAAAAAGTACTTTTAATAGCAAGAAAAACAGGTGGGAATAAAAGGGAAGGAAAGGGGCAAAGTCAAATGGATAACATGACACAAGTTGAGGAAGGGCACATCACATTAAGGATTAACACCACAAACTGTCTAGCAGTTCAGAAGAACACATGTAGATCCCTATTAAAAACTTAAGTCTGCGAATCATCACCTTTTCAGGCTAGAGAGCTCTTTTTCCATAGGAAAATAAATGCTAGTTATCGACCAAAATATCTGGCCTCTTCTTGCTCATACACTGTATTTGATTTTCACTACCTGTTTATAAAGGAGAATTAGGGTTAACATCATGTAATACAGGAACAATCTTTGGATTTTTCACTGTGCTATTTCAGCATCCTCACTGCAGTTCTCCGTAAGACATTATTTGTCTTGTTTGTTTAAGATTTACTAAGAGCTAGTTTGCAACTTGAATTATGCAAGAGGCTTATTGAAGACAAAATCACAATTTCCTCCCTCCCTGGACATGTCTGAACTGCATTGTGAAGGAATGAATCTCACCCTGAATCTCTCCTCATTCCCAGGCTGTACAAGAAGAGAGTTAAGGGACAACAGAGGTTGTTTGCCTCTTGAGCACTACAGTTTTCACAAATGATGTGGTTTGTGAAATGCTAAAATACAAAACACCTGAAACACTTTGGCCAGGGAAAAATACAAAACCAAGTGTGCTCTGGGGAGGACGTGTCCAAAATCATCTCTAAAACACGAGTCTGCTGGAAAGCTGCATTTTAAGCTCAGGTTTGGTGCCGTATCTGGGGCAGGACTGAGAGGCAGAAGGGTCCATTTTCATTCAGCTCCTCAGGGAAGAATGCTTTCAATGGATTGTGCTGCCTCTACACCTCTGGTGGATTTGGAGCAACTCAACTTGCTTTTGCTCTATCTCAGCTTAGTGCCATGGATTAGGCAGATTGTGTGTGAACAAGAGCTGCATCCAGCACCAGAGTTTTGCAGTGCTGGCGTTTCTCCCTATAGAGAAACCTCTTTAGCACAATTTTTATCTGTTTATTTTAGTATCAGATAGTAAAATTAATTAGCTTTATTAAAGAGCAAGCAATCTGATACTCAAGAAAACAAGCGGAGTAGCAGGATTCCAAAAATACACCTGGCACCTGGAATTGCCTGATATATGTGCTTCCTTACAAAATATAGCTGCAGCTGTAAATTTTACTTGTTTCTATATGCAGAATTGATGCAACATTTTTCTCTGTTTATCTAAAGTATTTGCAGTTCTTGACTCATTAACGCATTGACTGGGATGTCCATAAACAGAGCTAAGACTCAATTTATTTAAAACCTTTTGATTCCAGTTAGCTTTCTGTCATTCCTACCCATCCAAACACCTACTGTGCTTCCATGGGAAGCTATTTAATCATCTACTTCCTAAAGAAGTACCTAAAAAATAACAACAAGAAAAAAAGCCCCAAAAAATCCCCACAAAACCAAACCAAACCACCCACCAACTCAAACAGCTTATGTATGTTTTCATACTGGGAGAATCCATAGTCAAAGACTCAGCTTAGGATGAATGAAATCTCAGCATTAAGTGACTGGTTGCAACAAAGAGCTTCACAAATGAGGGTTTTTTGCTCAGACCCACAATACAGCAATGGAGCAGCTAAAAAGGCTCATTTCTGAACCAATAAGCTCATATTAAATATGATGAAAAATGTATAGCATGCTCTATGCAACTGCTCCTTTCAAACCATTTATTACAAGAGACACAAAGAAGCAGTTACAATTGTTAGCTGTGCAGTCCAGTTAACTCGGCTTAGCAATGTGCCTTCTGAATATTTCAACTCACTAATAATTCCATTAACTGGATCATCAATACTCCACAAACAAATATATTGAGATATTTGTGTTTCCTGGTTTATATACAACATTAAAAATATTTATATCCCATCCACATTAAAATGTGGATACCTGTTATACACTGCTGTAGAACACATCTCAACATGCAAGCATAGCTGTAACTTTTAACAACTTTCTCTAGGAACTATCAGGAATGAAGGACTAAGTTGAATTAAAGCCTTCACACATTCATTTGGTCAAACATATTTCTGTTCAGTCATGATTGCTATTTTTTGTGCATTTCTTTGTCCATTATTAGCCCAAAGATGAGGAAAACATGAAGCCTAGACAGTTCAATAACTGCTGCATTGCATATCCATATTGCAAAGCTTGGCTTGAGAAAGCATGAGCCCAAGTCCTTCTAAAAGGCAAACTTTTAGTTCTTTGCCAGAAAGACAAGGAATTCTGCTAGTACCACCAAATCATAAGATTATCCTAATTCTGCCCTTCACCTCTTCTATGATGCTTCCCTCTGATGTGTCCTTTGTTCAGCAAACTAATTGCTGCATGCAACCAAGAGACAGAAACCTGTTTAGGGCTTTTGGCTAAAAATAAGACTACAAAAAGATTAGGCCAATACTCAAATTATACTGGTAAAATATTTGTTGCACAATCATACAAACTTACCTAATTTTAATGTTGAATTATGCTGTAAAAATATCCCTTTTCTTTATTTAGTCACAAACATATCTTACACTGATAAGAGTAACAAAACCTTGGATTTTAGTAGATAAAACTGAGTATGATGTGAAACAAACTAAACTATGATCATGAAATAATGATAGTAATTTTGAGCTTCAAATTAGTCTATATTTGATCGAAACAAGAACTCTCCTGCTGGATAATGAAACTGGAATATATTGTTATATGCCTTCCAGCACTCCACCATTCTTCTACCTCACTTCTCCAACTGTCTTACCTTACTCTTTTTTAAAATTACCTATATATTAGGGATGTATTCCACTCTGTAACCTTGGCAACAAGTTTTTTTCCTTTCAGAACATACTGTACATTGATATATTTTACATAATAATAATGCATAGCTATTATCATCTGAAAGCAGCAAGAGAAGTGGTGTATTTGACCCTGAAGTTTTCAGGTCATTATCAGGACTGGATGATAGCTCTCAAAGAGTGCTACCTTTTATTTTTATTATGATTATTATTTTGTCGCTTTGTTTAGAAAGTTCCTAAAGATATTTAAACATAAACTTGGATTCCAAACAGGAAATAAAAGCCTAGCACCAGATTTAAGAGGCATTTAAGTGCTTAGATCCCAAACAGTAATCTCACAGCCTATTGGTGCTAAGCGAAAAAGATCAATTTAAATTATTTTTGATGTCATGCTTTCCCAAATCCCTGTTTGTAAAGGCTTCCCTGTCGAGCAGGTTGCCTTTTGACTCCATATGTAGCACTCTGGGTACACTGGATCCTCTTCCAAGAATCCTACCAGGATGAATTCAATATGTTTGCGACAGGATTCAGAAACTCCAGAAAAGAGCTGCCTGATGTTATATCTCACAAGGCTCAGTATCACCATGCTTAAATTCACTCAGCCCTTATGTTCCCAACAGACTGCAGTGCATGCACACGTGAGCTCTTAAAAGAAAGCATTGCCTGCCCCATGCAACACTTTTTATTTTCCGTCCCAAAGTTGGTGTATCTTGAGTGCCCAGAAATGTGTCACCAGTGACAACATCAAAGTGTTTCTCTCTACTTAAAAGATGGGAATTTTAGTTTGGATAGAAAAAACAAAAAAACACCAAAAAAACCCCAAAATACATGATCTACACAGATCACAGTAATAAGGACCTTCACATCGTAGAGACAAAAACCCCTCACAAGATTCCTAGACTGCAACACCCTTCTAGTCTCTTGGTGCTTTGCTTCACTGAAGAGATTTTACTATTAGAAGAGGAAAGAAGTTCCTGTCTTCTCTTACAAAAATTACATCTCTCTCTCAAGCCAGTCATGCTGGGTCATCTGCTTCTGGTTTTCAGACACAACTGATCTTGAGGGAGGTTTGGGACTCCCACCTCCTGCTTGAAATCCAGAAAATGCTACTCTTAATAAGCCTGAAATGGGGATGCCAGAGAGGAAAATATGTAAAAAAATGGCTCATTAAAAAAAAAAAAAAAAACATGGGAAGAAAAGAGAAAAGGGGAAACAAGTAAAAATAAAATTTGCCCAGTCAGTTTATACTGATCCTCTCTTTCCTGTCTTTCATCAAATTGTTTTATTGCACCGCAAATAAATTGATAAGTAAAAAATATTGCCAACAGAAAATAAGCTCCTGTGTTTGAAACAACTCACCTAACTAATGTAAAATGCACTTAAAATAGAGTTAGCACTCTATGTAACAAGATCATAGAGATTATAAAGTTGCCTCATTTTATTCACATTACAAAACTGCCACATGTAATTTGGTAATTTTAGCTGTCTTTGATCATCAGACGATGAAGATTTATCTATCGTAAAGGCTAATTACTGCTATCATCTTCCATAGACAGTGGTCTCTACAGGCCCTGCTTGTACTTTTTGATGGAAAGAAGAGGGCCAGCCTTTGATGATTTCAGACCTGTCTCATCAAAGAGCCAGTGGGGCACCACCCTTAATGTATTCACTTCTGAGGAGACAGTAGGAGCACTGCCATCTGCTTTGCACCACAAAAATCCACCAAGAAAGAGCCGTTCAAATGAAGACGTCTCACGGACACAGACCTGAGCATTTCAGAGGAAAAAAGTTAGAGAGGAACAAAAAAAGGAAGTCATGAATATTGCAGTTGCCCCACCTTATCAGAATCTGTCTCTCACCAACCTTTGTGACCTCTCTGCAAGTAATTAGCATGCTCTGTGATTCTGCTATTAGCAACATCCTCGGCTTAGCAGTCTAATACTATTAACATGCTGTTTAAAAATAGGGTGGAATGGAGAGAGATTTGGAAAGCACAGAGCATTTAACTGCAAAAAAACCCAAGCATTTTCTCTCATTGAATATAGCCAGAATTCAGGGCATCATTGATTGGTTTTAAATCTTGCCGATGAAAAGAAATGAGTGAACAAACAGGCTGAACTAAGCTGTTATAAACAAAACACTCAAACATTCCAAAAAACAGTTCCTTAAATCTAAATTACCTCTAATTCTTAAAGAAATTAAGTAACTAATTTCAGCTTGTTTGGGTTATTTAATTATCTGATAGAAATAAAAAAGCAGGGAGTAAGGCTGAATCAAAGAAAAGAAAGATTGGCTTTTTGTCTCACAGTGAGACACACAGCTCAGATGTTAATAATAAAATGCTATAAGCCATATGTTTCTTGTGGTTTTCTTTTAAGCTTGAAATTAGAATGTGCTAATTAGAGTGTGGGCCACATATAAAAATACAGCACTCCATTGCAATTGTGCCTGTATGAGGACTACATTGTTGATGAGCAGAAAACTGGTGCTATAATTATCTTACAATCCAAGAAGTAATTCACCTTAGTAATTTTTGAGTATATCTAGAGCCTGGTTCACAAATCACTTAATTACTTTTACGCACCCTTGTGCTGCAATTTACTGTATATGAGAAAAGTGACTTGTATACCAATATCACATAATTTGCCTCACATTTACCAACCTTCCACATCATAGTACGGCAACTAACAATACTTTCTTTCAGCTTCATTTCCCAGGACTCTAAAGACCTCGGGAGATGTGAAGTTGACAGTGTTTCCAGCTGGGAGCAAATAGCACATATTCAAAAAAGGAACCATGAAAAGCTTCCCATAAAGCCAGTAGGTAAACTAGTCTTGTCAGTTTGAGCAGCATTCCCACAAACTGCATTTTACTTTATTCAGTATTGGAGCATAACCCGTGTTTACCCTTCAGGAAAAGAAATTTTTAAAAAAATCAGAGAAGCTGAGATGTGAATTAGACAAGAAAGAAAAATTCAGTCAAGTACAAAACACTGCCTAATACGCTTTTTTTAATGTTCCCTGAGATAATAACATGATCCTCATTATGGAATATGTATCAGACGATTACTTCCAGACAGACAGATGCCATTGTGTGAAACATACTGGTCAACAGATTAATCTGGGAACTTTTCACCAGAATGTTGATTAAAAAACTGAGGTTTCTGTGAAAGAGGGCATTTTCTAAGGGGGAAAAAAGAAAGTCAATTTTTAGGCATTGATATTGCTGCAAATTGAGTAGACCTCAGATATCTATTTTCAAACCCAGTGAGAAAACTCTTCTAGTTCTGTTTGACTGTAGCCTGTATAATAGCAAAGGTACTGTGGCATTTTGTGGCAATTGATATAAAAACTACATAATGGCTAGCAAATACCACATTAATGGCAGCAGTTTGTGTTCCATTTGGCTTGGTGCAACTGAAACCTGATAGATAAAGTAAAATCCCACCTTTTTCCTGTGTCATTTTTTCCATTCTACCTCACTTCTTCCTTCATGGCATTTTCATGGCATTGATCTTGTCTTCACTAACCAGTTCCCATAGTCTCTCCTCATAAGAGAGATGTTTATATCCCTTAACCACCTTTTTGGCCTCTGCTGGACCTTCTGCAGCAGCTCCTTGTCTTTCTTGTCCCAGGGAACCCAGAACCAGACACAGCACTCCAGCTGTGGCCTCACCAGGGCTGAGTAAAGGGGTAGGATCGTTTCCCTTGGCCTTCTGGCCACCTTGATGCACCCCAGGATCACATCCACAAAGGACACAGTGCCAGCTTGATTTCTAATCCAGCATTTAGATGTTTACTTTAGATTACACTTAGTTTTATAATCAGACTGTTCTTTCTTCTTAGCTGTTTCCCAGATTAAAAGAAGTCCTGAGGGTATATTTTCTCTGCTTTTAAATTCCATATCTGCTTTGGTGCCTTCAACTGGATCAAAGAAATGAAAAGTAAAACCAAAATCTTGCCCAATATCTATTTTTTCACTAGTCTAGATGCATTTCCCACAGACTAACAAAATTGTCCTCCGGTAATATTTTACTAATTTACTACTATCTATGACAGAGTGGTTTACCAAAATGTAAATACAACATGAAACTATATTTGATCTAAAATCTGCTGAAGATCACAAATTTCCAGTCACTTCAAATTTTTGAGAAAGCCATGGTTTGCAAACCCATTCCCTTTGCAGTCACTATCTGCTTGGACTTAGCTTGTATACATAGTAATTTCAAGGAAATTTTTCAGTATTTTAGTCAAACATATTGACTGATGAAGATGATGATAATAAACTTCACATTTGCTTTAAACAGAGACTTACAGCAAATAAATGTAAAAGCTGCCTATGATAGTAAACACTCTAAACAATTAGCATAAGTTGTCACATGAAACTAATATGGAAATCCAATATTGCAAAAGATTATTTAAAGTTAATAGCTTTATATTGAAAGAAAAGGGAAATTCACATTTTTATCTATACAATTTATTCAAACTGCTGTTGCATTAGTAACAACTTGAGTAGGACTAGACACCTTTTTGAAAAGTTCAACCGTTTCTGATGGCAATGAGATTAATTTGTGTCCTATTTGGGGTGAATCCATCCTATATCACTTTTGAGCTAAACCACACTTCTGGTTATATGCTGTACCACCAAGTAGTCATGTTTGTGAAAGATAAAGATATTTAGCTATCTCCAACCTGGCAAATCATGCAATGCTAACAAATATACAGAGTTTCAACACTTGTTCCCTTGCTGCAAACCACCAGTATTTTCATTTTAATGTTCTTTCAACTATTATTTGTCATGTGAAGCCTTCACTACATGAGAATATCTTCTGTAGGATAAGTTTTTCCACTACCATGAAACGGAGATTTAATATTGATAATTACACTGGTAGTTCACTATTCAAACTTTGGCTGGTCAGCAGCAGTCTCTCATCCCTGTTTTCTGAGTCAGCTCCAAGCACATTAATTTCCCTGTACACAGTGGAAAATCCATCATTTTAACAGATTTTGGGATAGCTTCTTGGGTTCTGTGCTTGTTTCCTTGTATCCACTCTCATCCTTGCCAGTTTGTCTATTTTATTTTTTTCCCACAACTTATCGATACATAGACCTGAATTAGAACAAAAAATGGTTTTGGCCACTTTCACATGACTGTACAGGTGAGTTTTGTCAACTTTTAATTATTTATCTTTAATTCTCCTCTCTCGCAGATAAAGATTTAATTACAATGCAGAGACTAAAGAGAGGAAAGGAGACCTGAGGTATTTTTGGCCACCTTCTTGTGTCTGATAGCGCTGATTTCTATTGCCAGAAAACTTCCCAGGCTAGTTTAATCCTATCTCTCCTTCTATCTTTGATGCATCATGCTTACATATTTACAAAAATATAAATATCATTAGCCATATATACATCCTGCTAACATTTTTGGGGGAACACCCACACATGATTACAATGAGATGTGATCATAGTATTCAAGACTACTTGTGTACAGCCCTGGTGGCAGCTTTACATTTCTCCCAATACTACATTTCTTCTTTCCTTGTTAAATGACCTCTCATACCTACACTTTATTTTTCATTGTCTTATTTTTCTTAGTGGGCATATTTTTATTCTTCCTGGCCCTTGTTTTCCTTCAGTAAGACAGGTTTGAAATAGCTCTTGTCCGCCTGTGGGTTTTAAAGAAATTTTTTATGCATATAGTAGTAATGGTGTCCACATGTGTCAAATAGTGATAGGCAAAAGGGAGAAGAGAAAAACCCTTAGGAAAAATAATATAACTGAATATGTGGTCCCCTTTTGTTTAACAGGGCAAGGAGACCTCTGCTAGACAGCTGAGAAGAGAACCTGTCAATAAGTACAATAATCCTCATATTACTTAATGCTGCAGAAATAGTGTTTTGTAGAATATTGCAAGGACAACAGGCTTCAGCTTCAGTTTTGAGTGGCAGCACTTGGCACAATTAACAGCCATGATTATGCTCTGTGTCTTTGCTACAAGCCCTCAGGGTCTTCTGATAATACTTAAATACTTCCTTTTCCCCCTTAATAGCCTACAGACAATGTCCCTATAGTGGCATTACCTTCACATATACTTTTCATCTGCACAGAAATACGAGAATTCATTCTTTATTAGAGTTATCTATAAACTTCCTTGACTATCAGGTTGGAACAAATGCATAGTTTGTATTTTGTAAATTCGTAATAGATACCAGTTATCATTCCCCTCCTTGAGTGGAACAGTGAAGGGATAAAACTTGCATCCTCAGAAGGAAACAGTTGATAGAATTAGGGTTTTCTTTAAATCAGTGTTGCTCATGTACAAAATATACACAAGTATTTATTCTGGTAATGTGTATGACAAACTGTAAGAAATATTTTATCCACTCACAGCTCTGAATGTCTTTTACCTCATTTTCTTTGGGATTTTTCAGGCCTGCACTCTTACAGTCTGCTTTGCTTTAGCTGTTGGGTTGATTTTGTGGTTTTGCTTGATCAAAAGTAGGAAAAAAAAGTTAAGAAAGTACTCCCTCTGTTCCACACCCAGGCAGATGCTGCTCTCAATCAAATAAAATGCAACTCATGCACAGGTTGCTGAAACCTGATCCTGTGAAATAGGTTGGGCTGCATCCCTCAGACAGTACTTAGGCTGTCATGTCACCTGCTCTTGGAAGCTACTACAACAGCCTGAACAGAGCAGTGACCAGCTTTTTACATTTGCCTCTGTCTGAATCAGAAGCTGGACATTAAATGGAACAACTTCAATGAGACGGCAAAAAAACTCCCACTTTAACTTATCCTGAGCAGCAGTTTTGTGCCTCAGCACCTGAGCAGAGCACTGGAAGCAGGGCAGTGCAGCATTAACCATCACTCTGTCACCAGACACAGACCACAGTTCTACAGTTTGCAGTGTGATGTGCAGCCCTTTTGTACACACTGAGATATATTTTTATTCCTTGACTGGTTTTTTTGTGAGAATTCGAAGAAAGGTGAATTTTGTCAATGTGTATTTATTATTATCTTCATGTTTGTTTCAACAAAATTCCAATATTTATTTGATGCTGGTTAGCACATAAACTTATTCTTTCAAATGCTACTTGTTAAACCAAAGTTTGCTGAGGCTGCTGAATAATGATGTATCATTATCTTCACGTCTTTCTCTGAATTGAGTCAAAACCGCACAGACATTTACAAACATAATGCTGTGATAGGGCTCCTGACACTATCCTTGACTTGTATAGATGAATTAGATGAGATTCTTTGCCTTTGTAGGATCTCTTTTGCTCTCTCTGACTATGAGCTGCCTCACTTAACCTCACTAGAGGGTCACAACAACGAATGTGGCTTGACCCTTCTTTACAGAATTAGAAGAGCTGGAAGAGAAAGGTAGACACAACCTATTTAATGTGCCCGTGGCAGAGTTGATGGATGATACTGGCCTTCTTATTTGAACTTTTATATATCCTCAAGATCTTCCAAGGACCACAAAGGCCAGGCATAGCAAAGAATTTTTTCGGAATGATAAAGTTAACATAAGCATCTCTATTTTGCTTCCTAGATATTTTCTGCTATTCTCAAATGGTAAAGATCATGTCAATAGCTCCATGCCACAATCAAAATTCCACTGTGTTTTCAGGAATGTGGCGTCTATTAAGCTGTACCGTAGACAGCTGAGAAGAGTTCCAGTCAATATTTTGCAGAAAACTGTCATCTGAGGAAAATCTTTATAATTACAACACTTTTTTTTTTTTTTTCTTTTTGAGGCATTTTGCTTGTAAAAGTGGACCAGCTTGGAATTTTGTAATTTGTAATTTGAAGACAGGCAGTCTGAGGTAATAAGGCCATATTGCTCTACCAACATTTCACCTCTGCCTGTGAGCGTATTTAAAGCATTCTGATGTAAGGGTATTATTCACTCCTTTCTCCTCCCCTTCTCTTTTGCAAATAAAAGCTATAAAGAGGTTATTTCTAATTGGCTTCAATTCCACAGGGGTCAGGACATCTTGCAGTGCAAGATTTATGACTGAAGGTAGCTAATGCTCAAACTATCAGTAAGGGATAATGCTTTCCTAAGCAACTTATTTCCTTCTGTTGTATCTAAAATTATCAGCCTTGTACAAAAGATAGTCCCCAATACTTTACAGAAAATTTGTATTTATATCCTAAACCTAGCTTTAATTCAACAAATCATGCCCATGAGAATTATATGCAAGTTCTAAGTGGTTAGGAATTTTTTTTATTGTTGCCATATTGAAAATCTGGTTTTGATCTAGATATCACGAGTCAGTCAATATTTTTTTTTCTAATAACATTTTTGTTTATAAAATAACCTAAATGAGAAATGGGTAAACACTCATGCAAACACCTAATACAGCATTTTAGGCATAAATTCTCTAATTCATATATTTTCTTAATTTCAACTATCTAATCTCTCGGTTTTGAAACCTGGGTATCACTGCTTCATCCAAGGGTAGGCATAATCCCAGATTCAGTGATTTTAAGCTACTTCCAGTTGCATAAACCACAGCCACTGTGTATACTGCCAGCCCAGTCCAATTGCAAAAGAAAAATAACACTTGTTTTAGGAATGCTTCCATTCACAGTTGTTCCTGGTCAAGCAAAATATTTCCGTGTTTCAACAAAAAGCTGAAGGTTTTTTCCACTGTCAGGTATTTTTTTTCAGCTGGTGTATTTGCAGAGGATAGAAGGCTGTATCAATTTGTTAAGCATCAGTTCCCTTTCCCAACCCTCACTGTTAAGGAATTTTCTCTTTGCCAAGCCCTACACATAGGATTTGACTATTGGTCTCTATACAATGAAATCTACAAAGGAATTATCAGAATTAACATCCTACCAACTTTCTGTTTGTCCAACAGCCCCATGAATTACCCCAGCACTGAAATTTCTGTCAGTAATAGCCCAAAAGCACTTACATTCACATTCCAAAGGTGCTCTAAAACTCAGTCCCAAGCTACCCTGCTTGCAGGAGGTCCCTGGCAGCCTTCCTCAGGACAAACCCAACTCAAACTTGCAGGGTGGGTGAGCAAACCAAGCTGCCCTCACTGCCTGAGGCTTCCATCAGCACACATGGCCTCCTGTATTCAATCCCTGCCACTTATCTCAGGCAAGGACTTCAGTTTTCTTAGAAAAATACCCTAAAATGCCTAGCCTACTTTGGAACGACTGAATCTCACTTGCTGAAGCAATTTCAGCTTGCTTAAAACTATTAAGAGCGACATGTTCCTCATATGGAATGGTTTGGGCTGGATGGGACCTCAAAGATCATCCAGTTCCACCCCCCTGCCATGGACAGGGACACTTCCCACTATCCCAGGTTGCTCAAAGCCCCATCCAGCCTGGCCTTGGGCACTGCCAGAGATGGAGCAGCCACAGCTGCTCTGGGCAGCATAATCTATCAGTATACATCTGCACATATACACACCAGTATATATATCAATTAGTATTACCAATTTGAGTTACATAGCTACTACCCCTGCTGCTGTCCCACATTTCTCTACAAATAAACTGTGTTTTTGTCTCTTGACATGCTTCTGTAACCTTGATAATGTCTAGATCATCTACATTTAAACCATCTCTGGCCAATATTTGTTCAATTGTAAAAAGCTTCTAATAATGGAGATAGCCTAAAACAGCACTCTCAACTTTTTTATCAAGCTTCTTTCTTATTTAATTGAAAACTCCACTGCTGCCCATTATTTCCCCATATTCACTAGCAAAACCAAGAAGAGTTAATTTTTTTTTTTTTGCAATCTTTAACAAAGATTACAAGCTGAAACTAGAGAGACTACTGTAATGTAGTTCTATCTTGTCTAAATAAACTCAGTTCTTTCACTTGTTGCTAATAGGTCATATTTTCTAAATGCCTGATCAGTTCCATTACCGTTCACACATAAGAGAAAAATTGGCACAGAAAACCCAAGTGCAGCCAAGAATTTATAAGTAGAATGGTATTAATAGCAGGCATGACCTGAAAAGGTTAAGTTAATTTTTAAACTAATTAAAAATAATGGTATAGACACAGAGAAAAATGTGTACTGGGTCAATATTAACTGGTTATGTCGAAGATAAAATGGAAAAGTTTGAACATTTATTTATTTAAAAATTTATATTGCTTTAAATGGTCTTTGTGTCAACAAAATTGTGTATTAAATTATTTTATAGAAATTATCTGTAGAGATTTGATTTTCTTTTTGTCAATAGGTTTTTACACACAGAGATGTCTGAAGCAAAGCAAAATTTACAGGGATCCACAAAGAACTCTGCTTGATGAGTACATATATGGCATGTGCATAGAGAGATATGACTTTTCCAGTAATTACTCTCTTGATGCCCTTATGAAAAAGAAGTCACAGAAAACAAAACCAAAGTAAACTCTGAGAATATAACTACTACCACAGAAAATAATAGTTTGGGATTATCCTATATTGACTCTATTATGAACCAGAAAACATCTCTAAAATAAATGACACAATTTTCTGTACATGCTAAATGAAAATGGCTCTAGATTTTCAGAATAAAAACCTAACTATAATTAAATACAGGGAGCTTGTTTTTTAGATGTCTTGCAAAATGAGTGGTAAACTGAAACAGTTGTATTGCATGACTACTTCAAAAGAGGAAAAATCTTAAAATGCATTTAGAATCAGAGAGAATTTGCCACATCAGCTAATAAAAGCACATATCTCTAGTGGACACACAGGACTTAAGAAGCACACCATGCAGGCAATTTTATTTCATTTCAACTTTACTGTTACCTGAAAAACTTACAAGTTTCAATTACCAGCACACCTAACAAAGAAATCGACAATAAAAACAATAAAACCCAAAGATAACTAATAAGCCTTAACAAAGCATAATAAATAAAATAATAGGGAAATTTGGTAGAAAGGTCCATTTTCTGTATAAAGACATACTCACAAAAAAGTGAATGGCCAACCAGGCCCCAAGTTAAATTAATGTTTCATATAAAAAATGGCTGCATAGACAAATTCTCTTCAGTGACTCACATCAAATGTATCTTATTATTCTGCCAGGAATTTATTATTCGTGTATTTCTGAAATACATCGTGTTGACAATGAGCCTAATAAGCTTCCATAAACTGCCATATTTCTTTTCAACAGAAAAAGCATAAACTGCCAATCACACACATCCAATGGTTGAGAACAACATTATTGTGTGCTGGAATTAAAAAAATAAGAAAGAAGTACACAAGGTAAGAAGAAAAGCAGAAGACAACAGCAGACACAGAAGGTCAGAGAACTGAATGCTCTGTGGGATGACATGAGTACCAAGTGACATTTTAGTGCCTCTCTGAGCTACAAAGAAAGAAAAAGAAGCGATTAGATTTTGTCATGTCCAAGGTGATCTTTACCAAAACTTAAAATAGTCAGATCTCACAGTCAGTTGAAAGAAGGTTGTTCTCCCTGACGGGAATGTGTAGGTTTCTTTTTTAACATACCTACAGGCCAAGAACGATAATTATGCTTCAGAGAGCAGGTAAATATTATAAAATTCTAGTTAACTTCAATTTTAAAAGTCATGGATTTTACAATTCCTTGCGAAAACTTGACTTCTGTACTCCAGTCATTAAGACAACTCTAGTGTTGATTTCCTTGCAAACCATGTGCACTTTGATCCCAGAAAACTGAGGACAGCATGCCTGAAAGCTGGAATTCCTGAGGCCTTCTGCTTCCTGTCAGCCCTTTGGGATGCCAGCTGGCAGAAATCAGTGTTTATGCAAGATGCCCAGCTTCCTTGTGGAAATTTACCCAAAGCAATGTGTTCCTGTAGAACCTGGGGGCTGACAATTCCTGACTGTTCGAGCAGAGAGGTTTGGGGACTGCTTGTCAAGCAGAGGATAAATCCTAGTAGCTTCTATGATATGACTTGTCAGTTTATTAAAAAAAAAACAAAAATAAAAAAGTAAAAGGCCCATAATGTGTCTGCTTGTGATAGTAGAGCATTAGCTACATCCAGGTATGTCTCCTGGCCCCACTGTGTAGTTTGGGTTTCACAGCTCATCCTTTACAGCAGTTGAAACCTACTTGAAGTGACAGAGCACACTCGAAGCCACGTACTTGTGACACACTCAGAGACACCCAGGCTCAGAGGGACATGTAAAGAATGGAAATGAGCACGTGACAAACTTAAACTGCAATTTGCGTGAGACAGTTCGGAGCTGAAACGCAAAGGCAGCGACATTTGGCTACTCAAACAGTTTCAGTGGACTGAGGGCAAAAAAATTGATGAAAATTCTAGCTCCATTTCAGGCATTTTCTCTCTGGAATGTGAAAGAAATACTCCCTCCCATTGCAAGGATCATCCCTCTCAGAGTTTAGTAACCTGAAGTTAAGGAGGTAGCCACATTTAGACTACTGGCTTTATCATCCCTTTCTACTGAATAAGGTAGAGAATATCTTACTAATCAGAAAAAAAAATCTATACTTTTGTTCCTGGCGAAGAGCAACATACAGCTAGAATGGGCACTGATTGGATTGAGTTACCAATGGGTTCCTTTCAAGCACCTGGAGTTTTAACATCAGATTAAAGAGAGTCAGAATTTTTCTCTGCATTTACTGAACCAAATTTGTCTCTGTACCAGTATATTTTTTAGTACTGTTTGTGTTGAGGCAGATTTTCCAAAAAAGCCAATCCAAAACCTAAAAACCCTAATGCTCCTGCTCCCCCAGCCCCACTAAATTTACCTGGGCGATAGGTATTTGAATTATAATGCAGCAAATTGGGTATGTAAGAGAATGCCACAAAGTACAAAGTACTGATTCAAGTCCCACATCACATATGGGGGTAGCTGAACATATCTTATTTGAGTATGCAGTGATCCAGGCACGAAATAAATATACTTATGCACAAAATGTATTTGAATCTCACACTGAATCTTAAGCATATTTAATTTGAATACACAATTAATTATGAATTATTGATTTAATCCTGGTTTTGCTGTCTCTGCTTCATAAATATCAATTGCAATTCAATCCAACAATAGTTTTGTACCCCAGATTATGAAATTTGAAGATATTTACCAGAACAACAATATTTCCACGATGGTATAAACACGTAGAAGTATACAGAAGCATGAAACTAAACTGTAAGTCAAATTCTGTAATAAAATAGTACATATGTGAAGGGGATTGACTTGGCTTCTATGTGAAACGTTTCTCAACTTTAAAAATTCTTATACATATTAATGTAGAGTGGGATTTTTTCTTTTTCTTTTTTGCATTGAATTGTAAAGTAGTTTATAATGAGAAAATGACTCAGTTATCCCCACTTGTGCTACATTATCTGCTGTGGGATGAAGAAGGAGTTGATAATGAATATATATATATAAAACGTGGAGGATTTGATGTGGGATTTAGACAGAACACAGGCCTAGTGCTGATCACCTGCCTAAGGCAGATTTTCACCCATAGCACAGAAGGCAGCATTAAGTATGTGAAAGCAGCAATTGCATTGAATTATTGATGGATTCTTTGAGTTTTTGTTATTGAATCTATCTATTGGCTGGTAGGAAGATCCTAAATTTTTCTTCCCTCACTATAGATGACTTGAGACAGGTGCTTTGAAAAGATGCCTCAATTTATCTGTAGATAAAAATTATGCAGCTAGCCAGCTGAAACAGGTAAAGGTTTCCTCAGAAAGTTTTTTTTTACATTTTCATCCCCTGCACAGTGAGACCTCCCAAGAAGAAGAAAAGCAAAGAAATCCACTCAAACAATTATTTTAGTCACACAAAGTTACTTAAAAGAAAAAAAGAAATAAAAGACAGAAAATTTAAAAGGCTTAATTTGAACACTATAAAACACATGTGAAACAATTAAGTGTTTCAAAAATGGCATTTTGGTTCAAGTCATGCCTAAATATCACATTCTTAGAGCTCAAAATTCCCAGAAAATTTGTTGGTTTTTTCGGTTTTGGTTTTTTTTTTAATAAAACATTTGGTTTTCTAAAAAATAAAAAAAATACCTTTCATAGCAAATGGGAAGGTAAAACTACTTCTAAATCAGTCCAAAGCAATCTTCTTGACTCTCTGCTATTGTTTCACAATTACAGAAACAAACCAGAGCACAAAAAGGCAATGAAATGTGCAAGGAGCGGATATAAGCAAAAAACCTTTTAAAACACAGCAGCTGTAAAGGAACCCTACTTAACTGCAGTGTACATAGATCTTACGTCAGATTCTTTGTGCATAATGTACTCCAGAACTTAAAAAGGAAGAGGTGTTGTGCTGCAAGGCTCAAAAGGAACAGCAGGGCCACGATGATCAATATTTCTCTACTGAAGCTCCAGCAGTGCTAAGGTTACCTCAAGAAATCCTGATAACATTTCTGAGTATTTTAATGGAGTCCCTCAAGCACTGGTATCTTGGGAAGCCTCGTGCAAACTCATAGAAGGTTTTCTGCAGGGTTCTGTGATCCCTCTCTAATGCACGTAATTTCTTTATATGTTGTAATGTCAGGTGAGAATAATTTAGGAGCTCTGTTTTCTTTATTCTGGCTCTAGTGTTCAAAATGGTCAGCAAGACACCCAATTCTCTTTGTCAATACCCCAACCAAGGTGCAAACACTGACAGAGAATGAAGCATAGGAGAGCAGCTCTAGCACCTCGGATGAAGGGCTGAGTCTTTGTTAACTCTAACTATTCTGTCTTTGTGAAAACGATCAGACATTTATATTTATTATTCAGACTGTTTTTGAATGTCCTGGAAAACGCTGCTGCATAGAAAGGTTTGAACAAGAGTGGTGTGTGGACAACTCTTACACGGTGATGAGCAAAACTCTCCGAGCTCCTGTGCTATCATGAGTTAGGATAGCATTCATCAACTTTACTAGCCCATCAAATTTCACTAAAGAATCTAGACTGCCCAGTATCTGACAGCTGACACCACACAAGGCTCCAGTTAGGTCTCTGTGCCAACTACTCTGTTCCATTCTCTTAAGCAGGTGTTCCTTGCAACAAGAAGATTCTGGTATTTTAGTTCCCTGTATCTTCCAGGGGCAATTAACGAGTTTGTTGAATTTTTCTAATTCACCTACAGCAGAGTTGGAATGGCTAAGCTGGAAAAGAAAGATGCTTTCTATGTCTTACAAATCACAGTCCTTGGGTGCATAATAAAGCCTTTTGCATTCCTCATGTTTTGTGGTCAGCTGGCCATGGGTGACTGACAGCATGGACATACAGCAGGCAGTTCCAAGATTTCTTTTTTTCTGTGTTTGCTCTGAGGTGTGAATAGAAGTTCTTTGTCTACTCTTTCAAAATTGATCAGATAATAAGAACCCGTGAAGGGTTTGTAGTGCTGTTTGTTTCTCCTCTTCCAGCCCCAGTTCTTTCAGGAGCTCATACACTTGGTTCAGTGAACAGCTTGCAACTCAATGGAATGTGCACAGTGAAGTCCCTCCGGGACTCGTTGGGAATTCTTCAATACACTTCAATGTTCCCTTTAGCCCTCAGATTTTGTTTATTTTAAAACAGCATCACTTTGAATAAGTGCCAAAGCACGTGGACTGTTGCTTCTGAAATTACAGATGGGGTGGAGGCTACCAGAAGGCTGTTGAACACATCAGTCTCAAGGCAATCCTACTATTACATTGCACTCCAGGGTATCCAACCTTTACTTTCTTTTTGGAAATATATATTGTAATCCATTCCTTTTCAAAGGGCTTTCCCGAGGTCTGTCTATGCATCATTACAGTTCAAAGATGCATGAAAAGGACTGGAGGTACTTAAGCACAACATCCAAAGTTGCTAAGGTAGCCTTACAAAGTAAATATGTATTTGCTGTTGATTTAGAATCTGTGGTTCATTCAGCATTCAACTCCACATATCTCTGTAATTTTTAAATTAAAAGTTAAATTTCTAAATAACTATCTGCCTCTTTAAGCATTTTTGATTTCTTTTCTCATTCCAGAAAGGCATAAATTACCATTTTGAAAACTTTAATTCCAGCTGAGTTCTTAGCCCAATGGAACTTTCTTGCACTTCTTAATATGATGACAAATCCTTTTTCTTGCTTGAGGTGAGTGGAACACCCCATGGTAAATTCCCAACAGCATCCCTGTGTGATAAGATTTGCAGAGATACTAGTACTGCAAAATTTCACATCAATGCACTGAACAAATTGCCTCTTGAGCTGGGCTAAAGAGATATAATAGTGTTTAAATATATATTATTACCAGAGGAAAAGGAATTTTGATATAACAATGGATAGGAGGGGAAGAGCTACTGGGGCTGGAGACATGCTGTACAGAGTTATAAGAGTAATTCAGATATTGAGGGCCCAGATTTGAATGCCTTCAGGAAAACAAGGCAAGTACTATTCTCTACTGCTCAGCTTGTGTTATTTCTTAAGTTGTCCCATAATGTCAACCCAGTGGGTCTGATGAGGAATATTTCAAGGAAAGCTTTCTATGCTAGGAAAAACTTTAAATATTTTTTCCATCATGCTTTTCAGATGGAGGCCTGTAAGGAGAAGTTCTGAATTCAAAATATTAATGATTTTGGAGTTGGAATACATCGTCCATCTGATTTGGAAGAGATACTGAACCTAGATCTGAAATGGCACAAGTGGATACTCCTGAATCAATAGATGTTCTCAATTAGTTACAGGTTTGGTTTTTTTTACTGTTCTTCCTTCCCATACACTCCTAATGATATTTCTTTTATCCAAAGCAGAAAAAAACTTTTGAAAATTAAATGTTTTCTAACCAATACTCATCTCCATCTAACATCTCACGCCTCTGTGTTGGTGAAGCATTCTCCTTATAAATTCTGTTTATGGTAGCCTAAGCAAAGTTAATTGGAGCTTGGAGAAGTGCTTCTCTGTTTTTTTTCCAGGAAATGTAAAGGAACAACTCTGCAGTGGTCAAGAAAAATAATCTTTTACATAATGTTAATCCTGCCTCCCATTAACCCTGGCACAAGTACCCTCTCAGCTTTGTTATCTAATTCCTTCTATTACATTCAAGACTTTGCTTACCACAGCATGTATACCTAAATCAACATCACCACAGATTTGGTGATCTCTATATTATTGAGAAACAATATTTACAATGTTGACATTACAGCTTTGAATGAAGCTGATTAAAAAACATTACCAAAAAACCCTTGAACTGCAGTAAACCAGCATTAGCACCAAATATTTAGGCCAGATCAAACTAACACAACCAAACCAACAGCAACAAAACATAACCCTAAGAAACAAGGCTAAGAGTACAGAGAATTTATTGGGGGTATTTTTACAGGAGAGCTAGACACCACACTTGCACATGATAGAAGTTTCTATCAGTTATCATGCAGTGTTAGATGTTCAGATGGAAAACAAAGTTTCTAAAGGAGTTATAATAAGATATAATATCTAATGTTTTCACATAGGGAGACACCAAACCGTGTTACTCATCCATAAGTTTTTCCAGAAATGCTTAATAACAAACCCATAAAGAACAGGGCATCTCTGCTCTGACTTTAGATCTTCAAAACGCCAACATCTAATTCTTAGGGTCACGTAGCACTAATTTTTAAATAATTAAACAATAACACATGCCACTTACAGTACTTGAAAGTGATAATCTTCTTGATGTTCTCAGAAGCACTTTCCCCTTGAGTGGGCTGAGCAGCTCAGCGGATTTTTCACATTTAAGTCCCATTAATGTGCATTAATGAAACACACCTTTAGCTTCTTTTCCTGTCTGCCATACAGCCTGTCCTCCATTCCTATTCTAAGCATTTCAGTAATGTATGCAGTGATTGCTTAGTATAGTACAAACAAAGAGTGCTCAGAGCAGAGCTGAAACAGAGGATTTCCATCTTCAAGCTGGATGACCCAAGCACTTCCCTACACACTTGGGCTGCAATTCCTTATATCTCTCTGGCTTACTGAATTATATGGAAAGCAAACAGCTTCCAGCATACCTAGAATAGGTTTGAATTGAATTGAAAAGTTGTCCATTACCCCAGAAGACCCTGAACACAGACCTTTGATGCTGCTCTCACCACTGCAACCCCAGCAAAAGTGAGAGAATGGGCAGGACATCCCCTCTAAACTCCTCCTTCTGAAGCGAAATTTAATTAATTAACGAAGGAGCAGGTGTTTCCTGTTTCCTTTTGGAAAGGCTCCTATGTGGCAGTGGCAATGTGGCACCACCATCCTCGAAACATCAGGGTCTGATTTAAATATGACCGTGTTCCCAGTGAATTATTTTGGTTATCTCAGAAAACTCCCCATTTTGAGATGCCTAGATATCCCCAGACAGGAGCACAACTCTCATATTCAGCTCAGATGCCAACGCCATTTTTGTTTTAAAATCCCATTTCGAAGGTTCAGAATAAAGCCTAAATTACTTCAAAATACAAATTGATTCTAATGCTGACTGTGCTCCTAAATCAAAGAAGCAAAATACCCACAAAAGATATATAGAAATTTGTCTCACATCCCAGACTGCTAGCATGGACTAGAGACATTTAAAAATCCATTTCTAATTCAAAGATCTTAATAGGTGATATATTTCTCAGAAGTACTGACTGCCAGTCATTTAATACAAAAAATCTTTACAGCCTAAAGGAATCATTTTAAAAATCTTTTTAAAAGCAACCTTGAGCCTTATGCAACTATTTTCCATGAATGCACAGATTTTACATAAAATCTGGGTGGGATTTGGCTTAAAAGAATCAATTTCTTGTGAGACAGGGACAAGAATTAGCCACAAAAGTGGCTAATTGCAGCTCAAATAAGAGGTATTAGACAATGTCCATTTAGCTCATGCACAGATAGTTCACTTGACTGTTTAGAAAGCTTATGAAAACTAGTTTGACTAGTGATGATTATTTTATTATAATACAAACACTTTTATCCTGCTGCTGCTCTTTTAGAATGATATAGATTTAAGTGTTTACTGTATATTTTCAGTTTTCTTTGAGGTAATTCAATTGTGTTATCTGGTCTGTATTGAAGGAATTCGTCTAAAGCAAGTATAAAGTCAGCATTTAATTTGACAAATGTCAGTTTTATTTTCTTGTCCCTTATCCCAGTTTCAATGCATTCAATGCACATAAGTAAATCCTTTCTTCTTCACACAAAACAGTTTAAGTTTCTATTTCTACGCTGTATTACCATCAATATTCTTCAAAATTCCCACTTCTGGAATGGCATTTTTAAAAAATCCATTTTAGCATTTAATGGATAATACATGCATATTTTTTAATTCATATTATATAAATAAATATATTAAATTTGCCTGTGTTTTAAAATAGCTACTTTCCCTTTATGTAAGACATATTAACACTAAATGTAACCTATTTACACTATATTGCTTATTATCTATACACACAAGGCACTGTATTGGTTACAGCATAATAT
>VZRF01008970.1:10006-49357 GCA_013396875.1 Vireo altiloquus
TCTCCTGGGAATGCCAGGCTGCTCTCCTGGGAATGCTGGGCTGCTCTCCCGGGAATGCTGAGCTGATCTCCTGGGAATGTCGGGCTGATCTCCTGGGAATGCCAGGCTGCTCTCCCTCATTCCTGGGAATGCCAGGCTGCTCTCCTGGGAATGCCAGGCTGCTCTCCCGGGAATGCTGGGCTGCTCTCTCACACTCCCAGGGAGGGAGGCTACTCCAGGCTGTGGAAGGGGACAGGGAAAGGACAGTTAAAGTGTCCCCAGCACTTCCCAAGGTCCCATTCCCTGCTCCAGGTGCGGCTGGAGCTCACTGCACTTCACTAAACCCACTCGGGGCCCCTTGGGTCACGCAATTCCCACCTGGAGCAGCTGCTCCATCCCCAATCCCTACCCAGGAGCGTCAGGGAGTTGCTGCAGGCTCTGCCCTCCCGACAGGATCTGTGCCGAGATCTCCCCAGGGATCTCCTGGATCTGTCCCAGCTGCAGGGAATTCTGTGAGTCCTCCCCCGTGGGATCTCTGCTCCCTCCCTGTCCGAGTGGGAGAATCCCCCCAGGCTCCCCTGGATCTCTGAACTCCTCCAGGGACTCTGGAAAAGCTGTGCCAGCCCCTCTGTCCCCTCAGGAATTCTTAATCCAAATTCTTACTGAGTTTCCCCAAAAAAACCGCCAACAACCCTCTCCTTTCTTCTTGGGTCACCATCCACAATCCATCTCCTTGGATTTTGTCCAAACCATCCGAAAAAAAGTGTGGAAATTGAGAAGGATCCTCTTTGGAGCCTTGGATTCCAAATCAGGGATTCCTGGGGTGCTCCTCGGGTTGGGGCCTTGGCTGTGGAGCTGAGCTGGGGCTCTGTAGGGAAATCCCTGGAATTGGGAGGGTGAGGAGTGCTTTTCCCTCTATTTTCCTGTTGCTGGTGTGCATTTCCAGGCGGGATGGCTCTCCCAGGGATTGGAGATGCAGCATTGATCCAATAGAAACAACTCTGGGATGGGAGAGGGAGGAGCTGCCCTTCGCTGGGGTTTTCCTTCAGGGATGTGCCGTGGTGGGAGCAGGGATGGCCCTGGAGGTGCTTCCCTGTCCCTCTCCCCGAAGGGAGGAGAAAAAAAAAGGAAAATCCATGGAAAATCCCTGGTTTTCAGTGCTGTTCTCAGCTTCACTGCTGGGGACAGCTCTGGGATGAGGACCTGGCGGATCTCCCTGTCCTGTAGGATCCAGGGCTTTTGTGGAATAAGGAGGAAAACTCCTCCAACCAGAGCTTCTCTGATGTATCCTGAGGTTTCCTCTCCTCTGCCCGGGATAGCAGCAATTCCCAGGGGGAAATTTCCTCCCCCCAGGCGTTCCCAGCATCTCCTGCTCCCATTCCCTGCTCCCGGGGAGGCTCTTCCTCTCCTGCTGTGTTCTGGTGGAGCTTTGGTTCCTCCCTCCCCTCCCAAATCCATTGTTTTTGACTCCCCCATGGAAAAATCCATCACCATTTTCCCCTCCCCATGTCGGCTGCTTTTCCATCATCCCGGAGATCCCTGGGAATGTTCCCACTCCCAGCTGAGCCTGGGCTGAACCAGCTCGGGGCGAGCTCCTCCCTCCATCCCAAAATCCACTTTGTTCCCAGTTTATGGCTGTGCCCTTTGGGCTGACCCAGAGGATTTGTGGATTCAGTCCCACCCGTGACCTCCTCGTGGGACACACTCCCGGAATGAGCTGGGAATGCTCCCAGGATCCTCCAGCCCTGTGCCTGGAATCAGCTCCTTTGGAGCTGGGCTTTGCTGGGATCAGGTTTGATTGGAATTTTTGGTGTCTGGGCTGTGATTCTGCTCGGAGCACAAGGAGAGATCCATGGAAAGTTCTCCCTGAGAACTCCGTGGTGCCTGGGCTGGATTAAACATTACTAAACATTANTGGCTCCACATGTTCCTGGGTAAAGGAGGAGCCCAGGGACACCCTGGAGCAGCCTCATTCCTGGTGGGAACTGTGAGGGCCTGGTGACAAAATCAACATTTTCATTTTTATTTCTATTATTATTATTATTATTATTATTATTATTATTATTATTATTCCATTTTCCCCTCCAATTCCCTCTCCACCCACAGCCAATTCCATGCTTTGTTATGATCCCAGTGTTTAATTCCTGCTGGCAGTGGGAAGTGCTGCCAGGGTTCCCAGGAGCTCCCTGGGGCCCATTAAAGGCTCTCTGGAATTGCAGCTTTCCGCTTGTTCCGTGGATATTCCAGGCTGAGTGTGGCAGCCTGGCCAGGGAAGGTTCACTCCCGGGTTAATGCACTTCATCCAGCACTCGAAATTCCTGCTGTGTTTTCCAGCTGAGGCGCTGAGTTCATCCAGGCAGGAGCTCAGGGAAAACCAGGGAGCTGCTCCTGAAAGCATCCCTGGAGCAGGGGAAATGCACATCTTGGGAGCTTCTGGGCAAAAAAATTGGGCAGGAAAAGAGGAATTTTTCCTAAAAATCCTGGCTGTTCATCCTGGAATGGGATTAGAAGTTCCTTGGGGGGTTCAGGGCTGAGCCCATCCTGCAGCGTCCATAAATCCCCCATTCCAGGGAATGCCATGGGCTCTGGCACTGCTCATTTCCCAGCTATTCCCAGCTCAGGTGTGGCTTTTGGGATGCTGGAGCTTTTCCTTGTTCCTTTGGCATCTTCCAGCCCTGTCCTGATCCATGATCCCATTCCCTGTCCCATCCCTGTCCTGATCCATGATCCCATTCCCTGTCCCATCCCTATCCTGATCCATGATCCCATTCCCTGTCCCATCCCTGCCCTGATCCATGATCCCATCCCTGCCCTGATCCATGATCCCATTCCCTGTCCTGATCCATGATCCCATCCCTGTCCTGATCCATGATCCCATTCCCTGTCCCATCCCTGCCCTGATCCATGATCCCATTCCCTGTCCCTCCCTGCAGCAGGACCTTGGAGCAGCCATGACTCCTGTTCCCTTCCATCCCACCCAGCCTTTCCCACTCCTCCTTTTCCTGCAGGGATGGATTTATTCCCTCCAGACCTTCCCTGGGTCTGGGGTTGGTCACTCCCTGGGTTCTGGGCTGGGATGCAGGGAAGGAGCAGCATCCCAAACACTGCTGGTGTGGGAACAGCTCAGGGCAGGGCTCAGGGTTGGGCTATTTTTAGCATCCCTTGAGAAGGGATTTGGGATTAGAGCTTTTGTCCAGGGCCAGATGGGAATGGGAAGCTCCGAGTGGAGCTGGGTGATCCTGGGATTTGCGGCTCTGCTGGGGACAAAGGGACATCCCCGAGGTCCTGGGGGGAGTCTGGGGCAGAGGATGGAGATGAACAGGAATTTTGGGGCTTTAGGCTCAGGTTGGATATTTCTGGGGGACACAAAAGAGGTTTGGTCAGTGGGATCCAATTCCTGAGAGGAGATTTGGGGAAGGCTCATCCAGCTCCGATCTCTGCTCTGTGACAGGGACAGGACAAGGGAGCGGCTGGAGCTGTGCCAGGGGGATTTGGGATGGAGCTCAGGGAAAGGCTCTTCCCCAGAGGGTGCTGGCACTGCCCAGGCTCCCCAGGGAATGGTCCTGGCCCCGAGGCTGCCAGAGCTCCAGGAGCGTTTGGGCAGCGCTGCCAGGGATGGACAGGGTGGGGCTGTTGGGGGGTCTGGGCAGGGCCAGGGTGGGACTGGGTGATCCTGGGGGTCCTTCCCAGCTCAGGATATTCCAGGATTCTGCTCTTTCCAGGGACTGGAATTCTCCTCTCAGCCCCTGCCCCAGGTGGGAGCTGCCTCAGGGAAAAAGGAAAAAGAAGCAAAACTGGAGAGAGTTTTTTGCCTGGTGGGAAAGGATTGGAGTCTGGCTGTGAAGTACTGGGATGAGTGCCTGGAATTGGGACAGGGAAACATCCCTCGAAATCCCTGGAGAAGCCTCTGCATGTGTGGGGACAGCAGGAACAGAGGAGGCTGCTCGGTCCCTGGGCTCAGGAGTGTTTTGGAGGTGTTTTATGGAATCATGGAGGAAAACAGGGAAAAGTGCTCATCCCAGGCGTTCCAGCAGGATCCAGCAGGATCTGTTTATCCCTTGGCTGAGCAGGGCGAGGTTTGTGTGCTCAGCACTGGGACAGCAGCTTGGAATGGGAATTTGGGAGCTTGAACTTGGAGTTACTCACAAGGCCTGGAGGGAAATCAGCTCCAGAGCCCTTTGGGAATCAGAATCCTGGAATGGTTTGGGTGGGAAGGGCCCCCAAAGCCCTCCCAGTGCCACCCCTGCCATGGGCAGGGACACCTCCCACTGTCCCAGGCTGCTCCCAGCCCCAATGTCCAGCCTGGCCTTGGGCACTGCCAGGGATCCAGGGGCAGCCACAGCTGCTCTGGGAATTCCATCCCAGTCCCTCCCCACCTCCCAGGGAAGGATTTGTTCCCAGTATCCAGGACCTGAGGTGATGTGGGACAGGCCATGGAGCAGAGGCAGAACTGTTTCAGATCTCTCTTCATTTCTTGTTCCTGGGCTCCAAGAGCAGTTGGAGATTTACCAGAGCTCTGCTGTGGCCTCGGCTGGCTCCAGGCAGGATTTTCCCACCTCCCAGGGCACCTCTGCATCCCAGAAATGGCAATTCCTTGCACAGAATTCCCTGGACTCTGCAGCCAGAACAACCTGGGCAGTTTTTCCGTGCTCGGTGTTGCTGCTGAGGTGATCCTGTGGTCAGGATCTGCAGGGGCTGGGAGCAGCCTGGACCCTGCCCATGGAATGGGATGAGCTCCAAGGTCCCTCCAGCCCAAAGCCTTCCCTGGTTCTTTGAACCTCCCCAAAGTTTCCTCTTCCAAATGCTGGAGCCATCTCAGGAAAACCCAAAAGAATTCCCTGTGTTTGAGCAGCTCCCCCTAAAGTGCCTGGAAGGGCAATTTTTAATGGGAATGTCTTTTGGATGATGGGAATCCCTTTTGTGTGATGGGAATGTCTTTTGTGTTATGGTAATACCTTTTAGATGATGGGAATAGCTTTTAAATGATGGGAATGCCTTTACAATTGTGGGAATATCTTTTATAGGATGAGAATATAATTTATATTATGGAAATACCTTTTTCAATGGTCTGCAGAGGGAATTGAAGAGCCTGGAAGGTGAATTCCCGGAGTTCTGCCTGGGTTATTCCAACAAATCCCTTGGAAAGGGCATGGAACCATCACTGACCACGTGGCCGTGGTCACTCAGAGTGACCCTGGTGGCCAGACTGGCCCTGGGCAGAGCTTTCCCTGATTCCCAAATATTTCCCTCCAGGCAGGAGGCACTCTGTGGCACTCAGGGAAGTGAGCAGGGAAGGGAATTCTGGAATTCCTGGGCTTTGTGCCTCGCTGGCTGCAGGGAAGGGAATCCAGTGAGGGATTTCAGTGGATCTGGATCTTTTCACTCCATGTTTCCAGTGGATGTGGCTGTTTCCAGTGGATATTTCCAGGGGATGTGGCTGTTTCCAATCCATGTTCCCAATCCATGTTTCCAGTGGCTCTTTCCAGTGGATTTTCAGTGTTTCTCTCCCTGCCTGAGGACGAGGGAGCTGCTTTTCCTCCGCGGGAGGCAGGAGCTGGAGTTGTCCCGCCGGGAATATCTGGAGCTGTTTGTCCTTCCCACGGGGCTGACGTGGAAGGGTGGGAATTCCAGGGAATGGCCTCAGAACTCCATCCATGGAAATGATTTCATAGCAGGGAGCAAACTGCTGGAGCCTCCCGCGGGATCCTCGTGTCCAGAGGCTGGGGAGGGGCTGGAAGCTGTGCCTGAGGAGCCTGGATGGGCAGGACAGCTCAGCTCCCGAGCAATTCCAGCCCCTCTGGATTTGGGATGCTGCTGGGTGGGATTAGGACACATGGGAGATGCTCAATCCCTGATTTCTGGAGCATTCCCGCGGTGCAGGAGTGTCGTTAGAGAGCACAAAAGGAACACACGTAGTGAGGTGAAAGGAAAAAGAGAAGGAAGTTTTTAATTTTCTGTCTTATATACAATTTTGTGGAACTCTGTGGATTGGACAGTGAGGTCTTCTCCTCTCCAACTCCACTGGTTCAGGTGAAAGTTTATCAAAACTTCTTTTAACAAGAATGGAATGAAAAACAAGGACAGTTACAAAAACACTACTTTGTTTATGTGAAATGTGTGAGAAACTCCACAGCAAAAATGCAAACAGAATTAGAAGGCTGAAAACCAGGGCGACACAGGAGGGTTTGGGATTGATGGGGACATTCCAGCTCCAGGTGTTGTGTCCTCCTTTTCCCAAGGGATCCATCCCTCTCCACAGGGATGGTATTGATTCTTATGTAGGCTGCTCTGGGACACTCGGGAGGAGTTTTGGGATGCTGGAATGTTGTCAGTCCCAGGGCTGGGAGCAGAGTTTAGCGGAGGGGAGGGACAGGAGTTAATTAACAGAATCAGTGGGGATGGAGCCTGAGCACAGATTGTAATTAGGATCCAAACGAATCCCAGCCCGGGAGCTGTTCTGGCTCCCATCCCAAGGCTCTGGGGCTGGGCTGAGCTGGGATGGAGCTTCCCTCTCCCTCCCTGGCTCCTCCTCCTGCTCCATCTGCTGCTTCCCGAGGGCCTCCTCCAGGTGCCTTGTGTGACCTCAGCCAGCCCCAGGTGGGGACATCGACCTCAGGTGGCCTCAGGTCACCTCTGCACATTCCAGGCAGCCTCGCGTTCGTGCTGGGGCATGGACTTGCCTGGATTTTTATGAATTTTTATGGAATTTTTATAGATTCTTAAGGATTTTTTTATTGATTCTTATGTATTTTTATGGATTCTTATGGATTTTTTTAATTGATTCTTATGGATTTTTAATGGATTTTTATAGACTTTAAATGGATTTTTATAGATTTTTAATAGATTTTTTAATGGATTTTTATCGATTTTTAATAGATTTTTTGAAATGGATTTTTAATTGATTTTTATGGGTTGTCGTAAAATGAGAAACTTCCTGTTAAAAAATTCCCCACTCTTCCCACAAAACCTTCCCAAATCCCAGAAAAGCAGAGGATGTGTCCTCTGCAGTGATCCCTGGTGGTGTCCCCAGGTTGGACTCGGTGACCTCGGAGGACTTTCCCAACCTCGGTAATTCCATGTTCTGCCAAGCAGAGCCGTGGGAATGGGAGTTCCTGGGTGCCTTTGTGCTCCCCTGGGAGATGGGAATATCCAGGTGTTGTTCCCGAGGGATTCCAGCGAGCCTCAGCTCCTACCCTGCCTCCCTCGGCTGTGTGTGGAGGGAAGCAGGGATTGATGGGATCAGGGAGAGGCTTAGGGACCAACATCATTCCCAAATCTTTGGGGCTTCTCCACTGGAGCTGATCCGTCTGCTGCCGGAATTTTGGGGCTGTTCCTGTTAAACACTCACCCAGTGGAGCTGAGCTGGGGGTGCAGGAGGCGTTTTCTGGATTTGTGGCAGCTCTGAAGAGTCTTCCCACAAATCCTGGCACCAGTGGGCCCTTCCAGGGAGGGGCTGATGGCACAAACCAGGGGAAAATGGGAATATCCCGGAGGGAATTAAAGCCAGAGCCGAGTGCTCCTCTGCCAGTGCTGCCCTGGAGCTGTGGGTGGGAGGAAGGGCTGGGAATTGTGAGCCATGGGAATGTTTGATCCCATAAAATAGATTGGAGAGAGTTGGGCGTGTCCAGTGGCGAGAGCTGGATGGGAAAGGAGGGATGGATGCACTGGGAGTGTTGTGTGTGTTGGGAATGCTGTGTGCATTGGGAATGTTGTGCGTTGGGAATGTTGTGTGTTGGGAATGTTGTGTGTGTTGGGAGTGTTGGATGTGCTAGGAATGTTGTGTGTTGGGAATGTTGGATGCGTTGGGAATGTTGTGTGTGTTAGGAATGTTGGATGTGTTGGGAATGTTGTGTGTGTTAGGAATGTTGTGTGTTGGGAATGTTGGATGTGTTGGGAATGTTGTGTGTGTTGGGAATGTTGTGTGTTCGGAGCAGCTGTGGCAGTGGCAGATTATTGGATTTGGGCTCCTGGTTTGGGAAGAAAATTCCCATTAATGGTAGGAACAGGATTAAGCTTCCCTGGGACCGGGATTGGTCGGGATTGGGAGCAGCAGCCGGCAGGGAACAGAAAGGCTCTGGCAGCCCTGGAGCTCTCCTGCCTTCCCTGGCAGCGCTGCCTGACAAATCCCAGAGGGAATCTCAGCCTTGGAAAACCTCTCCGTGTAAACACGGCCCTGACAAGGTCCTTGGCTCTGCTCCCCGCGGGGACACCAGAGTTGGGATGAGGCTTTCCGTGTCTGCCGAGGGCTGTGCTGTGCTCCCGACAGCACAAACATGGATCTACCCTGGGATCCACAAACATGGATCTACCCAGGATCCACAAACAGGGATCTGCCCTGGGATCCACAAACATGGATCTACCCTGGGATCCACAAACAGGGATCTACCCTGGGATCCACAAACAGGGATCTGCCCTGGGATCCACACACATGGATCTACCCTGGGATCCACAAACATGGATCTACCCCAGGATCCACACACATGGATCTACCCTGGGATCCACAAACAGGGATCTACCCTGGGATCCATGATCCTTGGACGGCGAACAGGTGCCAAAGCTCCTCCTCTCCAGGGCTTTCCCCTCCTGGATTTTGATCATTTTTGGGAGAGCTTTCCCTTACGGACAGGTGGGGGTGACCCAAATCCCCTTTGGCATCCACGGCTCTGGGATCTGTGCCTTGTCCGAGTGGTTTTGTGGGATTGGGATGTGGATAACGAGTGAAGAGGGAGCCCTAAAGGCTGAGCTCAGATCCGCCTCTGCTGGGATTGGGATTTGAATCCTTCCCTCTGCCCTTTCTTGGGAAAGGACACTAAATCCTGTCTGCCCATTCCCAAGGGTCAATCCCCTGGAAAGGGATTCCTTTGGGGATCTCTCAGGCCCCCGTGGGCATCCATTGGGGTTCTCTTCCCATCATTCCATTCTAAAGAATGTCCCACGGCCTGGGAGGACAAGGGGACCATGGGGATGGAGCTGGCATGGAGCTGGGATGGAGCTGGGATGGAACTGGGATGGAGCTGGGATGGAGCTGGGATGGAGCTGGGATGGAACCTGGGATGGAACTGGGATGGAGCTGGGATGGAGCTGGGATGGAGCTGGGATGGAGCTGGGATGGAGCTGAGATGGAGCTGGGATGGAGCTGGGATGGAGCTGGGATGGAGCCTGAGATGGAGCCATTTCTCCATCCAAGTGCCATCAGGACAGGGCTTGGTGGGAGAGCTGGGAGCCCTGGGAATGGATCTCTATGGAAAAACCTTGGGAATAAAGTCTTTCCTCCTCCTGAACAGGATCTTTCCCCCCTCCTCTCGTGGATGTTCTTGCCCAAACCCATTCCAACTTTTCAGCTTCATGTTCCCCTTCTGGACCCATCTTGAAAATGGCTTTGTTTCCCTTTTCCCATTATCCATGATTCCCTTGGATGTGGCTTGCTGGGAGATGTCTCTCTGAGCCTTGCTGTCCCACAGCTGTGGAGGAATGACTGCACAGGCTCCCAATTCCCTCTTTTCCATGGTTTTGCCTCCATCTGAGAGCTCCTCCCTGCCTCACCTGCATCTCCATCTGCATTTGGAAAAGTCATTCCCAGGCTTCCAATGAGTTCCTTTTCCCTTCATTTTTCTCTGGATTGAAGGGATGAGTTCTCAGCAGAAAGGTTTATTCTGTACCTCCTGGTAGAAACTGGAGTGCCTTGTTTTCCATGGATTTCCATGGAATACCTGGACTCCGGGCAGGCCTCTGGGATATCAGTCCTGGGCCTGATGGATTCCTGGCAGCAGGAATTGTTTATCCAGGCATTTCCTGGAGCTTTTGGTGGTGTCTGGTTTGTGCCTGGAATCTGTTTGGGATACCTCTGGTCTGAGTTTGAACTTCCCAAAATAAACCTTTTCCTTGGGCTTCCCCTGGCTCAGGAAGGGCTCTGGAAGTGGCTCCGTGGCAGTTCATGGATCAGCCTCTGTCGCCTTAAAGGCTTTTCCCGACCTAAACGATTCCATCAAATCCCATTCCGCAGATTTAGAATTATTTCCCTTTATGCCCAAGCTGGGATTTTCCAAGGAGCTGTCAAAGGCTCCATCAGAGGGAACAGATTGGAATTGTTATGGATGTTCCCAGGGAGTGTCTGGAGTTTTGTTCCAGGCCCTTTTCATTGGGAGTTAAAGCATTCCCAAGAGCCAGGAGAGGTCTTTTCCCCTCAGCCACACAAACCAAGCTTAGATCATCCTGCTCTGCTCAGGTTCCTGTCTCCAGTGAATCCCAGCCCTTCCCAACAGCTCCAGGATTTATCCCAATGATCCAATAATGCTCCCAGTCCTGTCCTCTGGTCAGGGAGCCTGGGAAAGAAGTTGTATTTTCCCAAATAATCGCTGGCAGCAGAGGTGGGGAGGGAATAGGAGAGGGGCAGGACACAGGGAATGGCTTCCAGAGGGAGAGGTGGGATACTGGGAAGGAATTCCTGCCTGGGAGGGTGGGGAGGGCTGGGATGGAATTCCCAGAGCAGCTGTGGCTGCCCCTGGATCCCTGGGAGTGCCCAAGGTCAGGCTGGAGCACCCTGGGGTAGGGGAAGGTGTCTCTGCCCCGGGCAGGGAATGATCCTGGAGGTCAAATCCAAACCATTCCATTGATCCTGTAACCCCAGGATCCAGTGGGAGCTGGAATGGATGCACGCGGATTTTTGAACTTGGAAATATCCTTAAATGCCTTTAGGGAGAATTTTTTGTGTCTTCCTTGGGGCAGAGGGGAATCATTGGAATCCTCGTGGCTGGGTTGGTTGTCCTTTCCCAGTCCCCCCGAGGGCTCTTTCCCTGGGATTGTGATCCTGCAGCTGCCCCTGTCAGCTTCCACCTTTTCCTTGGATAAACACATCCTAACAGGAGCTTTTATGGGGAATTTTTACAGCCAAATAAAAGCCCCACAAACAGCCTGGATTTATTTTCCTGCAGATGGTGCTGAGTGCAGCAGCTCCGAATCCTCATTCCCGGGGCTGTTCCCATTCCAGCTCGTTGGAATTCCCATTCCTCCTTGTTTCCCCCTGATTTTCTCCACTGCAGCTTTTTCTCCTCGCTGGATTTTAAACTCCCCTCGTCAGGAATTTTTGACTTCTTCCTTCAGAGCCTGTCTGGGAAAACCCATCCATGGGGCTGCTTCCAGAGGCTTCCCACTGGGAAACTGAGCTGTTTAATCAATCAGGCAAGCATTAAAATGGGATTTTTTTTATTTGGATACCAAATCTTTTCTAAAGGATGAATTTTTTTTCCCCTCACAAGCACTTCCTATTTGAATTTAAATATGATTTCCTCTCTCTCCATCCCACCTGCCTCCCTGGCGCTGGGATTAGTCAGGATGTGTCAATATTTGAGGGAATAAATCCCTGCTGGCTCCAGCTGCTGTTTGGGTTTCTGACTCATCTCGGGGTCAGATGAGCTCAGCAGAAGTGGGAGAGGCTCCAGAGGGGTTGGAGCTGCTCCGTGCTGGCTCCATGCTCCTTACTGGTTGGTACTGGTTGTTACTGGTTTCCAAACTGGCCTTTCTGGGGTCAGTCCCAGGGAGCAGCTCCGGATGTCCCTGGGCTGGCAGAGGAGGGATTGGTTTGGGTTAAATCTGGGATTTCTGGGAATTCTCCCACTCTGGGGGGAAGGCAGAGCCTGAGCTGAGCCTGAGCGCTGAGTGTCACTGCCAGCAAGGATGTGACAGCTCTGGGATCCCACTGGGAAATGTGTGTTATCCCACTGGGAAATCTGTCTTATCCCACTGGGAAATCTGTGTTATCCCACTGGGAAATCTGTCTTATCCCACTGGGAAATCTGTGTTATCCCACTGGGAAATCTGTCTTATCCCACTGGGAAATCTGTGTTATCCCACTGGGAAATCTGTCTTATCCCACTGGGAAATCTGTGTTATCCCACTGGGAAATCTGTCTTATCCCACTGGGAAATCTGTGTTATCCCACTGGGAAATCTGTCTTATCCCACTGGGAAATCTGTGTTATCCCACTGGGAAATCTGTCTTATCCCACTGGGAAATCTGTGTTATCCCACTGGGAAATCTGTCTTATCCCACTGGGAAATCTGTGTTATCCCACTGGGAAATCTGTCTTATCCCACTGGGAAATCTGTGTTATCCCACTGGGAAATCTGTCTTATCCCACTGGGAAATCTGTGTTATCCCACTGGGAAATCTGTCTTATCCCACTGGGAAATCTGTGTTATCCCACTGGGAAATCTGTCTTATCCCACTGGGAAATCTGTGTTATCCCACTGGGAAATCTGTCTTATCCCACTGGGAAATCTGTGTTATCCCACTGGGAAATCTGTCTTATCCCACTGGGAAATCTGTGTTATCCCACTGGGAAATCTGTCTTATCCCACTGGGAAATCTGTGTTATCCCACTGGGAAATCTGTCTTATCCCACTGGGAAATCTGTGTTATCCCACTGGGAAATCTGTGTTATTCCACTGGGAATCCTGTGTCCATCCCACTGGAATTCTGTGTTCCCCTCGTGTCCCTCCCTTTGGATCCTCATGTCTGCACACTGATGTCTCCCTGCTTCCCAGCCCTGGTGGTGCCTGGAAGTTCCACCTGAGCTTTCCCAGGAATTCATTTCGGGAATCAGCCCAAAGTGAGCCCAAAGAAGAGCAAAATGAGGGAGGAAATCTTCCCTCATTTCCTGGAGTGTTTTTAGCTCTTCCTATTTCCCAGGCAGTGGCAGAGGGAGGAGTTTTGGGGATGTTCGATGTCGGGAGAGCATTCCGGTGGCAGGGATGGGCCAAATCCAGGGAATTGTGTGAGTGCTCAGGGCTGGGGTGTGTCCATCAGAGCTTGGGCTGATGGAGGAGCTCCAGGAGCTCCAGAGCTTCCCTCAAACAGCTCTTCCTTCCTCTCTTCCCTCTCTCCCTGAGGAGAACACAAACGATTAAACCTCGATGGATTTCTGGGGATGTTTCTGGGGATATTTATTTGGATATTTCTGGGAGTATTTCTGGGGATATTTATTTGGATATTTCTGGAGATATTTCTGGGAGTATTTCTGGGGATACTTCTGTGAGTATTTCTGTGGATATTTCAGGGGATATTTATTTGGATATTTCTGGGGATATTTCTGGGAGTATTTTTGGGGATATTTCTGTGAGTATTTCTGTGGATATTTACATGGATATTTCTGTGGATATTTCTGGGAATATTTCTGGGAGTATTTCTGTGGATATTTGTGTGGATATTTCTGGGGATATTTCTGTGAGTATTTCTTTGGATATTTGCATGGATATTTCTGGGGATATTTATGTGGATGTTTATGTGGATATTTCCCCTGACCTGCAGCTCATGGCTGCTTCCCACCCCTCTGCTGGTTGGGAATGGGAGTTGATTCTGTGGGAAATATTCCTTGGAAGAGCTGCTTGTGTAAACTGCAGAGTCGCCAACAACTTCTGCCTTTCCCTGGTCTTAAAATTAAGAGCCAGACATGGTTTATGGGGAAAAAGGAGTTTCTACCTCGGTGTTTAATTAAGGATCCTTGGGTGCAGCACTTGGTCCAGGTGGGATGCCCCAAAATGCACCCCAAAATGCTGACACACCCCTGATACATGGTGTGTATCGTTTATAGGCCTTGCTAATTAACACATCTATCGAAGATTCCCCAATCTGAGACTTGAATGAATCCCCATCCCGAGGAATTCCCCCTGGCTGGGCCTGTCCTAGTTCGGGAATGTGTTCTGGAGAGCTCCTTGGTGTCCAGGATGTTTGGTCTCCTGGCCCAACAGGATATTGGGTCGCAGCTGAGTTATTAAACTTGAAGAATTACAAATATGTGGATAAAAGCCGTGAGAATACAGGAGAACTGTATCAAAAGGGGTATAAAAGGGGTATAAAGGAAAAGGCAAAAAGTCACCCTGGCATCACCCAGTTCCTCTCATTTCTCCCCACAGGTGTTTACAAAATACGGGAAATGCTACATGTTTAACTCAGGAGAGGAGGGGAGGCCTCTCCTCACCACGGTGAAGGGAGGGACAGGGAATGGCCTGGAAATCATGCTGGACATCCAGCAGGACGAGTATCTGCCCATCTGGGGAGAAACAGGTAAGAGCCTCCTTCTCTTCGGGTGCTTTCCTTGGAAAAACCATCTCATATCCCGTCCCATGGATCCCATCCCATGGATCCCATCCCATTATCCCATCCCATCCCATCCCCATCCCATCCCATCCCAATCCCCATCCCATCCCATCCCATCCCATCCCATCCCATCCCATCCCATCCCATCCCTGTTCCCATCCCATCCCTGTTCCCATCCCATCCCATCCCATCCCATCCCATCCCATCCCTGTTCCCATCCCATCCCATCCCATGCCCACACCAGCTCCAGAATCAGGATCCCAGCCTGTCCCTTCTCTTCCCAGAGCAGCATTTTGGGGAGTGCTGGGTTTGGGGTCTCAGCCCCAGGTTTGGGATGCCAGGCAGGAATGTCCCAAGGGTGGCATTTGTGGGTGGCAGGAGTGTCACCCACAGCTCCTTCCTTGGCTCTGGCACATCCTGCTCCAGGAAAGGCCTTTCTGGGAGGCTGCTCAGGGCACACTCCAGCTGCTCTGTGGTTTTCCTTCTCCCTGGGATTTGGGAATGTTTGCTGCCCTGGGTTTGCTGGGCTGGTGCTGTGTGGGTGGGCCGAGGATGAGGTTCCTTGGAGCTGGGATGGGTGGAATGTGCCGAGGAAGGATCCCAGCTGGGCTGGGCATGGAGGAGCTGGAGCCTCTGGTCCTGGAGCAGGAGGGGCTGGCTGGGAGCTCTGGGGGTCCCCCAGGCCCCCCCGGATTGGGATGGCAGCTCCTGGAGTGGGTGTGGGGTTCTGGGAACACAGTGCCAGATCCTTTAATGAACCTGCTGCACCAAGGATGGGCAGGAGGGGTGGGGATGGGATGGGGACAGGATGGGGACAGGATGGGGATGGGATGGGGATGGAATGGGGACAGGATGGGGACAGTGCCACCAGGGCCACCTGGTCACAGCTGCCCTCAGCAGTGGCTGCAGCTCTCCTGGGCTCAGAGCTCCTTGCAGGGCCTAAAGGGGCTCCAGGAGAGCTGGAGAGGGACTGGAGACAAGGCATGGAGGGACAGGACACAGGGAATGGATCCCAGTGCCAGAGGGCAGGGCTGGGTGGGATATTGGGCAGGAATTGTTCCCTGGGAGGGTGGGCAGGCCCTGGCACAGGGTGCCCAGAGCAGCTGTGGCTGCCCCTGGATCCCTGGCAGTGCCCAAGGCCAGGCTGGACATTGGGGCTGGGGGGTGCCCACATGGCACAGTGGGAGGTGTCCCTGCCCATGTCCCTGCCCTGGATAATTTTCAAGGTCCCTTCCAGCCCAAATCCCCCTGGGATTCCCTGTTGAGACCTGGAATTCTGCAGGATTCAGGGAAAAGCTCCCCAGGCAGAGCTTTGCTGTGGTGAAATGCTGCAGGAGAAGCTCCTGGGCTCATTCCCGGGAGCCTTGGCCAGGCTCTCCTAGCCCCTGCAGGACCTGGCTGACCTTGGCCTTCTCCCACATCCCCTCAGCACCAGGACCAACCATCCTGGATCCTCTGGAGCTCCCTGGACACCTCCGGAATCCCAGATGGGAACGCTGGTGGTGGAGAGTGGCTGTTCCCATGGCAATGCCTCAGCTCCTCCGAGGGCGGGACTTGATGATTTCCAAATATTTGCATAATAATTCCATGTGTTTGGAATTCAATCCCTGGCTGCTGCCACCGGGATGGCCCAGCCAGGCTCTCCAAGGGAATTCCAGCCCTGGAGGTGGACACGAGGTGGGATTGAGGTGTTCAGAGCCAGAGGAATGAGGGCACAGGAGATCCACAGCATGGAAGGAGCTGAGTTTTAACTTCCCACTGAGTTCTGTCTCCATTGTCGCTGGGAGGGTGGCACAGGTTTCCCGGGAAGCTGTGGCTGCCCCTGGATCCCTGGCAGTGCCCAAGGCCAGGCTGGAGCACCCTGGGGCAGTGGGAGGTGTCCCTGCCATGGCTGGGGTGGCACTGGAGGATCCTTAAGGTCCCTTCCAATCCCCCAAAACCTGGGATTCTCCAGCAGGAGCCAGGGATAGCAGCAGTTCCCCAGCCATGGAGAGGAGTCTGGCTGCTGGGAAAGCAGGAGTGGAAATTCCTGCTGCAAACAACCATCAGAATTCCTGGGTTTTGGGTTTTTTTTTTTTGTTTAAATGCCCAAATGGGGCCCCGAGGATGCTCCAAGAGAGCACCAGGATGAGATTCCTTAGAGCAGCTCCTGGCTGGGCCTCAGCTTCCAGCTCATCCTGGAGAGCAGAGAGACTGATGGACAAAACATGGGAATGTTTTCCGTGACTTCCCTGCCTGCTGAGGAAGCTCCTCGCAGGGAATTTCAGGCTTCTGCTCTCTCCCAGCTGCTTTTGGTGGCTCAGAAATCTCCTTTTGGGCTCCGAAATCCCCAAAAAGTGGTCATAAAGGAGCGTTCTCCTCTTTGGTAAATCCAAACAACTTTTTGATTATTTTTAAAATATCCCTCCCAGCAGTCCCAGTGCTCCCACAGTCCTTGGGGCAATCCAAGCCTGGAGCAGCTCCTGCAAATCCCAGGCACATGGGAACAGCAGCTCCTGCTCATCCTCATCCTCATCTCAGCAGAGCAAACATCGCTGGCCAAGCCCTGCCTTGGCTCTGGCCAGCTCCAGGAGAATTCCAGAGGCCCTGGAGAGCAATTCCCAAAGCCTGAGGAGCCCTTGAGCTGCTCCCAGGGGGTTTTTGGGGCTGCTCCATCAAAAATAATTCAGTTTTAGGGCAGAATAATCTGGAGCTGCTCTGGGCACTAAGGGCTGCTGGGAGGTGGGAATGTGGATGTGTTCTTCCTGGGAATGCTGGCTGATCCAGGGAATGCTGGATAACTCAGGAATGCTGGCTGATCCAGGGAATGCTGGATAACTCAGGGAATGTTGGATAACTCAGGGAATCCTGGCTAATCCAGGGAATGCTGGATAACCCAGGGAATGCTGGATAACTCAGGGAATGTTGGATAACTCAGGGAATCCTGGCTAATCCAGGGAATGCTGGATAACCCAGGGAATCCTGGCTGATCCAGGGAATGCTGGATAATTTGGAGAATCCTAGCTAACTCAGGGAATCCTGGCTCATTTGGGGAATCCTGGCTAACCCAGGGAATCCTGGCTAACTCAGGGAATGCTGGATAATTTGGGGAATCCTGGCTGATCCAGGGAATCTTGGCTGATTCAAGAAATTCTGGATAATTCAGGGAATCCTGAGTAACTCAGAGAATCCTGGCTGATCCAGGGAATCCTGGCTGATCCAGGGAATCCTGGCTCTCCCCAGGACAAGGCTCCCAGCAGGTCTGAGGTGACCCCGAGCAGCCCCAAGGTCCCTGTGCCTGGGCTGGGCTGATCCAAGAGCAGATTTCCCTATTCCATGAAAACCAACAGCTTCTCCTGCCCTGAGCCCCTCTGGGTGATTCCAGGCCCCTTTTCCTTTCCCAGTCATTCCCATTTCCGCTGGCTTTGGGGGCATTTTCCTGCTGGTTGCTCCAGGGAATGCTCAGCCTCTCCAGGAGTGAGATTCTCCCTGTGCAGCTCCTGGGGGTGACTTTTCCCAGAGGATTTGGAACCAAAATGACTTTTCTGGGAATTCCAGCCCAGGGAACAATTCCTGCCCAATATCCCACCCAGCCCTGCCCTCTGGCACTGGGATCCATTCCCTGGCTCCTGTCCCTCCATGCCTTGTCCCCAGTCCCTCTCCAGCTCTCCTGGAGCTCCTTCAGGCCCTGGAAGTTTCCCTGGAATTTTTCCTCTCTGGAACTGTCCTGGAATTTTGTTCAACCAAAGGCTGTGAACCCAAACCCAACTCAGGAAAATCCTTCCAGGGCTGAGGATGCTCCCAAAGCCTCCTTTAAAAAGGATTTTAAAAGCCCCAAATTCAGGGAATTGTTCTTTGAAGGCAAAAGCAGAGGAATCCAAACTCTCTGGCTCTGGGAATCTGGGAAAGCTGAGATAAGACCCTGAAAGCCAAGGGATCAAAATGAAATCTGCATTTCCAGCTTTCCTCGGAGCCTTTGCTGCTGTCAAGTGCCCACAGCTGAAACTGGAGCCCTCAGAACTGCAGGAATACTCGGGAATTCCCAAAATATGGGGAAAACCTTGGGATTCGGGGTGGTGCCAAAGTTTGGGGCTGTTCCCTGTCCCAGGAGCTCCACAGGTGTTTGCAAACATTGGATTTTTATTCCAAGCACTGGGAGCGAGCTCCTAGGGCCTCAGGTGGGGTTTGGAGATGCTCTGGTTTCCCTTGGGAACAACCCAGGTCATTCCCAGCCTCTCTGGGAATCATTCCCTCCCTTCCCTGCGTGGCTCCATTTCCTTCCTGGAGGAGCTCAGAGTGTTCCAATGGATCCCAGGGAGACCCCAGGAGAGTTCAGGGCTGGAAAAAGCTTTGGAGATAAAAATCTCTTCCAAGGGCTAATTAAATTTAATTGGATTAATCCCTCTGGCTCAGGGATCATCTTTTGCTTCCACTTTTTCCAGTTGGTGCTTGAGACCTCCCAGCTGCTTCCCGCGGGCAATTCCTGAATTCCCTGTTCTGAGGAGGGTGTGGGAAGGGTTTTTCCCCTCCTGGGAAGGTTTTTTTCCCTCCCAGGAAGGGTTTTCCTCTCCTGGGAATGTTTTTTCCCTGCTGGAGAGGCTCTGGAAGTGTTTTAATGGTGCTGAGCCACAGCAGGAGCTGGGAATGTTCTCTTAAACCAGCATGGCTTGGGGCAGCTCCGGAGGGAAAACATCATCTGCTCTGGAATAGGAAATAATCCCACCTGGAGTATTAAATCATCTGCTCTGGAATAGGAAATAATCCCACCTGGAGTATTAAATCATCTGCTCCAGAATAGGAAATAGTCTGGAGGAGCAAAGAATCTGCTCTGGAGGAGCAGAAAATCTGCTCTGAAAGGACAAAAACTCTGCTCTGGAATATTAAATAATCATCTCAGGAGGAGCCAAGAATCTGCTCTGGAGGAATAAATAATTTGCCCTAGAGGAACAAAGAATCTGCTCTGGAATATTAAACACTCTGCTCTGGGGGACAAATAAAGTGCTCTGGAGGAATAAATAATCCACTCTGAAGGAGTAAATCATTTTTCTCTGAAGCAATAAATCATCTGCTCTGGAATGTTAAATAATCCACGCTGGGGGAACAAAGAATTCGCTCTGGAGGGACAAAAAAATCTGCTCTGGAGGCAAAAATAACCTCTGGAGGAGCAAAAAACCTGCTCTGGAATGTTAAAGAATCTGCTCTGGAGGAAGAAATAATCAATTTTGGAGAAGCAAATAAACAGCTCTGAGGAAACAAAGAATCTGATCTGGAATAATCAATAATCTGCTCTGGGATAATCAATCATCTGCTCTGGAAAATCAATAATCTGCTCTGGAAAATCAGCAATCTGCTCCCAGGGACAAATATCCAGCTCTGGAATATGACAGAAGCTCCTCTGAGGGAACACCTGAGCTGCTCCCAAGGTTTCCTGCTGCACTTCCCAGAGGGGTGGGGAGGGGACAGCTGGGGACAGCTGGGGACAGAGAGGGACAGGGAGGGACAGAGAGGGGACAGGGAGGGGACAGGGAGGGACAGTCCTGGGGACAGGGGCGGGAGGATGGATCTGGGTGTGGGAAAGGCGCCCAAATCCGTGGATTCAGCCCCCAAATCCGTGGATTCAGTTTTCTCCTCCTGTTGTCCTGTCCGGAGGGAGGGGAGCTCGTCCTGCCTGTGCCTTAGGGAGCGCTGGGCACTGTCCCTGGAGGGGCTGTGAGGGTGGCCTTGTGGGCACCTGGGGACTGTGCCAGGAGCCACAGGTGACCTGTGCTGAGCTGGGACAGGGCTGAGCCGAGACAGGGCTGGGACAGGGCTGAGCTGGGACAGGAATGGGGACATTCCCGAGCTGGGACAGAGCTGGGACATTCCTGGCAGGGTCAGGACTGGGACAGGGCTGAGCTGGGACAGAGCTGAGCCAGGGCTGACCCGGGACAGGAATGGGGACATTCCCGAGTTGGGACAGAGCTGGGACAGGGCTGGGGACAGTTCTGGGCTCAGACAGTGCTGAGGACAGAGCTGGGACAGAGCTGACCCGGGACAGGACTAGGGACATTCCGGGCTGGGACAGAGCTGGGAGAGGGCTGAGGACAGGGTTGGGACAGGGCTGAACCGGGACAGGACTGAGCTGGGAGAGAGCTAGGACCGATCTGGGACAGGGCTGACCCGGGACAGGACTGGGGCCATTCCGGGCTGGGCCAGCCGCACCTAGGCTGGGGCGGAGCAGCCGCCGATCCCTGGGGACAAACGGGGCTGGCTGGGATGGGTTTGGAATTCTGGCACCGCCAGAGAAAGCCTGGAGCGCCGGGAAGGGACTGTGCCCGAGGGGAGCAGAGCCCTTGGAATGTTTGCGGTGCGAGTTTGCTTTCCCAGCGCTGCTGCTCCGGGAAGAGGGAAGAGCCGGGAAGGGTCTGCAGGGTTTGGCCGAATGACAGAGGATCCCTCTGGAGATGGATCCCCGCTCGGATGGTTTGGAGTGGGAGCAGCAGGAAGGGAAGGGGATGTGGATGGAAAAGTCTCTGTTCTGTCCCGGGAAGCTCAGGGTGAGGGAAGGAAAGCAGGGATGGGAGAGAGGGATTTGGTGTTAAACATCCCGAAATGTGCCGGGCAGGGGAGGCAGAATTCCCGGTCTTTGTGGAATCGAGGGCTATGGAATGGCTCAGGCTGGAAGGACTCTGAGGTGAGTCCAACAGCCCCAGCACTGCCCAGGCCACCACCGGCTCCTGGTGCCACATCCATGTGGATTTGAATCCCTGTGGGAACGAGAGCTCCACCTCGGGACTGCCTTTTCCATGGAGGAGTTTTCCCAAAGTCCAGCCTCAGCCTCCCCTGGCACAGCCTGAGGCTGTTTGCTCCTGCATGGAATTCACGCCTGGAGGAAAAGGGCTCCGAGCCAGCAGCGATTCCTTGGGATCTGCTCCCCCGGGATCCACCTCCGGCTCTGGTGAAGTGTCACCTCCAGGGCAGGATCTGTCTGCACCAGCATCACCCAAAGCCACAGGATCCAGTCCCAGTCTGGTCCCAGTAGGGAGCAGAGGATCCCCAGTTTGCTCCTCCAGCCCCTGAGTGCTCCCCTGGAGCTTCTCTCCGGCATTTTCCCAACCTTTTCCTCCGAGTCCTGCAGGTCGTGGAGACTCCCTTGAATTCCTGGCTGGAGCAGCTCCCAGCCCAAGGGATCTGAGGATCTGGAGGAGCTGCCCTGAGGGAAGCTGTCCCAGCTCCTCTCACTTCCCACGCTGTCCCCTCAGCAGGGACACGCCTGGAGTCCCTAGATAGCGGAGCTGGGCTCGCAATCCCGGGATAACCCGTTCCAGTCCGGAATCCCGGGATAACCTATTCCAGTCCGGAATCCTGGGATAACCCGTTCCCCTTGTCTGGAATCCCAGGATAACCCATTCCAGTCTGGAATCCCAGGATAACCTGTTCCCCTTCGGAATCCCGGGATAACCTGTTCCGGTCCGGAATCCCGGGATAACCCAGTCCGGATCCTTTGTTTTTCCCACTGTTTTTCCTGCCGGTGGAAATGTTCTGCTCCCGTGTGGTGTTTGCCTGGGAATATTTACAGAGGGAATGCGGAGCCTTCCCCTGGCCAGACACACCCCGAGCTGTGCCGAGCTCCTTCCAAATCCTGCCTGTCCCGCTCCTGTCCCGCNAGTCCGGAATCCTGGGATAACCCGTTCCCCTTGTCTGGAATCCCAGGATAACCCATTCCAGTCTGGAATCCCAGGATAACCTGTTCCCCTTCGGAATCCCGGGATAACCTGTTCCGGTCCGGAATCCCGGGATAACCCAGTCCGGATCCTTTGTTTTTCCCACTGTTTTTCCTGCCGGTGGAAATGTTCTGCTCCCGTGTGGTGTTTGCCTGGGAATATTTACAGAGGGAATGCGGAGCCTTCCCCTGGCCAGACACACCCCGAGCTGTGCCGAGCTCCTTCCAAATCCTGCCTGTCCCGCTCCTGTCCCGCTCCCGTGCCAGCCGCTCCCGGGCTGATCCCTGCCCTGTGCCCCCCGAGCTGGGGGTGGCATTTCCCCTCCCATGGGCACCTGGGAAGGTGGATTTGGGAGAGGAGCGGGATGGATCCGGGCTGGAGCCACTCCCGTGACTCCTTAGGAAGGGATTTTCCATCTAAATAAGCCAAGGATGGTGCGGGGTTGGATCCTCGCCGTGCTGAGCGCTGGGGCTGACGGTCAGCCCCGAGGATGAGGAATGAGGAATGAGGAATGAGCATTCCCTCGTTGGTGGCTCTGGGAGAATCCATCGCGGCTCAGCTCTGCCTCCTCCCATCCCATCCCTGGATTTCACCTCCTGCTGTTTCATTCCCTGAACACCTTCCAGGCCCAGCCCCATTCCCTGCCCGGATCTCCAGGCTGGCACTGATGGATATTTTGGTCTCTTTTCCCTCTCTCCAGCCCAATCCCAGCAGGAGGAGCTGTCCGGAGTTTTCCCAGGTTGTTTGGGAATTCCTGCCCCTCCTGCTGCCCCCGGAGCTGGGAATGGCCAGGGCTGCTACTGAACTCAGGGCAGATGTTTTATTTCCATGTATTTATCCATAAAATCCTCCGTGGGGGTGGCAGGAGGGGACAGGGCTGGGAGGACACCTGGGGACAAAGGGAGGGAGGAACTGCCAGGCTCTCGATGCTTTGGGATACAGAGAGGGAAAATCCTTTCCAGGGAGAGCTCAGAGCTCCTTGCAGGGCCTGAAGGAGCTCCAGGAGAGCTGGAGAGGGACTGGGGCCAAGGCATGGAGGGACAGGAGCCAGGGAATGAATCCCAGTGCCAGAGGGCAGGGCTGGGTGGGATATTGGGAAGGAATTGTTCCCTGGGAGGGTGGGCAGGCCCTGGCACAGGGTGCCCAGAGCAGCTGTGGCTGCCCCTGGATCCCTGGCAGTGCCCAAGGCCAGGCTGGACATTGGGGCTGGGAGCAGCCTGGGACAGTGGGAGGTGTCCCTGCCAGGGCAGGGGTGGGAATGGATAATCCTTAAGGTCCCTCCCAACCCAAACCATTCCAGGATTCTTTGATCTCCCTTTCATCCATACCAAAAGCTGGCTGGACTCTTGGACATCCCAATCCCATCCATCCCTCCACCCATCCCAAAGGAGCAGCAGCAGTGCCAGGATCCCTCCTCATCCCCGGGAATTCTGCTTCCCTCCAGCTCCTCCCCCAGCCAGAATCAGCAGCAGCTTTTCCCTGTTTCGTTTTTCAGGATGTTCCAGGGGGAGCAGCGAAGCTCCTGAAGGGATGAGCAGGATCTGCTCCTGTGCCTTTCCGAGCTTGTTTTCCCTTATTTTGATTTATTTGGGATCATCCCTGTCCCTGGGGCAGCAGCTGAACAGAGCTGGCAGATGGAGCCACCCCCAGCTTTGAATGCCAGGAACATCCCTCCCTGCCTTCCCGGGAATCTCTGCTCATTCCCGGGAATCTCTGCTCCTTCCATAGGGAATCTCTGCTCCCTCCAGGGAATCTCTGCTCCTTCCCGGGAATCTCTGCTCATTCCATAGGGAATCTCTGATTCCTAACAGGGAATCTCTGCTCCTTCCCGGGAATCTCTGCTCCTTCCACAGAATCTCTGCTTATTCCAAGGAATCTCTGCTCCTTCCAGGGAATCTCTGCTCCTTCCATAGGGAATCTCTGCTCCTTCCAGGGAATCTCTGCTCCCTCCAGGGAATCTCTGCTCCTTCCAGGGAATCTCTGCTCCCTCCAGGGAATCTCTGCTCCTTCCACAGGGAATCTCTGCTCTTTCCACAGGGAATCTCTGCTCCTTCCACAGGGAATCTCTGCTCATTCCATAGGGAATCTCTGCTCATTCCACAGGGAATCTCTGCTCTTTCCACAGGGAATCTCTGCTCATTCCATAGGGAATCTCTGCTCCTTCCCGGGAATCTCTGCTCATTCCATAGGGAATCTCTGCTCCTTCCCCAGGGAATCTCTGCTCATTCCAGGGAATCTCTGCTCATTCCCGGGAATCTCTGCTCCCTCCCTGCTCCTGCTCCTGCAGCAGCTCCAGGGTTGCTGGAGGTACCAGGATGGCTCTGGAGTTTTGGCTCTGCTCCCTCCTGCCCCTCCACTGCCACACGGCATTCCCAAGGGATTTTTATTCCCTCCCCAGCATGGAGAAATCATGGAAGCAGCATCCCAGGAGCCTCCCTGCCCCCCGGGATGATCCCAGCAGGAGAGAGTTATGGGACACTCATTCCCTCCTTTTAATGAGTAAAATTTTGGTTGAATAGGAGAGGAACAAGGAGCTGGAATATTGAATTCCTGGCTCCTGCTCATGCAGCAGAACCTTTCCCAGCCCCGGGCTGGAATCCTGGAGCTTCCTCCTGCTCCTGGGTTACGTAAGGAGCTCTCTGATGAGATCCATGGAGCTCTGGAGGATGTGGCTCTCGTCCCTCCCGTGGTCACCTTCACTGCCACACATGATTGCTGAGGTGGGAAGGGATTTGTATTCCTTCCCCAGCACAGAGAAATCATGGAAGCAGCATCCCAGGATCATCCCTGCCTACCCTGGGATGACCCCTGGGAGAGAAACTTCCCAGACATTTGTTCCCTCTTTTTAATGATTAAAAATTAAGCTTAATAGGACACGAGTGAGGAGCTGGAATATTGAATCCCTGGCTCCTGCTCATGCAGCAGAACCTTTCCCAGCCCCAGGCTGGGATCCTGGCGCTGCCTCCTGCTCCTGGGTTACATAAGGAGCTCTTTAATGAGATCCACGGAGCTCTGGAGTTTTTGGCTCCTGTTCCTCCTTTCCCTGCCACATGTGACTCCCAAGGGATGCCGAGGTGGGAAGGAGATTTGTATTCCTTGGTCCTGGAAGCATCACCTGGCAGGAGCATCCCTGCCTGCCCTGGGATGACCCCCGGGAGAGCAGAACCTTTCCCAGACATTTGTTCCCTCTTTTTAACCATTCCACAGGAGTGAGGAGCTGGAATATTGAATCCCTGGCTCCTGCTCATGCAGCAGAACCTTTCCCAGCCCCGGGCTGGGATCCTGGCGCTTCCTCCTGCTCCTGGATTATGTAAGGAGCTCTTCAATAATATCCATGGAGCCATCTGGCCCCAGCTTCGGGATGCAAATGCAATATGTTCCCTAAAAATAGCACAGCGGCTCCGTGGGGTTGTACAACACCTCCTGCTCCTCGGGAGCGAGGGAGCTGGGAAGGGAGGGAGCAGGAAAATCCTCCTCTCCGGGCTGGGGAGAGCCAGAGCCGCTCCCAGCCCCAGCTCCTTCCCCTCTCTGAGCCAGGGGTGGGCTGGGAGGCACCCAAATACAGGAACAAGGAGATAAATCAGGAAAATCCTCCTCTCCGGGCTGGGGAGAGCCAGAGCTGCTCCCAACCCCAGCTCCTTCCCCTCTCTGAGCCAGGGGTGGGCTGGGAGCCACCCAAATACACGGGAGAGAAATCAGGAATTTCTCCAGGGAAGCTCTGGGTCCCAGCCCAGGGGAGGTGGGAGCTGGGATTTGTCCTGGGTGTTGATCCTGGTTGGTGCTGTAGGAATTCCAGAATCCTGGAATACTTTGGGCTGGGAGGGATCTCGAAGCCCCTGCCAGGGACACCTCCCCCCATCCGGCCTGGCCTCGGACACGTCCCGGGAGGAATTCCAGAGGGAAGCGTTGGCTCCGTGCCCTCATCCCTTGGGATCAGATCCCTGTGCTCCTTTCCCAGCCTTTGCTCCATCCCAGATTCCCTCTCAGTCTCCCTCTTTGCTGGCAGAGCTGCTTTTCCCTCTCTCTCCCATTCCTGCTGCTGGTGACAGCTGGGATGGCTCCAGACCTCCCTGGGCAGCCTCTTCCAGGAGGAAATTTTTCCCTAAATCCACCCTGAGCCTCCCCTGGCACAGTCCGGGGCTGTTCCCTCTCCTCCTGTCCCTTTTCTCCCGGGATAAATCCCAATCTCCCTGGCTGCCCCCTCCTGTCGGGGAGCTGTGGGGTGAGCAGGATCCCCCCGAGCCTCCTTTTCTCCAGGATAAATTCATTCCCTGGAATCCAGCAGGGAATTTATTCCCTGGGCTCGCACGGACCCCGCAGAGCCCCCGGGGTGTCACTCTGCCGTGTCCCTTCTCCCGCTGGATTTGGCACACGTCTCCCTTTTATCCATGAGGAAATTCCTTGTCCCCGCTTGCTCCTGGAGCTCAGCCCACAGCAGAAACACTTCCAGGACAATCCTGGTTTTCCCCAGATCCCTGGAAAATCTGCGTGGCCTCAGCTGGGATCAACCCTCGGATTCCAACTTCACCTCCCCCTTCCCAGGCAGCTTCCAGGGAACTAAAACCCCAATTCCATGGAAACCAGAGCACGCTCGGGGCAGCCAGACTGGTGCCACTGGTGCCTTCCCGGCTCCAGGCTTTTCCAGGGTGGGATTGCGGCTCCCTCTTCCTTGGAGCCGCGTTTCCATGGCAATTGGACTTTTTGTTTTAATCTGTAAATCTTTGTCTGGGAAAAATGCGATCGTTGGGAGATCGGTCGAGATTCCTGCCTGGATGTGGAGGGGTTGGAGGGGCAGGAGAGCCCTGGGAGCACCGGGAACATCCCAGGATCCAGGGCTGGGATGAGCCTGCCGTGCTCAGCAGGGCCTGAGGGCACAAATCCCAGTCCCACACAATTCCCTGGATAACGAGAGGGATGTGGGAGGATTTCGGGAATGCCGGGGTTGGTGGGAGCAGGGAGCACACCCGGAGCGGCTCGGGGGGCTCGATCCCAGTGCCGGGAATTCCACATCCCGGGGGTGGCACAGGAGGTGGGGGAGCCCCGGGGTTAGAGATCCATGGAATCCCAGGGGGATTTGGGATGGAAGAGACCTTCCAGGGACCTTTCAGAGAGCTTGAGCTCCTCCCCGGTGAGAGGAGGGAGGAATCTCCATCCCCTCGGGAGCCCTGGGCACGGCCAGGGCTGGGAGAGATGTGGGAGGGATTTTGGGAACCTCAGGGTGCTGGGAATGGAGCACAGCTCGGGGGCTCGATCCCAGTGCTGGGAATTCCTGCCCTTCCCAAGGGTCACACAGGAGGTGGGGGAGCCCTGGGAAGGTTGGGAAGCCTTGGAAAGTGGGAATCCCCGGGAACTGGGAATCCCTGGGAAGGTTGGGAAGCCTTGGGAAGGTTGGGAATCCCCAGGAACTGGGAATCCCTGGGAAGGTTGGGCATCCCTGGCTCGTCGTTTCCATGGTGACACCAAAGGATTCTGGAAAACCTCGGGATGAACTCAGCATCCCACGGCACCTCCGGGGCGTGTCTGGCCCCGATCCAGGTCCTTCCTTCCCGAGGAACTCCCGGAATCCCAAAGGGCCCTGCGGGATGCACATCTGGGTCCCTGCCAGATGTGGCTCCCCCAGCCCCTCCTGAGCATGGGAAGAGCCCCTGGAGACGCCTCCAGCCCAAGGAATTCCTTGGGATGTTGTTCCCGTTTTACAGAAGGGAAACTGAGGCCAAGGGCAGTGAAAACCTGGGAGAATCCAAACCTTTCCCAGCTCTGTTCCCTGTGCCCGGTGCAGGAGGAGATTTATGGGAATGAACTGAGGAATTCCCAGATGGAGCCGTGTGGGACCTGCTTTGGCTCTCTCCAAGCAGGAAATTCCCCCCTGAGCTGCTGGCTGGGATAACAATTCCAGAGGATGAGAATTCCAGAGCTGAGAGATAACAATTCCAGGGCCCAGGATGACAGTTCCAGAGCTGAGGGATAACAGTTCCAGAAGATAACGATTCCAGAGGTCAGGATAACAATTCCAGAGCTGAGGGATAACAATTCCAGAGGTCAGGATAACAATTCCAGGGCCCAGGATAACAATTCCAACCAGAAACCCCTCCCAGCCCTGGCTGGATCCTCATTTCCCAGTAAATCAGGATCAGCTCCAGCTGTTCATTCCCAGGGGATTGGATGTGTTCAGACAGGAGCAGGCAAAGGGACAGGGAAGAGATCCTGGATTTTGGCAGCACTTGGGATTCTAATTCCTGAATTCTCAGGGATGAGTTTGGTCCCAGCNAAACAAGGTTAAAAACTGGGAGGAGCAGCCCAGATCCCAAGGGATTGGGATTGGGATTGATTTGAGTGTCTCTGGGCCAATCCCAGGATTTCTGGGCTGTTTTTCCCCACCGTGATGAGCAATTGCAAAAAATGGGCTCAGGATTCTTTGGAGGACTCTGCTGAGTGCAGGAATGGATTTAATGTGTGGGAAAATGCCATTCCCGAGGAATTTTTGATTATTCCTAGCCTGGAATGGGCTAAAAACTGAATTTCCAGACAAATGGGGGACAAATGAAGTGTTCCAAATATCCGAAACGAGGTTAAAACCTGGGAGGGACAACCCAGATCCCAAGAGATTGGGATTGATTTGAGTGTCTCTGGGCCAATCCCAGGATTTCTGGGTTATTTTTCCCCACAGTGATGGACGATTCCAAAAAATGGGAAGGGAAGAGCCCCAGAGCTCCAGGAGGTATTCCCAGAAAAAGCCATTCCAAATGATGCTAAAATTAGAAAAAAAATGGGAAAAAAAAATTGTCAGATTGGAAAAAAATTGTGGAATTCTCCAAAACTCTGGAAAGTTGGAAATATGAATAAAATCATGGCTGGGATTTTTCCTTGGGATTTTCAGAGCCCCTTTGGGATTTGCTGTGTCCAGGGAAAATTCCTTCAGGAATGAGTGACCCCAACCCCAGATTTTTGGTGCTGCTGGGCTCCCTTTTCCCACCATTCCAGGAAATATTTCATCCCAAATCCCAGCATGGACTGGGAATATTTAGGATGCAGTTAATGAGTTCTGATCCAGGCGTTTCCATCCAAGCCAGGCTTTTAACTTCCCTCCCCTAGCAGCAAACAGGAATTTTGGAAGGAATAGACTTTTTTAGGAGAAGGGAAACTTTTTCCAAGCCAATTCCATGTTTATGTTTCATCCAGGTGGAGGAAAAACAAGGAAAGCTGCCTGGGCTTGGCAGCTCCTCTGAAAAAATCCCATTTATTTTGTTTTCCTGGTTATCACCACTGATGGAATTCCATAATTGTGGGGTTCAATCCCAATGTTTTTTCCATGGTGTGTCCTTTCCTTCCCCTTCCATGGGCACTGCTGGCTTCATTCCAGGATTTCCCTGTCAAAATTCCAAGTCCTGCTGGTTTTGAGGTTATTTTGGATACCTGCAGGGTGGATTTTGGTATGGATGGACAGGGATTGACCCAAGGATAGACCTGGGCGTGGGAAATCCATGGAATTGGAGCTGGGGCAGGCACAGACATGGGCAGAGCAATTCTGCATGGAAAATATTTGGGGAAAACAATTCCTGTTGCCCAACAAATTAAAGGAAACAGGAGTTTTATCCTCGGAGGTGTCAGGGAATTACTGAGGGAAGCAGATGGAATCTCCTCCGGAGTGCTGGAAGGAGATCAACACCCGGCAGAGCCGTGGGATGGGCAGGAGCAGGAAAAACGGGATGGGAATCGGAGCTGGAGGAGTTTGGGGAGCTTGGGAAGGGTTTGAGCCCAGCCTGCTCTGGGATTTGGGGAGCTGGGGCAGATCCTGGGATACTGTGGGGCTGTGGACATGGGATGGGATTGGGATTGGGATTGGGATTGGGATTGGGATTGGGATTGGGATTGGGATTGGGATTGGGATGTCCTCCACCACCAAAGGCATTTGGTAAGAGCTGGGAGAGCATTCCCAAAAGCTGCAGGAATTTGTGGTTTGGGGTCTCCAGAATTCCAGACTTCTGGATCAACTCTTGGCCGTGGCTTTGCTGAGCTGGGAGGTGATGCCTCAGAGGGGCTGGAAGGGGAGGGATCTGAGCACTGGGATCCTCCCATTTATCCTATTGTTTATCCCATTTATCCTGTTTATCCCAGCAAATCCCGACCCAAACCCATCCTGATCTTTGCTTTGTTTGCCTTGGGAGCTCCTGGGTGGGCAGGATCTGTTCAGGTGGGATATTGGGCAGGAATTGTTCCCTGGGAGGGTGGGCAGACCCTGGCACAGGGTGCCCAGAGCAGCTGTGGCTGCCCCTGGATCCCTGGCAGTGCCCAAGGCCAGGCTGGACATTGGGGCTGGGAACAGCCTGGGGCAGTGGGAGGTGTCCCTGCCAGGGCAGGGGTGGCACTGGGTGGGATTTGAGGTCCCTTCCCACCCAAACCATTCCATGGTTCCATGATTCTGTGAGGAAAATCCCTCCTGGGAGAAGGCGTCAGATCCCTTCATTGATTCCAGCAGAGTTAAATCCAGAGGACCTGAGATCCACAAAACCTCATCCAGTGTCCCCTGGTTGTCCCCTTGTCCCCTGCCCGTGTCCTCCCAGCTCCGTGTTGGGAAGGGTTGGGATTCCCAGCTCCCAGGATTCTCCCAGAGCTGTCGGAAATGGAAATGCACAATGAAATAGTGGGAAAACCCTAGGGAATAGTGGGAAGCTGAGGAATGATTCATCCTCCACCAGAAACTCCTCGGATGTGGAGGTGGCACTGCTGGCCACCAGCGTGGATCCAGATCCAGGAATATTCCAGGTTTAGGCCAAATGAGGCCTCGTTAACAACTTCCTCCTGAGTCCCAGATGGAATCCTGGCTTTGCTGGGATGTGAGAGCAGCAGGAATCCCGAGGAGAGGAGGCGACAGGAGGACAGGAGCCCACGGGGATCTGATCCCATCAGTTCTGCTCCCAAAGTCACTCTGGGACTTCTTCCCACTCGTTTTGGTGGAAAAGAGGGACTGACCTCGAGTCACTCCACGTGGATTTGGGATGTGGGAAGCTCCCATCACCCCGAGCTCTGATGTGTCCGAGCCCAAAAGGCTTTTCCAGCTTAGAGCAGCTGCCAGACCCAAAATTCCTTGGAATTTAGGACATTTTTGATGTCATTTCATGACCAACATTCCCAAGTGGCCTCAGGCTGTGTCAGGGATGGGACAGAGGAGGAGCATCCATGATCCATGAATCCATGAATCCTCAGCATTGGAGACCTCATGGAGCATGGGAAGGGCTCAGGCCGGGGATGGAGGAGCTGGTTTGGTTTGGTTTGGTGACGTGGGAATGTCCCCAAAGTGTCCTGGGACCAAATTCCAGCGGGACAGGGGAGGTCCTCTCCTGGCTTCTCCTCCTTGGAAGTTCAGCCCAGGCTGGAGCCGCTGGGATCGGGAGTCTGGGATGCTCCTGGTGCCGACGGGAGGTGATTTGGGATGAGGCTCAGGAGCCTGGGATGCTCCTGGTGCTGACGGGAGGTGATTTGGGATGAGGCTCAGGACTGGGCTGCTCCCAGCAAATCCTGCTGCTGGATTTCCTCCCTCAATTCCCGGGGATCTGATCTTCCAGGTGGGAACATTCCAGCTGTTCCTGAGCTCCTTAACCTCTCCCTTCTCTTCCAGAGGAGACGACGTTCGAGGCTGGAGTCAAAGTGCAGATCCACAGCCAGTCCGAGCCTCCCTTTGTCCAGGAGCTGGGATTTGGGGTGGCCCCTGGATTCCAGACCTTTGTGGCCACCCAGGAGCAGAGGGTAAGTCCCAAATTCCTGTCCTGGCCCAGGATCCCTCCGGGGCTCCATGGGAGAGGTTCCTTCTCCGTGATTGATGCCCCTTGGATGCATCCCCGTCGTTAACAGGGTTTGATGCTTTGCTTCAAATTCCTTGGGATGAGGGAAGCTTTTCCAGGTTATTTCCCATGTCCTGCATTCCCAAAGTCCCACAGTAATTCCAGCTCCAGGGGGATTTCATCCCTACTGATTTCCCTGCGTTGCTCTTCCGTGGTTGGAGTTGAGCTGTGGCAGCTCCAAGTGCTGAGTCCTGTCCAAGCTCCTGGGGCTTTCCCAGGAAAACACATTCCAAGGATATGGAAAGAGGCAGGAGGAGAGAGTTTCCTGATGGAGAGCAGCAGGAATCTCTCAGGTGACACCAAAATATCCACAATTTTGGGATTTATGACAAACTCTGCTGGGATACCTGGGAATCATCGGAATCCATGGATCCCTGCAGAGACACATCCTGGGGATGGATGAGGGATGGATGAGGGAGGGATGGATGGATGATGGATGGATGATGGATGGATGATGGATGATGGATGGATGGATGGATGATGGATGGATGATGGATGATGGATGGATGATGGATGGATGGATGGATGATGGATGAGATGGATGGATGGATGGATGGATGGATGATGGATGAGATGGATGGATGGATGGATGATGGATGATGGATGGAGGGATGGATGGATGGATGGATGGATGATGGATGGATGATGGATGGATGGATGGATGATGGATGGATGATGGATGGATGGATGGATGATGGATGGATGATGGATGGATGGATGGATGATGGATGGATGATGGATGGATGGATGGATGATGGATGGATGATGGATGGATGGATGGATGATGGATGGATGATGGATGGATGGATGGATGATGGATGGATGATGGATGGATGGATGGATGATGGATGGATGATGGATGGATGGATGGATGATGGATGGATGATGGATGGATGGATGGATGATGGATGGATGATGGATGGATGGATGGATGATGGATGGATGATGGATGGATGGATGGATGATGGATGGATGATGGATGATGGATGGATGGATGGATGATGGATGGATGATGGATGGATGGATGGATGATGGATGATGGATGGATGGATGGATGGATGGATGGATGATGGATGGATGGATGGATGATGGATGGATGGATGATGGATGGATGGATGGATGATGGATGGATGATGGATGGATGGATGAGGGATGGATGATGGATGGATGGATGGATGGATGGATGATGGATGGATGGATGATGGATGGATGGATGATGGATGGATGGATGATGGATGAGGGATGGATGGATGATGGATGGATGGATGGATGAATGGATGGATGGATGAATGGATGGATGGATGGATGGATGGATGGAGGCAGGGATGGATGGAGGCAGGGATGGATGGAGGCAGGGATGGACAGACAGGGCTGGGAAGGGCTGGACAGGGCATTGTGTGGTGTGTGGATGCTCAGAGATTCTGGGAGCAGCTCCTCCAGTGATGGAAAAGATTCATCTTCCTTATAAATCCCCATCCCAAGGTTTGGGAGCATGGCTGGGAGCTGGAGCCTGCAGATCTCCAGGTGCAAATTCCAGGGCTTTGCTGCTGCTGCTGGAAACCTTCCCCAGCCCCTGCCAGCACTGCCTATCCCAATAATTCCATTGAAAAATGAGAATTCCAATGGGATAACATCATGCAGATGAGAGAGAGGGGAACCATCCCTCCCCAAATCCCCCATCCCCGGGGAGGTATGGAGGACAGAGCAGATTTAGGCACTCTCAGCTCCAGGGTTTCCCTTTTTCCAGGGGGTTTTGCTGCTGGGAGAGGGAAAAGCTCATTCCTGGGATTTTCTGGCTGGTTTGAAATCCTCTGAGGGCTCCAAAGCCTTTTCCCAGGAGAGCTGGAGAGATTTCCAGCATTCAGCTCCCGCCCCAATCCCTGCTCCCAGAAAGTAATTTTTAACCTAATTACAGCCATTAGCAACCTCCTCTTATTAATTATCCCTCGGGGACCTTCCGGGCTTCCCCCACCTTGGATGTGCAGCTTTTATCCTGATCCCTGATTTATTCTGGGTTTTTCCAGCTAAATCTCTCCATCTGTGCTGCTCCTTTAATAAACCAGAGCCAAAGGTGGAAAAGCTCCAGGAAAATCCAGCAGGGACTGAGCCCAGTCAGTTATTGGGGCCCTGAACCTGGAGTTTTACATCCTGGGCCATAAAAGAAATGATTCTGCAGCCAGAAAAAAACTGCAATGAAGATAAAGAGGAGCTCGTTTCGCATCTCCCAGCTCAGAGCAGCCTCTGGGAGCTAAAAGCTCTTTTTCCAGGGATAAAAAGTGTGGAGTCAGGAAGATTTGGGATGGTGAGAGCTGTGGATCCTCTGTAGGACAGAATTTGGGGTGTGGGGGGGTTCATTCCTGGCTCTGGAATTCCTGGAATTCCATTCCCTGTGCTCAAATCCCTTCCTTCCCCATCCCAGTCTGGAAATCAGAGCTTTTCCTGGGCTTTTCTCCTCGATTTCCTTTCCAGTGAGGATTCACATCTTGGCACCAGGGGGATGAATCCTGAGCCAGAGCTTCCCAAATCCCCCTGTCCAGGACAGCTCCGGGGATCCCTAAAGCCTCCTTCACGGGGAGCTCTTGGGCTGGAAGAATGGGAATCAAATCAGCTCCTCCTCCTCATCCTCATCCTCATCTTCATCCTCCTCCTCCTCCTCCTCCTCCTTTCTCCTCCTCTCCTGCTTGCTGCCGAGCCAGGCACCGACATCGGCATGCAGGGAAAATAATTGTGCCTTCAGTGACAGTGAAAATACCAGGGCTTTTTTGCAGGCGATGTCCTGTACAAACTGATTTCCCCGAGCTCTTTGGGGGGCTGCAGTGGGGGTGTTGGTGGGAGGGGAAACCCGAGTGNTCCTCCTCCTCCTCCTCCTGCCACTTTTGGGATGCATTTCCCACTTTGGGAGTCGCTTCAGGAGTGACCTCGGGAGGGACCTGGCAGGGGATGAGGCTGGAAGTGCTGAGTCAGCAACAAAAAGCCCTGCGGAAGCAATTCCAGCCAGAATGTGAAATGTGGGGGAGGGGCTAAAGAGGCCAAGCTGCTCTTGCACTCCTGGCCAAGGGAGGTTTTCCTGGCTAAAAAATAAAGTGGGATTGGTCAGCGTGGGGAGACACCAGGAGTGCCCTCACTGTGACCTGCCAGGACCTGAAGGGGCTGCAGGAAAAATGGAGAGGGAATATTTCCAAGGCATGGAGGGACAGGAGCCAGGGAATGGATCCCAGTGCCAGAGGGCAGGGCTGGGTGGGATATTGGGCAGGAATTGTTCCCTGGGAGGGTGGGCAGGCCCTGGCACAGGGTGCCCAGAGCAGCTGTGGCTGCCCCTGGATCCCTGGCAGTGCCCAAGGCCAGGCTGGACATTGGGGCTGGGAGCAGCCTGGCACAGTGGGAGGTGTCCCAGGGGATGGAACTGGATGGGCTCTAATGTTCCTCCTGACGCAAACCATCCCATAATTCCATGGATTTGTGTTTCCCAGCCCTTGCTCTGAGCATTTTCTCCCACCCATGGTCTGATCCCTCCTGGAAAAATGTTCAGCCCCTGATTCCTCTGTTTCCCTCAATCCCACAAACTCTCCTAGTGGATTCCCTCCCATTTTTCCCTAAATTCCGAATTAAATCAGCCAGGAGTTCCCATAAAACCAACCCCACAAAATCCTTGTGGCACAGCAGCAGTTGGAACAGGAGATGGAAGAAAGCCTTGGATTTGTGGGGCAGGGAAGGGCTTGGGTTGGAAAGCAGGGCTGGGAGGGGATCGGGAATGGATGCAAAGGAAAATGGGCTTGGAGGGAAGGGATGAGGCAGAGCCAGGAAGAGGCAGAGATTGGGAAGGGAGGTTGGGAAGAGCCATCCGAGGCTGAGGGAATGGTTTGGGTTTTCTGCTCCCCCTGGGTCCTGTGGAAAAGAGGATTTCACAAAAAGGTGGAAAAGTGAGGATGGGAAAACTCCAGAGTCCAACTCCGCCCACAGCCCCAAACCAGGCACCTCTGCAGGGGTTGGGATTGGGTCCAACAAATCCAACAAGTCTGGAGAAGGAGGGGGAAGAGCTCAGCTGCCCCTGGACATGCCCAGGGAGCAAGCAGAGGGAGAGGCAGCGTTTGTGTGAGCAGGGCACTGGGAATGCCATCCCTGAGGGATTCCATCCCTGTGGATGTGGCACTGCGGACGTGGGTGTAGAAATGATGCGGCCCTATTTTGAGGGCCTGGTCTACAAATCACTCCGTGTTCATAGATGGATGATCAGAAGGCTTTATTTACAGATAGATAAGTAGATAGATATTAATAAAAAGATGATTGAGAGAGAGAGAGATCAGCAGCTTCTACCAGCAGGTGCTGGAACTGCGATCCTCATCCATGTCTCTCCCGTCTGTGTCCAGCACCAGCATGGAATTTACAACAAGAACAGAGAGGAGACCTTTGATTGGTCAGGCAAACACCTTACCATAAACATTTCTCATATTTACATTCTTTTCTCCTGGGAACTGCAGAAGTTCCCTTTTAGAAATAGAGTTACTATTACAATTAAAGATAGGTTAGAAAGGAAATTGCTTTTTCCAGCTTGTCTCTGAGATTTCTTAAAAACTCACTGCCAAGTCATGACCACACGTGGGGAGCTGCTGGCCCTGAGGGAACAGCTGGACTCGATCTCAGACAGCTTTTCCAGCCTTTATAATTCCCTAATTCCATATTACTGGGAATTTAGAGCTGAGTTTGCACCGAGCCACAGGCTTGGCTCACTCAGGGGGAGCAGAGTGGGAGCAGCTCTGGGATGAGGCTCCAGAGGAGCTCCCTGGACTTCTCATGGATCTCCAGGAGGTTCCAGTGCTGCTGTTCCTGCTGGATTTGCAGAGAAGGATCCTGGAGCTCCCAAATCCCATTTTTCCCTGGGCACTCGTGGGCTCTGTAACACCCCCAAGCTCCCCGGGGCTGGAAGGGTTAAACTCATCCCTTAAAGGCAATTCCTCGGGAAGGGAGAGGATGGGAAGGAACAGCTGGGATGGGAAAGGGGCTGGAGATGCAAACAGACAATTCCAGCACCATGAACTGGGAGCTGGGATCAGCCAGCCACGGCTGCTCGGGGCTTTCCAGCATTTCCCAAGGGCTGCGATGGGAATTCCATGGATCTGCTGCTGCTGGAGGTCTCGATAAGGAACAGAGTTCTGGGATGGGAATTCCATGGATTTGATGCTGTTTGGGGTCTCGATAAGGAACAGAGTTCTGGGATGGGAATTCCATGGATTTGCTGCTGTTGGAGGTCTTGATAAGGAACAGTTCTGGGATGGGAATTCCATGGATTTGCTGCTGTTGGAGGTCTCAATAAGGAACAGAGTTCTGGAATGGGAATTCCATGAATTTGCTGTTGTTTGGGGTCTCGATAAGGAACAGAGAGTTCTGGGATGGGAATTCCATGAATTTGCTGTTGTTTGGGGTCTCGATAAGGAACAGAGAGTGCTGGGATGGGAATTCCATGGATTTGCTGCTGTTTGGGGTCTCATTAAGGAACAGAGAGTTCTGGGATGGGAATTCCATGGATTTGCTGCTGTTTGGGGTCTCAGTAAGGAACTGTTCTGGGATGGGAATTCCATGGATCTGCTGCTGTTGGAGTTCTCAATAAGGGAGAGTTCTGGGATGTGAATTCCATGGATTTGCTGCTGCTGGAGGTCTCATTAAGGAACGGAGGGTTCCGGTTCTGGTTTCGTTGGGAACAAAGGAAACTCAGCCCGGGTTGGTTTGGGATGCTCAGGGAGGGATTGGATCCTTCCTTGGGATTGCTGGAGCTTGGTGGCATTATCCACGTGAGAGGGGCTGGGCAGGAATTGGGGCTGGATCCATCCCGGAGCCAGAGGAAAACAGGGCAGGAAAAGGTTCTGGCACTGCCCAGGCTCCGCAGGGAATGGTCCCGAGGCTGGCAGAGCTCCAGGAGCGTTTGGGCAGCGCTGCCAGGGATGGACAGGGTGGGGTTTTGGGCAGGGTTGGGCGTTGGGATCATTCCCTGTGGGATCCCTCCCAGCTCAGGATATCCCAGGATTTTATGAAGCTGCCCCGAGCTCGTCTCCAGCACATTTCGCTGTTTGAGGAGATGGAACAGGCAGGGAAATCAGGGATAGCACTTCCAGTTAAAGCAGGGAATGACCTCCGTGGCTGCAGGCAGATGCTCCCGGGAGGCTCCGTGCCAGGGGCGGGGGAAAGGCAGGAATGTGGCCGGGAAAAGGCTGTGGCAGGAGCCGATCCCGCCCTGCCCCTGGGCTCCCTTCCCTCCAGGCTTTCCAAGCTCATCCCCTCTTTTCCTGGCCTTTGGGACAAGCAGGATCCATTCGGCTCCCAAGGAGTCAAATTGATTTTCTCCTTCCCCTTGTAGCGCCTGCAGGCTGGGAGCTGATCCCGGTAATCCCGGAGAAAGCCGGGATCAGGAGGGTTGGGAAAGCGTTTAATTCATTAATTAATAATTAACGACGGCAAAAGGGCCAGGCCGGGAGTTTGTCACCCTCAATTAGAGGCTGGATTTGGATTTCTCCGAGCAGGAGTGGTAGGAGAAGCCCTTGGGAAGCTGCCAGGGAGCAGAATTCCTGCGGGATCTGAGGGCAGGGATGTCCCTGCTGCTTTTCCTGCTTTTCCTGCTTTTCCCACTGCTTTGCTGCGGTTTGTTCCCGCTTTGGGGGCAGCAGGGGATGGGAGAGGGAGCAGCTCCACATCCTGGGGTTCCTCTCACCCACCCAAACTGGGATCATCCGGGAGAAATGAAAGGGATTCCCTCAGGATTCCCTCCAGAGGAGCACCTGGGGGGGACAGGGATCAAACCCAGCTCAGCCTCTCCCATTCAGTTAATTAACTCCCAATTCAGTTAATTCTTTCCGTGGCTGAGGGCTGGGATTGCTCTGTCCGTCCTGATCCTGCTCCCTGGGGTGCCTCTCTCGGCATTCCAGCGGCTCCACGGAGAGCAGGAATTCAGCAATTCCACGGGATCAAGGCTCCGGATGGAGAGGCTTTTCCCGAGGTTTCAGCCCCGATTTAGGGATTCCAGGAAGGGATTCACGGGAGCTCTCAGGGATGGATTCCCTTGGGTTAACCCCAGGGATTCCCGAGCCGAGCTGGGAGCAGCCGCTGGGAGAGCACTCCCCACATCTCCGGGGGCTGTGAGGTTCTCCTGCTTGGGGAGAGTTTGTGGAATTCCCGCTGCTCCTCCCACAGCTGCTGCCACAGCGAGACCTTCGTTGTCACCGGGAATGTCACCCCGTGACACCAGGATAACTCCTTAGGGACAGCTCGTCCCGAGTGAGTTATCCCGGGAATCAGGGAGCTCCTGGGAGGGGAGGAGGCCCTGAGGGATTCCAGCGGCTGCCCCAACAGAGGAGCTCCTGCAACAGCCCCTGGCCCTGTTCTGTCCCTGTCCCATGCTGTCCCCAGCTGATGTCCCTGACCTATCTCTGTCCCATCCCTGTCCCTATCCTGTCCCTGTCCCATCTCTGTCTGTGTCCCATCCCAGTCCCATCCCTGTCCCTCTCCCTCTCCCTCCCTGTCCCCAGCTGATGTCCCATCCCTGTCCCCATCCCTATCCCTGTCCCTATCCTGTCCCTGTCCCCTCCTGTCCCCAGCTGACATCCCTGTCCCCTCTGTTCCCAGCTGATGTCCCTGTCCTATCTCTGTCCCATCCCTGTCCCTATCCTGTCCCTGTCCTTGTCCCTCCTGTCCCCAGCTGATGTCCCTGTCCCCAGCTGATGTCCCTGTCCCCTGCTGTCCCCAGCTGACCTCCCTGTCCCTCTGTCCCC
>VZRF01008971.1:3172-15572 GCA_013396875.1 Vireo altiloquus
TGATGCAACAGATCCAGAGTCTGCTGTAAGAGACTGTCCCCCTCCCCCAGGGGGACATGCCTGGACATTGCTACTTGGCTCAAGGGTATATAAACCCATGGGATTCTACACCTTTCGGAGGGGATCTTCACCACCAAGAAGACCAGCTGGAGAGGATCAATGGAACATCTTTGGGATCCACGGAGTGGTGATATTTTCCTTATTCTGTCCCTGTCACTCTCTTTCTGTCCCCTCCACCTATTTTCTATTCCTTTTCTTTTCCCTTTCTCTCACATTTACTATACAATAAAATCCATATTATTGTCACTGGCATATGGTCTTGTTTGCACCTTAATTTGGGCAGAGGAATTTCTAAAGAACCTTAATAATAATTGAATCATAAGAGAATCCCCCTCAGCTGCCTCTCATGTGAAAGTCCCGTGGATGTGATTTGTGGGGCTGGGGGGTTCCACAGCTGGGCCGGTTTGTGTAATCGGAGGATGGGTGTTTATTGCCTCTGGCCAGAGGCCACACCACACATCCGAAACCCTCTCCTCCCCCCTCGGTTGGGGGTAAGTCTGTAAACCTGGCCTCTGTGAGTTGTGCTCTCCCCCCACCCCAAACTCAGCAGAAGATGATCCTCAGTGCAGCTGGTGGCTTTGGACTTTTGGTGGATGCATACTTTTCCCTCTGCCTGAGATGACTGAACAACGTGTTTCCCTTTATTTAATCAGCAGTTTTGACTTTCAGTTCAAAGTCTCAGTCTTGAGGGAGGCAGCTTGGTTGTAGCTTTTTTTAAAAACTTTATATCAGTGTCTGAGGTATGAACTATTTTCAGTCTCTGACAGCACCACAGCCTCTGAGCACCTCACAGTTGCAACAGTATTATATGGCTAAGCAATTAACAGAAAGCAAAATGCTATTATTTATTTTCCAGTGATAGGGAAACTGAAGCATGGAACAAGTAAAAGATCTGTGATTCTGGACCACGAAAAGTTACAGCAGTGTAAAGACAGCCCAGCTGAGCTAAGTGCCAGAACTGTGGCTATCTTCTTCCCTCCTGGTACTTCATGAGGATGATGCATTTAAAATACAAAAGCAATATGAGGGGAAAGTTTCAATTCTGAGTTCTCAGAGGTGCCAGCTCTGTATTATTATACAATTACTGTTCAAAGTAGGCAAGAAGGAAAGGGACTGATGGGAGGAGGAGAAAAAAAGTTGCTTCCCAGGTTGTAGGGAGATGACAACTGTGCATCAGCATGTATGAAAAAGAGGGGCCATTCATTCAAATAAAATAATCTAATTTGAATTTTTGACCAAAACTGATACAAAATTGGAAGTGTTCTTTTTATGACATTGAAACAGCTCGGCTAACTTTGGTCTTCATCTATTCTTAATTCCTGTAAAATTTTGTAATTCCCAATTTCCTCCTAAGCAAGACCAGTACCGCTACTACAAAAATGGTTTTACAGCTTTTCTTGTTCATTCAGAAAAAAAAAAGCATCATAGAACTTGCAAAAAAAAGTCTATTTTTTTTATGTTCTCATCCGAACATCAAGATCCAAGGAGTGTATTGCTGAGAATGTAATACTATGAAAACAAAGACATTTTCTGATATATTAAAGGAAGCTCTTTATAAAAGCCTAATAATGGGTGTTTTTGCAAAAAATATGGACAAGAATTGCCATGTATGGTGCAACCCAACTTCAACCAGAATCGAGGATATCACAAATAAAATAAACAAAATGCTTTAGTTCATTACTGATGGTGAACTGATTTGTCTTCTTTATCAGCAAAAGAATTATCTTACTGTAATTTCAAAAGGTAGCAATGTGAAATTAATGTATCCCTCATCTTAGATATACAAAATGAAGAGAGAAGCCAAAAGAGATGGCAAGATATTTTTGCTCAATTCTTCAATGCATCTTGACAAGAGATTGATGCAAATGTTCAGTAAACGTACTGGAAGCTCTCAGATGACCAGGTACTCCCTATTGTGTAAACTAGACTCTTCAGCTCAGGTGCAGGCATGGAAAGGAGAAAATGAGGGTATGTATGTGAACTCTGCGGCAGTCTCTGCAGTTCTTCAGCTGCAGTGCACGTGCTTTCAACTCTGATATAGTTCAGACTAAAACTACCTGCTGCACACCTCTTCCTGGGAATCCTAGTTACTTTCAGTTCTGAACTCCAAACATGCTCAAGCTCCTCAAGCACAGAAGGAAAGTTTCACAAAATCACAGAATATGCTGAGTTGGAAGGGACCCCCAAGGATCATCGAGGCCAACTCCTGGCCCTGAACAGGACCATCCCCAGGAGTCAGACCGTGTGCCTGAGAGTATTGTCCAAACGCTTCTTGAAGTCTGTCAGGCTTGGTGCTGTGACCATTTCCCTGGGGAGCCCATTCAAATGCCCAACCACCATCTGGGGGAAGAATCTTTTCCTAATATCCAACCTAAACCTTCCCCTGACACAACTTCAGGCCATTCCCCAGGGTCCTGTCACTGGACACCACAGAGAAGAGATCAGTGTCTGCCCCTTCTCTTCCCCTCATGAGGAAGTTGTAGACTGCAATGAGGTCTCCCCTTAGTCTCCTCAAGGCCGAACAGACCAAGTGTCCTCAGCTGCTCCTCATATGGCTTCCTCTCAAGGCCTTTCACCATCTTCACAGCCCTCCTTTGGATGCTCTCTAATAGTTTAATATCTTTCTTATATTGTGGTGACCAAAACTGCTCCCAGTATTCAAGGTGAGGCCGCACCAGTGCAGAGCAGAGCAGGACAATCCCCTCCCTTGGCCGGCTGGCAATGCTGGACCTGATTCCCCCCAGGACACAGTGACCCTCCTGGCTGCTGGGGCACTGCTGACTCATATTCAACTTGCCATTGGGCAGGACCTCCACATCCTTTTCTGTGGCACTGCTTTCCAGCATCCCATTCCCCAGTCTGTCTGTACATCCAGGGTTGCCCTGTCCCAGGTGCAGAATCTGGAACTTTCTCTTGTTAATCTTCATATGGTTGGTGATTGCCTGGCCCTCTAATTTGTCGAGGTCTGTCGCGGTCTTCCCACCGAGAAGATACACACAGAACACAGATTTTTCAGAAAGGAAANTCACAATAACATGAAATTACTATTGAGTGCCAGCTTTACTGTTCCAGTTATCAAGTGACTACTTTGTTTTTTTCTAAAGTACTCTTTGAGGAAGAGTGGGAGGATGTTTAATGATAGAATATTTGGTGTGACCATCTTGTGTTTTCATTGGATAACAGAGAAATGAAGCACAACCTTTTGTGCATCTCTATCCTATGCAACTGAGGACGTTCCTTCTCATGAATGTCAAATATTCATTCACAGTTTTGGGGAAGATTTTATTTACCTTGTTTTATAATTATTTTCCATGGTATTTTAGATATTTTATGCCCTCCGACCTTCCCTACTAAGAGCATATGCCAAGATGTACCAACTGTAAAATTATGTTTGTATAAGTTGAGGCAAATTTTACTCTCACTGAACTCTATGGGAAACCACTCATACTGTTCACAGGTGGTTGATTTGATTTTTTTACCCAGAATTTCCAAGATACACTTTTTAAACATATTATACTGACCAATATGGACTGTAAAAATTTCTCTTCAACTTTGCCTTATTTTCAACATGCTCAACTATCCCAGGTTGTTTATCTTATTAATTTCTCATTATATGCTTATGCTGCCAGTTCTTCAGAGCAGGCATTCTTTTATCATCAGTCTGATTATTATACATCAGTATGGTGTTCTAATCTCAGGTCTTTAAGTATTGCTTTAAAATAAATTCAATAATGCTGATGATGATAAATTGTGAAAGTGTTTCTGGGACTTTGGATTATGGATAGATTATAGATAGGCCAATACTGCAAAACTCATGCATGACTGAAAACTTTGGAGAAGTTTGAGGTTCACTTCAGGGACAACTGAATATCATTCCTTTCTGATGAAACATTCAGGGGATATTTGTAGCTCACAGTGACATTTTGCCATTATCACACATACCATGCCAGTGATAAGTTTTTGAAGGCGTGTACCTGAACAGTGAAGTCATTTTATTGTTTTTGCTAACCATCACTGGTGAAATTATCAAGAAAAAATAAACCATAGATGCAGTTGCTGCTTTTTCATAATTTCAATTAGTTATTCCCCCAAAAAGGTATCCTTACTCAAATATAATCTGGCCAATTCTGCAACAGAAAAGTACTTGTCCTAGGTTACCATGTAAGATGTGCCCAAATGTATTCTATCACCATCTTCATGAGCTGTTGAAATCAGGTGGGGCAGTACCCCCTGCCTCCCCCCTCTGGACTATCTTCTTTTAATGGGCCCATCAGTGCCTTGCCTCATGACTCATCATCCTATTGTGAGATGCTCCACCCAGAAGGAGGAACCAAGCATTCCATCCTGGATATAATCTAAGATTTCAAACACCATAGACAGCTTTTCCCACTGGATTCCCAGAGGACAAAAGCTACATAGCTACCACTGGACCTTCTGAGGAAGACCAGACCTTTCTACAGGATCATCGCTTCAACAGAACCACATCCATTCACTTCAGGAGGACTGCAGCCACCATCTTATCAGACTACTACCGCTACCCTAACAGGGTGTCAGGTAGTATTCTGACTCTCAGTTTAAATCATTGTTTTTCTGCCTTGTTTTATATATATGTATTAGTAAAGAACTATTATTCCTATTCCCCATATCTTTGCCTGAAAGCCCCTTAATTTCAAAATTATAATAATTCGGAGGGAAGGAGGTTGCATCTTCCATTCCAAGGGAGGCTCCTGCCTTCCTTAGCAGACACCTGTCTTTCAAAGCAAGACACTACTGAAGTCAAACTTACTGATAATGCAAGATCATTATTTTTCTGAGAGAAGTTCTAATTGAAGATACTGAAAAACAACCACCATGTGAGGAGTTACCCAGAAGGTATCTTATTATGCTGCCTTGCAAAATACAGTTTTGTTCATTCTCCCTTAGAGTTTACATCTTAGTTCTTCTAACAATGCTATCTTGAAATTTGTAACACAAATTATGAAAAACCTAACAAGCATTCATCTTTAACGACTAAACACCAGAAATTTCCTATCATCACTCTCATTTAGCTTCATTTTCTTCAGGTCTTGAAATGCAATTCAGAAAGTTTCCACCACAAAGATAATTTCCACTGAGATGCTGTTCAGTTCTGGACAGTTTTTTCTAGTCTTTGACCAAAACTCCATCTCTATCCCACAGGCTCCATGTTGCTTTTCAGGACATTTGGCAACACCTATTCTCTTTTAATGCTACCCCAAAATCCAGAGACTGTGTCATATCAAAAGGTGAGAGAAAAGGAGGTTACCATCCTAGTGAACTAATCTGTGCTATCTGCTATCTGCTTTTCTACTCTGTTCAACTCTCATATCTTCTAGGAACTGTTAGAGACTGAACTGGTTAAGGGTTTAAACATTGCTAAAATCATTGAAGGACTTGCCCACTACAGCAAACTGCAAAGAAACAGCTGTTCATCTTTGACCACCAAAGCCCACCCCTCCCCGAATATGCCTACTAACCGGACATTGGACTGTGACGGGAACTTGAGATATGATAAAGGGGGTACTATTGTCCAATCATCCCAGGTCTGGGGAGAAGAATGTATCTACAAGTGATACTGGAAGAGAGACTGGAATACTTGATGGCCCAAACAATCAGGGGGCAAGCTGTCAATATGCAAAGTAACTACCCAGGTGTGATAGCATAGGGTTAAAATATTTCTGAAATCATGGGAATTATATAATAGATTCAGAGGTGGGGGAGGGGTGGAAAGAAAGGCTGAAGCCTGGCAGGCCCTGGGAAAGAGAGCCAGAGCTGGGTAGGCCTCGGGAACAGATGTTGGGCTTTGTCTTTACTAGATCATGTGAAACTGCACCTGCATAACCAGCATATGATAAATGATATGATTGTTAGATGCGATGATTGCTTAGTAATTAAATATAATTATTGTTTAATCGTAACAAGAATCATGAGAAATGAACGATAATCATGGGAAGTGCTGTTGGGAGGAGGCCTGAGAATTCATGCCTGGGTAAGATCAGTGTATACAATAGAACAATATAAGTTTAATGATTAAAATATGGTTATATAACAGTTATGTAACAAAAGGGTATAAAATGTGTCCATCTCGAATCCATGTCGGAGTCAGATTTGGGTCTGTACCCCTGATTCCCAGAGCTCTTCAATAAAAGCACCTGCATATAATCATACCGTGATTATGTGTTTCTATGCTAACAGGTGCAGAGAACGTGCACACCTGCCACCTCAGCCTACAGCTGGGTGTTGAAAGAGATAAGGAAAGAGGGAAACTCTGTGAGGCAGGTGCTGTCTCTTTGTCCTTATTCAAGTGAACTCAGCTGTGATAACTTCCCTGCTGGGGAAGCCCTGGGAAATTCATATGTAGCCTGAAGGTATTAATCTCTGCTGATGGGCCATAATGGAGTCAACTGCACTGATGTAATAGGCAGGTATCATCGTAGAAGGTGTCAGAGACTCCCGAAGTGTCCTGTGATCCACAACATTACATCATCCAGTTGAAACTCCCCACCCCAGGGGAGGTTCCTGGGTGTTCCTACCTGAATCTGAGTGAATGTAAACCAAATAGAGGTTGTGTTCGGGGGATTTCTCCCCATCCCTTCTTTGGGATTTCTACCACCACCTGGAAAATCTACAACCACCACCGCAACGAAGGCTGAGATTATCAGTTTGGCCAACAAACACTGAAATTGTAACAACCGAGTCTCATTGTGAGGCCTACAAGTGGTGAGATCTTTCTACTCTTATCCTTTCCTTCTCTTATACATTTTAAGTGACATTTTTATGCTTTTGTATTGTCATTACTATAATTAACAACAACTAAAATGGCTACATACCTGTTTTCCCATGCAACCGAATTGTTCCACAATAAACCCTACATATGTATATTTGCAAACACTGATCATTTGGCGTCATTTCACTCTAATCTGCCTTAAGGGATCTATTAACAAGAACCTGGGTCACCCTTGCCTTCTCGGGCAAGTCATAACAGGAACTCTCTTCTACACAGAATATACAAATACCAAATATACAGTAGATATCTCTGAAAAGAGCACAGTCAAGAAGAAGTCAAAATCAGCAAAATATACTACTATGGAGAAAAAATTTGTGTGATACCATATCATAAGCACAAGAAAGAGGAAGGACAGGTTAACAGGAAACTACCAAAAAACCCCCTTACCATTGTCTCCACAGATCTTCAACTACACATCTTCAGATCAAAAGCTCATCTCTTTTAGCACACAGAAAAGCATATTCTGGGCCTCTCAACCAGATAACCCTCTGTGTGTGTGCGTGCTGTTTTCTTTTGAGTTGGGAGGGAAGCCTGTTTGTTTTCTAACATACGATTTCACCAATATCTCTAGACACAAACTGATGAGATCAGTACAATAATATCATATTGCAGTTGTTACAAGTACCTCTGTGTTTCCTGTGCCCCCGTCTGGCTGTAAATTAAATAAACAAATAAATAAATAAATAGCTATTAGTTCTCCTTCCATAAGGGCTTGAGCATTTGCTGTTATTTCCACCTGCCATTTCCCAAGACAAATACATAAACTCAAGAAAATGTATCCATGAGAAAGCACTGCAAATGCATGTTCCCCTCTTGCCATTGAATCTATGTATTGGGTTCAAAGGGCAAAGTTTGGGTAGCGGAGGAGGCTGCAGGGATGGCTTCTGTGAAACATTTAAAATTATCAGTAAAATATACATTTATTACCCAATCTACGATTTTCGCAAACTTCAGTTATTATCAACAAAAAGAATTTCTTACACCAAAATCAGAACATCATTGCAACATTGACAAAAGTGGACAATTTACAGACACTCCATTCCTTGTCTGCTCACCACACATTAAAAAAAAAAAATTCTCCACAATTATTCCCTGCTCTGCCACTGTCCAGTCCATGTTCTTCCCATTGCCTCTCCCAATTATTGTTCCTATCTTGAAGTTCTACATCTCCAGGACGTGGTGGATTAATGTTGGCAGGCTGTCAGGTGCCCACCAAGCTGCTCTACCAACTCATCTTGGGGAAGATTGCCAATTAATAACAGAATAGGAGAGTGAGAAATAAAACTAAAACTAAAAATATATTTTCCCCCACCTCCTTTCTTCCCAGGCTCAACTTCACTCATGAATCTTCTATACTCTCTCTCCGCAGCCCCTGAGCAGTACAGGGGGATGGAAAATGGGAGTTATGGTCCATTCACAACACTTCATCTTGGCTGATCCTTTGTCTTCCTTTCTCTCGGCTTTTATTGCTGAGCACAACATAATATGGTATGGAATATCCCTGTGACCACTTTGGGTCAGTTGACCTGGTTATGTTCTCTCCAATCCTCTTGCCCACCCTGAGCCTGATGGCCTTTTTGAGGGGAATTGGAGAGTGCTGATGCTGTGCCAGTGCGGCTCAGCAGTAGCCAAAACATTGGTGTGTTCTCAACATCTTTCTAACTACAAATACAAAACATAGCACTGTGAGGGCTGCTGTGGAGAAAGTTAACCCCATCACAGCCAGACCCAATACAATTTATCACATCAAGGCAGCATTTATAGTATTGTCTGAAGTACCTCTAGCACAGATTTTTGCCAAATATTTGTAATCAGTCTTATCGGAATAATTTTAATTTCTTATCTTCTACTTCCCTACAGTGACTCAAGTGACATTTTATTCTAGGAAGTGTTGCATGGGGCTGTGCAGTTGAAGAGAAAGAAATGGGATCTGTGATAAGAAAAAGCAGAGAAGTAAAATATTCAAAACAAAATTATATATTCTTATCTACATGTCTCTGCTCTTACCTGACAAATAAATGAAACACAAAATGTGATGGCACTTTATCTAGTTATCTTGACTGTTCTTGCTGCATATACCTATGGCATAAACTCGTACAACCCATAACAATTACAGGAGATCTAAAAAATGACCCTGCTTACCTTTCATCCAAAATTTAGAATGTCTTCCAAACTTCAGAATAATAAGTGTTATTACTAAACCTACGCACACGAGTGCTGCACTTCCCACCATAATATACACCTTAAAAAGAGGACACAAATAATTTTTTTCATTAACCGTCTTCAAACATATTCAGCATACATTCAGATTTACCCATTAACCCAACCTCATGAAGTTCAACAAGGCCAACTGCAAGGTGCTGCATCTGTGTTGGGACAATCCCCAGTATTGATTCAGACTAGGGGATGAGTGGATTAAGACCAGCCCTGCAGAGAAGGACCTGGGGATACTGGTGGATGAAAAACTGGATGTGAACTGGCAATGTGTGCTCACAGCCCAGAAGGGCAACCATATCCTGGGCTGCATCAAAAGCAGCATGACCAGCAAGTCAAGGGAGGTGATTCTCCATTTCTACTCCACTCTCAGGAGACTCCACATGGAGTACTGTGTCCACTTCTGGTGCCCCCAGTACAAGAAAGACATGGAGTTAGAGTGAGTTCAGAGGAGGGCCATGAAAATGGTTAGAAGGCTGGAGCACCTCTGCTATGAAGACAGGCTGGGAGAGTTGGGGTTGTTCAACCTAGAGAAGGCTCCAGGGGAGACCTTATTGAGGCATTTCAATACTTAAAGGGGGCTTTAGAAAGACAGAGACAGACATTTAACCAGGGCCTGCAGTAACAGGAGAAGGGGAAACAGCTTTAAATTGGAGGAGGGTAGATTTAGATTAGATATTAGGAAGAAATTCTTTACTGTGAGGGTGGTGAAACACTGGAACAGGTTGCCCAGAGAAGTTGTGGATGCTCCATCATTGGAAGTGTTTGAAGGCAGGTTGGATAGGGCTTTAAGCAACCTGCTGTAGTGAAAAATGTCCCTACCCGTGGCAGGAGGGGTTGGACTAGATTATCTCTAAAGGTCCCTTCCAACCCAAACCATCTATAATTTTATGTAGGTAGATATTCATTTCAAATAGGAAACATTTATTTGTACTCAGATCAGAGTACACAAATGAGTCACTTCCTGAGGTTTTCTCTATCCTGCAGAGAATAGAGACTCACACTTCTGAGAACCACTCTCAACATCCCACACGTTCAAGGCAAGTGGAAGAGAATGCACATCATCCCTTTCCCTTTCAGCAGAATGTCATGCTTTGAGAAAACACATAAGAAAGGCACATAAGGGAACACTTTTTTTTTACTCTGAGGGTAGTTGAACACTGGCAAAGGTTGTGGAAATTGGAAATATTTATCCTTGGAGATACTTGAAACCTGACTGGATACAGTCCTGGACAACCTCCCGTAGCTGGCTCTGCTTCGAGCAGGGAACTTGGACTAGATGATGTCCAGAGATACCTTCCTGTCTCAGATATTCTGTGATTCTGCTATCAGAAAAGATAAGACTGTCCAGGATCTTCTGGATTTTTTAGCAAAATATATCTCCATGAAGCAACCACTGTCAATGTGAGGGACTGGAAGGTGTCAAAGTTAATGCTCCTACTGCACTTAACAAATGGAAACAGAACAAACTTGAAGTTTTAGGAACCTTCCTCACTGCCCTTATTCTTATAACTTTTCACTTCCCAACCACTGGCACTGGAGAGAGCCACTGGATAGCCTTTCTCCCATCTGCACAAGACAGATTCCTCTTTCAGATGCATTGAGACAAAACCTAGTCTTCATAGTCTCCTTTTTCACTCTGTCCCAACTGACAATTTACCACAAATGTGTGTATTGCCTTGCAGACTGATCAATGCCTGCATCAGAGAGGCAGCACTACTAACCAGACTGTCTACCTGCCACCAGTTTCCAACAGTTCATGACATTTAACATTCAATTTCCAGCATCATGATAGGTGAGGCAGCAAAGGAGTAGACCCACCAATTCAGCTGCCCATACTAAGATCCACTACAAATTATCTTATCAAAAAGCTATGGGAAATCACACATTAAAACCATAGAATTTGAAAGTTCATTACACCATGTCCTCTTTGTAAGGAGCAGATGACTTTGGGACTGGAATAAAAGCAACAGTCTTTAAGTTACCTTTAATGCTATTATTTTTTTTTTTAAAGAGTTGTTGTCCTTGTTTAAAATTAGAATCAAAGTCTTGGGCTAACAAATTACAGGTCATTATTCAAAAAAAGCATGAAACAAATCAACAGCCTTGGAATGAAAAGTGATCCACTCTCAAGAAACAGGGTGAGGGAAGAGGAAGGCCTGCATTGATTTTTTTCCCTCTTGAGTTTGGTCACTATATATTAATAGCTCTTGTGTTCCGATAGCTTAGAGTCTCATTACAGTCTTTGCAGTTTGATTAGTTGTATAGTCAAAAAATCTGCCAAGATTACAGATAGGGAAACAATCTATATACTCACAGTGATGCTATCTTCATTCTCTCTGTTGGAAACATCTGCATAAGGGATTCAATTACTATTATTCATGGTGTGTCCAAGATCATTAGGCATGGTTTCATATTCTTAGGAAAGGAGGGGAAATGATTGTCTATTATTTCAGCTTTGTTATACCATAATGACAGTAACACTTATCAGAATTCTGATCACTTAAAAAACTATACATTATTTCTATTGTACCTGGTATTTATCAGGGAAACTTTTGACAGACAATTTTGAAAAAATGTGTTGTGACTGGCAGGCTTGAAAAAATAAGCTGCTTCTTTATTCAGCTTTATAGAGGAGGAATCTACATCACAATATATATCTCTATTAGAAAAAATAGAGTTAAAAAAACTCCATCCATAAGGTTATTTTTGTATGCTTCTGACTTCCCATTAAAAGTTAGACTGCCCTCTACAATGAACTTCCCTAGCCTTGTATTCAGCCAAATATAGGACTGACTTAGAAATTAGCTTGGGGACTTTTTGTTTACCTGTCATGGTTTGACACTGGCCAAAAGCCAGGCACCCGTGAAAAACATTCACTCATTCTTTTCTGCTATAGCTGAGTAGAGGAGGAAAAAATTAAGGGCTCATGGGTTAGATAAGGATTAGGAGAAAACACTCTAAGGGAAAACCAAGCTCAAACTTAAAGGGATGAAGTAAATTTTTTATTAACAGAGTCAGAGGAGGATAATGAGGAAAAAATAAACCTTTAAAATACCTTTTTCCCCCCCAGTCCCGCTCTCCTTCCCACTGATAGCATAGGGAGACAGGGTGTAAGGGTTTTGGTCAGTGTCTCCCTCAAAAATCTTTCTTCAGTTTGCTTAGGGAGGGGAGTTTCCTTCTTCCACTATACCGTGGGGTCCTTCCCACAGGACACAGTTCTCTGCGAACTTCTTCAACATGGTTCTAGTTTTCACGAGTAGGAGTCCCACCCGACCTGCTGTAATGCGAGTTTTGCAGTACCCCACCTTGGGGCAAGCT
>VZRF01008983.1:0-29341 GCA_013396875.1 Vireo altiloquus
TGTCTTCTAAACCAAGACAGTCAATCAGCTTGATGGCCATCGTATTAAAATTAATAAGTATGCTGTACCAAAAAAAAATTAAAATCTCAGAAGAACTGGAAAATGTTTCAGGGCCCTGGCCATATTTAAGGACAGTAGGTAGTGGTAGGATGGAGTGCTGCTCCTTTGGGAGATGGGAGCTTCCACTTCACTGGCTTATAATAGTGGGCACTCAATAACTTGTAGAATTAATTTCAAAGCCATACTGAAAGCTGAAAAGCAGACTGAAGAAGCACAGTCTGAAGGAGGCACATTGGATATAACTGATGCACTACTAAATTTCACCTGTTTTCACCTGGAAGGGAAAAAAATTATATATTGGTCTAATCAAAGAGTGGGTAAGCATCCTGGGCCCAAAGGCAGACAACAGCCAGTGGTGGCCTGGCAGGTTGCAGAGAGCAGCTTTGACTTCAGCAGCTCACCAAGATGACTTTTGTTACGCAGCATCAGGAAAACACAGTTTTACAGACAAACTATCTTCATTGTTTCATCTCCCCAGAGGAACATATGCAGAAAGTGCATAATTCCCCTAGATGACCTCCTTAATGCAGGCTGGGAAATAGCTCTGGAAGCAAGGCACAATTTGAACAGGATAGTGCATTATTCCTTTTAGGAATGATCTCATAATCTAGTCGAAAAGACAAGTAGCCTCAATGTTTCTGGAAATTGAAGTTCTCTCATTGGAGAATGGTTGTTTGCTATGGGGATTAAAACATTACCACTCTAAGGAATTTTAAAAGAAAATAAATACTAGTAGAATTCTATACTTAGTAGAGAGGGACCAAAGGGTTGAGGACTCAAAGGAAGGCCAATATGTTGGCCAACTTCAGATACAAACACAGAAAGTCAATGTTAAATAAAACCCTGTAACATATTAAAAATGACATCTTAGCATCCAGGAAAGTTGTTGGAAGTCTCATCTTTCATTAAGGTTTGGAGCAAAACCAGCAACACCAAACAGGTGCATTCCATCATTTCTGTTAGCTGACATTGATGGCTGCTACTCATGGTCAGAAATTGTGCATTTGACAAATTTCTGCTGCATACACTTGATATGATTCAGAATATACTTGTCACCCATATGATGACTGAAATTCAGAATTCATGAATATACAAGTTTCATTTATAATTAAAGATGCTTGCAACATGACAGCTTAAGTATCATCTATGTGATTTTTTTTTTCTAAAGGTGTTTAAGAAGCAAACCAAAGAAGGTCTATTAGTAATACATTTTCAAAAGAAGTCATCACAAAATATTTTCTTTACTCAGTCTGGAACTATAAACTAAAGGTTAATGTCACTCCCCACTTTAGTGAGAGGTGACTTTTTTCATTATATCAAGTAGACATCAGCTGTAAATTGGGTCCTTCAGTCTCACACTGATGTTCAAATCTAAGAAAAGTTAGGGTAGTAGTTTTAGCTTTCAATGGTTTTTTGAAAGACAGAATGCATCTTTTCTTTTGTCCATGCTTAAAAAAAATCAAAAAACCCTAGTAGCAGTGTTGTACTCCACAAATGGTTCAGAGTGGTAAATCCCAATATTCTTCTTATAACTTGATATTTCATGTCTAAGACCCAGAAAAGGGCAGGATTTTTGATTCATGTCATATACCTACTTAGACGTATTGTGAGTTGGCTCTTAATTTTGGTAACAATTCCTAAGTCTAGTAATTCAATAGTGGAGTGATGGATTCTACTTCAGTGTCAAGTTCATTATCTCAAGACACAGTTCTGATGACAACTGTATCCTTGATAGGATTTAATCAGTCTGCTCCCATTAAATCCCTGGAAGAGCATTACTTATACATATGGCATATGTTTAATCTCCTATGATTAAGTGACTCCCAAAAAAGCAAAGAGATATCTAAATGAAGAGGAGTTGAAGGATTATTATTCTTCTATCAGTAAGACAGGTCTCTCACATCTCCTGATTTTTCACATGGCAGTGCTGAGTGTTGGGATTTGGCTTCTCTTAGATTTCTCTCTGGATTGTAGGATGGGGCAGTAGGCTCTGACTTAGCAGAAGGAGCCAGTTAAGTCATTTTGATACCACCAGAATGTCGTCTCCAAACCCTCAGTCTACTCTGTGCTTAAATAGCTGCTCCTTAGAGAAAAGTGAACAAGAGAAAAAAAAACAGGGCACCAAACACTTCACTAAAAAACTTGAGAAGCAGAGTGAAATATTTTCCTTCCAGACACCATTCTATGTCTCACGTGTTGTAGACAGAGATGGATCAGTAAGTGTGAATGGATAGATCAGATTTCACTTCTTCTTGAAATCAGAAGGGACCTACAGCATATGAAAACTGAAGTAAACAGGGCAAGCACAGTCAGTAGAAATGCTCAGACAAATTGAGACAAAGATTTTGAAACTGTCAGTAGCTCAGCAGAACATAGACTGATCAGGAAAGGAAAACAGGTGACAGGCAGGTGCTGGGTTTGCATACTTTAACATCGAGAGGCTGAGGAAGAGATGGCATCCACACGGAGACAAACAGAATGGACATGGCTGAGCTGGGACTGCCAAAGTGCAGAGGACAGGCTGAGTGTGCTGAGGAAGGAATTCCACAGAGCACCCAGGCACTAACAGGTATTCAGATAAACTGCAGAACTTACCTTGGCAGAGCAATATGGACAAACACCCCATGGCTGGCTGCTACTTGGTGCAACTTTTAAGCACTCCAAGGTTGCATCATGGATGCACAGACTGCTGATGACTCACAAAGAACCTGGTGTGATGCTGAATATGCAAGGACCATATCCAGGGATCATATTTGCTCTTCTTTGAAAGAAGCAGTATGCAAGGCTGTGTAAGTGAACTGCTGGAGGAAAAAAGGGGAGTTAAATAGAGGATTTTTATGGAGGAGAGATTTTGTGCAAGTATAATCTATTTAGAGGAAAGTGAACTTTTAGTGTAACCTGCAAATCACTGCTTAAGGGGACAGACAAGGAGGGTAATTCGGAAGGTATTCAATTAATAAAAGAGGATAAATAAGCATTAATTCAGCATAAAATCAAGATGCCAAGAACAAAATTAATCAAGGCACCCAGGGATAAGAGGAGATAAATGGGCTAATTTCCTATGCAACAATGCTACTGGCCTGTGCAATAATAGGAATTAAAATACATTTCTGAGCATAAATTCAACCTCATGGGAAAGAATGAAGCTTCATGATATCTGCATGACTAGAATGCTTCTTCTTCTCCTATTACCTGTTTAGGAAGGGATGAGTGGACAAAGGGAGGTTAAGTATTATTCTATGTCAAAAATTATATTGTTTGCTGCAATCACTTACAGATGAGAAGCAAATATTTAGTGACTCTTTACAAGCCAATATCCTGACAGGTAGGACAGAGTGCCATAGGCCAAAGACTTGAGCATAAGCTGATGAGCCTTATTATGAGCAATGTAGGTTACTAAGCCATGCAAAATAAAAGAATCAAAACAAAGGCAGGGAGACTCTGGAGTTGGTAATCATTAGTAATAGCTCATAGCAAAGAAAAGAAATCATTCAGTAGTCAGAAAAAAAGGTACTCACATGACAAACTATAAAATTGTTAATAGAAGAGGAAAAAGAATAAAAGAGGAGAAAAAGAGCAACAAAGTATAATTAAGAATACTTCCTTTTCATAGATCAATCTGTTGATGCCTGGTTGGCCAGCACATCTCGTTGGGTGCCCAGCAGTGCTGTGTGGGCATGTTAATTGTTGGGTGATAATAGGTAGTTCCAGATCATTACAGAAACAATAAATGAGATGATGGCTGTGTAATCCCAAGTTGTGGGCTTGGTCTTACTCTTGAGCCTCTGCAGCTGCTAAATGGTGACAGAATAAAGTTAACTTCAGTGTCCCATCCTCACTCATTAGCATTTACCTCCTTACACCTGAACCAGCTTGTTTGCACCTTGCCAGAATTATTGAGAGGAACTGCTGAAGAAGTCTTGCAGTTGATGCTGTTCAGAACACAGCTGTTGCCTAAAAAAAAGATAACTTTTGATATTAAAATGTGAACATGGGGATTACTGCTCTAAATCATCATGCAATCAGACTTTTACTACTAGCCCGTTCAGAGTGAGCTCTGTGTGATGCTGCATAGCTCTATGTAGATACAACTTCAAGTGCTCATGATTTGAGCACATCTGCTCTGCATCTGTGAGCTCTCTGCTTCACATGAGCAGTTTCACAGTGCCACAAATGGGAGGACAACTTTGAGCACATCAATTGGAGGTAAAAAACCCAAATGGAAAAGCATTAATAAATATAAAGTTAAAACTGTTAGAAATGAAATCGCTCCAGCTAAAAAGTCTGACCTGGGCGGCAAAATGACATAGTGGTAATAATAATGTTATTAATAAATGTTTCACAAGCATTGCACAGGAAGGAAGGAAGGAAGAGAAAGAAAGAAAGAAAGAAAAAGAAGAAACAGATATTGAGGAATATAAATTAGGACATAAAACTAATAACTGGTAAAGGCACAAGGAAAGGAAAACCACAGGGTCAGGAAAGTTCAGTCTAAAAGCAATATTGTGCAAGTAAATTTGGAACAAAGGAATATGTAAAGAAGTGAGGGGTTTTTTAAAGAGTAAATGATGTCTGTAGAATTGCCTACAGTGTATCAGAGGAGACATGTTTCTCTTCTGGGCTTTGTAGAGCAATATGTATGCTGTGATGGCAGCACATCTAGTGATGATGATGGTGTATTTTCTCTTCTGACAGTGAGTCAAAGAAATATCAAAAAGCTGCTATTGAAGGCGTATATTTTTGTATCAGTAGGTCTGGATGGCTTGCATCAGAGAGTTTAAAATATTTGAGCAGCTCTCTGTATCCTTAGCACTGATTTTCCATAAAACTTAAAACTGTGAGCTAGTTTTGGGAAATTGAAAGGAAGCCAGTGCTGTAAGAAAATATGGAAAAGGTGAAGTAGAGAATGTGATGGGCCTTCTGGGCCTTTCAGCTCTAAAGAATGGCCAGAGAAAGGAGGAGTAGTAAAATTATTTCTTATAGCCTAGGATCCATTGAAAATAAGTTGTGCTAGTTAACTCGATATATTCTCTCAATGAAATCATAAATTTGGTAGAAAAAGTAATAGAGCTGATGCAAGCACAGAGCCTTCTACAACTTCTGACCACATTTTCATTAGAAATTAAAATATTACAAAATTTTTAAAAATGCACATATATTGTGTGCTTTTAAACCTTAATTGAAAACTCAATGTGTGGATCTCTAAATACAACTGGCTAATGAGCATGATACTATTTAGCAATTTTCTTAACAATTTCCAGAGAAGATTGACAGGTGAGATGAAACTGTGAGTGTCTTAAGCTGTGAAAATGATCCCCCACAGCAGGTCTGGCATTAAAACCCAAGGAAGTTGAACACAGGCCATGTTCATTGTGGCTGACGAGGACATGGAGGTCACAGGAGATAGAGACATGAAGATGAGTTCATGCTATGACTCTTCTATGGTGTTTCCAAGTATTTCCTCTCACTGGAAAAGACCTGAGCTGTTAAAAACTACAGGTGAATTTTACAGCGAGAATTGCACCAGTGGGACACCAAGGATGTGATAACAAGTAAGTTCTTTCAAGAAGGATTTTGTTAGAGGGCAGACAGTACAGAGAAGGAACATGGGGAGAATGAAAAGATCGAAAATTGTTCTTTATACTGATACAATCAAAGAGCTCTGCTGCCTTAGATTTATGCAGAGAAGATTAAGGGGATGACTTCATGTAGGTTTGTAAGTACTGACATGAGAACAGAAATCTCATAATAGAGTGTCCTTCAGTACAGCAGACCGAGAGATAAGATGTGTTGGCTGGAAGCTCAGATTAGAAGGATCAAATGTGACAAAAAAGATGCATTAAAGGGACTGGATCTGCCTTTTACACGGGTATGTTCTTGATGCTGAGAAATGTTTAATTAAATCTGTTTTACAGGGAACAGGACAGAGAGGGCTGAGCCCACCCCGAGCACGTCTGGAGAGCTCCAACCCTGCTTCTCATGAGGCTGAGCTGTTGAGCTCAGCTCACGAGTACACTCAGGTGGTCACCAAGGACTGGCCTAACTTGGTCCAGTGGAGAGTATAGCTACAGTTTTAGTCTCTGGTCCTGCATCTTTGTTTTTGCCTTTCCCACAAGAAATCAATTCAGAATGACTGTATACTTTTTTTTTTCTCAATTCACTCACTTTCTACAGGAGTTGATGAAATAGAATCTGGATTAGGCTACAACATCTACCAATTAGGATGAAGCCTAACCCAGTTACAACTAATCATGGTAAAAGAGGGAAAAAGGCAAGAGGTCAGACTGAACACAACTGCCCCACAAGGAAAAGAAAGTATTAGAAAAACATTTCTAAAGAATAAAATACGTCTTCAGTTACCATTAATTTTTCCCCCACAGGCAAAATCCTTTCAAATTCTTCCTGGAGAGTGAAAGCAAATGGAAAGTTTAGAACATGAAGATACGTTTCCCTGATGCATGAATGTCTCACATTAGCATTAATATAAATTACCCATATGCTTCATAGTCTGAGAAGGCTCAGTGTTTAAATTGACTCCATGGGAGCTGTTAGGAACAAAGCAAACTGCACAAGAGGCTCCTGGAATACCTAATGCCACAGGCTAGTAAGAGATTCCTTTATTTTCTTAGTACCCCCATGAAGCTAAACATGTACTTTGGAAGAGGAATCTAAACAGTACTGTCTACAGAGACTGAAGGCAAAGCTTATTTTTTTAAGGATGGAGACCATACGTAAAACCTACTGAAAATGAGAAATAGAAGATAAATTTAAAAATTGTTATTTTAACTGTGATATATCTTTTTCAGATATGTCAGTTACTGTCCAAAACCTAAAGTGACTGGGCTTTTTCTCTTCTAGGTCTCTGTTGTGTGGATTTCTTAGTTAAAATACAATGGAGACCTAATCAAAAGCAAGACAGCCCTTGAAGGGAGATTTCCATGCTACTGTAGACAAATTATCTCATGCAACAGATTTCTAGATTGGTAAAACACTCTTACATGTTTCTGTCTTAAAAACTTGGGCTTGTTCAGATTCATGTATTCTGCTTGTAAAATGAAATCAGCCACTTCTCAATAGAAATCTGTTATTTCAGTCTCTTTTGGAACAGCTGTATGGAAAAAATGTAAATAAGTGAAATTACATATGAATTTTATTTTGTTATGTAACCAATAAATGTTCATTGCTTGACTATTGCTGGATGAATATATTTTAACTGTAATACTCCCCAAGATATTAATATCATCAGTGTGCTAGAGCAATAAACTTCATAGATAAAACTACTAGCCATTAATTTACAAAATATTTCAGATAATTTTTTAAGTATTAATGAATGCAAGGGCACAAGCTAAATTTTTTTTAAGGTAGAGTGTAAATAAATTAGGCATTTAAAATATTCTTCAATCATTTCTCTTGATCAGTAGCTCATGCAAGCCCTTTCATTGACTTGGAAGGAAGCTATACGAGCAATTTCTGAATAAAGGGTGTGCAGCGTGCCTAAATTTTAAGTAGCACTATGAATGAAAAGAATACGTTGGACAGGTCTTTGTCTTAAAGTTAAGAAAGGACTCAGTCATGTTTCCTGTTTTATAAGTTTAAAAGATATAATCAGATGCATATTTTAGTCATTCAGCTAAAACAGGTCCCTCTCATCACCATGTTTGTAGAGAAAAACCAGGAAGGGAGTTGACACACAAAACCTCAAACCTCCAGCACTGCCAGGTCTGCAGTCGTACTAACTTTGTCTGATCTCCTGAGTATTCTACAGGGGCTGTCTCCTCTTTACAGCCATTTAGATAAAGTTATGGAAGACCATGCCCAACCAGCAAGACTCAGTATAGTGGCACTGGTTCATACTTCTAGCTCAGAGCTCTTACATCAACACCAGTGAAATTCAGCATCTGCCTCTGTTTATGAGACAGACTGCTAGGAGTGCCTCAGCAAATAGATCGTTACTGATTGACCTAAAAAATTCTTAATATCTTCATCAGATTAATCCACCCAGTAAACCCCACCATAGTTTATGGACAAAATCTTGAAACTGATACTCTTTGACAGCTCATATTATCAAATGTAAATTTTTTTGTAACTTCCATCACCTACACAGTGTCAGGAAACATATTTCATCCAGTAAACTCTAGGCCAAGATGATTTGTGCTACAGAAGATGCGAGCCAAGATCTGTAAACATCTAATGTTAGATTTCTTTTTTTTAATTCCCATAAGGCAGTTGGAGTGTGAGCTCAGTGAAATCTTCTTGGCTTCACAAGCTCCTGTGTTGGCAACAGTGGATTGAATTTCATCATGTTATTTTAATTTAAATCAAAGCCACAAGTACCAATTAATCTTGGTTAACAAAAATTTATCCATTGATTCCTCCTTCCCAACTCCTATCCTTGCTTGAGTCATAAGGTTTGGTTTTCTTTCTATGAACTAAGAATACTGACTCTGACGCTGAGCAGGTAGAGATGTTCAGTAAGAGCATTATGGATGCTACAGAACACCCTGAGCACAGGAACAGACCCATATATATCTTAATTTTAAAACCACTTCTTCTTCTGAACCTTTTTATATCCTTGAATATTTCTGTAGAATTTAGCATAAAACCTGTCTTGCATAATCTCATGTGTATTTGCAGAATTGGGGCCATAGAGAATAACCTAAATCACTGTGTCATTTTTAATTACACTCTGCTATATGAATAAGCCCCCACTAGTCGTCATTAATTTTAGATGAAGTAAAACATTAGTTCAAGTAAAAATCTCAACTACCCTTGCTGCACTGGAGTTGTTTTTCAATTATGGAAATATTTTAGCCATTAAAGTGAATGCTAAAAATGATATAGATATCATAAACACACAGTACTACACTGAAAAACACTTGCTGAAAATGAAAGCTCCCTTTCAACTCCAAAAGTGTAAAAGATTTATTAGCAGTTTAGAAAGCTCCTATATGAAATTGACTACAAATTTCTTTCAAATGTAACTTATGTTCTTTAATTTTCTGCTGTGAAAATTTGAATATGTGTTGCAGGTAAAGACAGTGTATGTGATCCTCTGTAAAAATAAAGCTATGGTCATTCCTCTGATAAAGTTCTTTCTGTCCAACCACCACTCCCAAATGTGCAAGCATGTAATACAGGCATGAGAAGTGACAGCACTGCCTTCCATATCCAAATCTGTTTCTAGTGTGAGGGAGAGGCATTATCACATGACAGATATACCTCTTCAAGCCATGCTGCTGTATATCCCACTGTACATATGCATTTAAGACATATTCTTTAGACTGAATGCATCTATTACCCTGAATTTCTCTACTGAACTAATTTCATTGAGGGCAGAACGGTCAGACCTGCAGAAAACTGTCTTCAGTTGGAAATTCATCCTCCATTTAGGAAGCCCAAGGCAGTTAAAAGGAACCTTGCAGGATTCTTGGCAATTCAACTCATGTTGTTTCATATTTCCTCACAGCTTGCTGAGAATCTGCCTTTTTTAAAAGGTCAAGTTACTACCAAAATCAAAATCTTTGTCCATATCCTTCAATAAAAAGACTTAAAAAGGACAGATTTGAAACCTGCCTAGGCTTAAACCTTACAAGCCCACAGACAAATATAGGTTGGAAGGAGTTTCTGGATGCTAATTAGTTCACCTTCTTGCTCAGAGCAAGGCCATATTCAAAGGTGGATCTAATTATAAATACCCCTCAAATGCTGTGATTTCTAAACTTTGTTTTTGCCTTTCTGGAAGGGGAAGCTGCTTATTTAAAGAAAGAAGGCTTTGGAAAATTTAATCCTTTAAAATTAAATCTTCTCCAAAGTACATATTAATATATGTCCAAGGCAGTTTAAGTAAGAATGAAACAGTAAAAAGGTGTTTCTTAATAAAATGTGAATGCTGGCAAAATTACTCAGTTAGGGAGTCAAACTGCTACAAGGTGGGGACTCTCATTCTGGCCTAAAAGCTGTTCTGCAGAGGTCATGGGATGGCTGGTGTGCATCCAAGGTTGTAGAGTGAGTTTAAATATGAGATCCCATGCTAAAAGTAACATGACCAACCCAGAGCATCAGCATGTTAAACTTCTGGCAGTGAAGGGTAATAAAACTGTCTTTTTTTCATGTTTTGTTGTAACTTTTTGATTTATCTACCAGACTGTGTACAGGAGCCACCTGGATCAGGGCTCCAAGCCCTGTGGCCTTCTGAGGGTTTTTGTATCCATGTGTATTTCCATGTGCCTGGATAAGAGCTTAGTCCCATACATGGCCTTTGAAAGGTGGCCTCAACAGATGAAGTGTAGATGTCTGTGAACTTTCAAGCAGTGCTGGGCTCTTTTTTCAGATAATGGGGAAAATTAGTTCTTCAGATATCAATTATGTCATTGTAAAATAGATACCTATATTTGGTCAAATAAATTTCCTTCCACTGGGCAGAAATTGGATTTTAGGATGACACAGCCGTAAAAGTCTATGTCATAGATGTCTTAAGAGAAGTGAATCCCCCCAAGTGTTCATGTTGTTATACATCTATTAATATGAATGATTCCCAGTTTGGATCAATTTAACACTCTGTGTCAGGACTACAAGTCAGGGATGTTGTCCCAGTGTAAAATAACTATAAGAGTAATTTCAGGTTGATTCAGGCTTACCTCTTACCTGAGGTAAGATACCTAGCAAGCCATGAAAAGAACTGACACATGCCTTTCAAACCATATTTTAGGCCATATTTCAGTAAGGAAAAAAATTAATTTAATGCTGTCCAGTGGATGAAGCAATACTTTACATGTGAATATTGAACACAGTGGATTATTTCCTTCACGTTTAATAATTTTTATTCTAGTTATCAGCAATACTCTACATGTGAATATTGAACACAGTGGATTATGTCCTTCACATTTAATAATTTTTATTCCAGTTATCAGTGTTAAAAATGTTCACTAATACTACCTTCTGTCAGAAACATAAAGTTCCAGAAGGAATTCGTATTAGACGCTTGACTATGGAACTTCCAGGTTAGTCCCCTGATCCTGAGGTTCTCCTTAATAGGTGACAAATCTTCCTTGTTTGATCAGGAGAACATTTTATACACTTGGAAAATGATGAAAAAAAAAATTGAAACCTGAGTATTTCTGTTAAAATAAAATATTTTTCTCAGCTATCTCCAGTTTAAATTTCTTGTATCTATTATTATTAGTCTTTATCCCAACTACAAAGACTAATGTCACTGAGAGCTGGCATTCTGTGATGCTCATCCTACAATCAGACAGATTTATTTAAATGAAGATATTACTGCAAAACAGAGGATGTCTTTCAGATAATAACTTTTCTCAGATCCTGCACGGAGATAGAATTTTCTAATCCATTTAAATGATACTGGTCTGGTTTCAGGCATGGTCCATATGGCACTTGTTACTGTAAATACTGCTTTGATCTTTCTATCCCCTTTCCAACTCCAATCTCATGGCTTGGTATTTAAAGATTTGTTAGCTGCCTTCTCTACCTGGTATCAGTTCCATGGGCAAACATTACCAGTAGTAATGATTATGAACCAGCATGTTGTGTACTTTCCTCAAGGTTTATTAATTATAAAAGTGGTTTTCCAAGGAATCAACCCAAAATAATTTTCTCTTGCATTTCAGGTTTGCATCCTCTGATGACTGTTTCTAAACCCACAGAAGCCTGTTGGCTGCACCAAAATCAGGAGAGGGCAATGGTCATTGAGTGTTCATTTCCCACCAAACACTGGCTCAATGTGCAGCACAGCTGCAGTGATGATTACCAGAAAGGTAATGGTACATATTTTAAAAACTGAGATTAATGTAATATAATCCACTGCACTAAATAGTATCCTCACAGGGGAAAAAAAAAAAAGGCAGATCATTTCCCAGGGGGTTTATCATCTTACAGTAAATCAAAGATTGCAAACAGATATTAACAAGTAGAAAAAATTTTAACCAGTGTCTTCAGTGCATCAGCAGCCTAAATGCTCCCAAATTTTTTTTTTTTATTAAAAAATTCAGGTGAGCATACAAATCATAGAAGATCAGGGTGAAATATCAGCCTGCAGAGTTTATCTAGTCTATCCCCTGCCAAAGGTAGAAACCTCCATATTTATTCCAGTCCTACTTTTACTCAGACACATGCACTATATTGCATGTACTACAGCCAAGAAACCTATCACGGAGTTTTATTAACTTTACTACTGCATGCTTTTTCTGATGTTTAATCTGGACTCTACATGCCAGAATTCCTCACAGAGATGAGAAACAGATTTTTCCATTATTCTTGACGCAACTTTTTTGCAAATCCTCTAATGATCTGAGTTGGAAGGAACCTTAAAGATCATCTAGTTTCAAGTCCCCCTGCCACGGGCAGGGACACCTTCCACTAGACCAGGTTGCTCAAAACCCCATCCAGCTTGGTCTTGAACACTACCAGAGCTGGGGGATCCAAACCTTCTCTGGGGAAGAGTGCCTTCTCTGTACAAGTGCCTTATCACCCTCAGAGTAAAGAACTACTTCCTAATATCTAATCTAAACCTGCCCTCCATCAGTTTAAAGCCATTCCCTCTTGTCCTGTCACTCTGTGCCCTTGTCAAAAGTCTCTCTCTACCTTCCTTATAAGCCCTTTTAGACACTGGGAGGTGGTCTTAGGTCCCTCCAGGGCTTCTCTGCTCAAGGCTGAACCCTCTCCATACTAGAGGTGCTCCAGCCCTCTGAGAACCTTCATGGTCTCCTCCAAACTCACTGCACCGGGTCCATGTCCTTCTTTCCTTGAGGGCCCCAGAGCTGGATGAAGTATTCCTGGGGAGGACTTTTACTAAATAACCAGATTCGTACAGCATCAGTACAGCTAATGCATCATTTGTCATAATCACAAAGATGGAAAGTACTTTATGCATTTGTTTTAATTTGGGAACTGAATACTTTCACAAGTCATTCTCAGAAGGAAAGGTAAGATTACTAGAGCACATTAAATAATCTTTTGAATCTGGATAAAATATGAGAGATGTCTCTATCATGCATTATGATCAGGAAACCAAACTCCCTGGAGTTATCTTAAAATATACCTGTGCACATTCATCAATCTTATTTTGGAAGTATTACTCCATTTGTCAAGATTTCTGAGCTTTGGTTTGTGTATCAGTTAGGTTTAGAAACTCATCCATTTTCTCTGTAAGCAAATTATTGTGACCAATGGCAAATTCTGCACTAGAGACTCTCAAAAAACTATTGTGGGTTTATTAGGGATGACTGAGCCCATGGGAGGTGCAAGTGTTAAGAGTGTTAGGAGACAAAAAAAACTTATATGCATTTTAAGAATATCCCAGGCACATCCAGACACACCTAACAACTGCTTGCTTAGAGGAGTGAACAGGTCAGGAATAACAGTGTTTAAAAAGAATCAGGAATCCAGAGAAATTAATAAAATGTGTTCCATTAATTCATGTGAACTTTTCATAAGTGTTCAGGGTATTATAGCTGAAAACCATGCAGCTACTCAGAGTTTTTTGAGCACTTTGTTCACGGACATAAAACTACAGCTATTTCCTCAAAGACCTTTCTCCTGTATTTCCTGTTTGAGAGCAGTGAGTGCTGGGTGCTGCCCCAGCCCAGCCTACAGGGTTGGTGCTGTGCAGCTGCTGCCTGCACTTGTCTCCTCTTCCCATTTCACCACTGCTCAGCACATCTATTTGGAGCAGAACTAAAGTGTTTGCTCTAGATGTGAACCCAGAGGAATGCAGAGGGAATGAAAGGGCCAGCAGGATTCCACTCTGAGCAGTGACTGTGCAGTGCTTGAGGCTGTTTTCTTTTCTCCCATAACTTCTATAATAAATTTATTTGGTTTTAACTTCCCAAAGAGTTGGAGGTCTGGCTGTGGTTTGTGGGTGTTCACTTGTGTTGGAAGGAACTGCATAGAAAACTTTTTTCAGATGTAATTCCTTCACTTCCGAACACTGATATCCATTTATCATCCATTTCTCCTCCTCTCAGCTTCTTTCATTAGTGTTTTTCATTCCAGTCTCCCAGACTATCTCTAGCTCATGGCTAAGTCCTAAAACATTGTATTTTTCTGTCTTATCTTCTTTTTCCTCCTTTCATTCCTCTGTCCTTAGAATGATGAGTTCAAAGGAAATACTGTAATCCGAAAAAGTTATTTTAACTTTTTGGAGGATCTGTCTTCTTGTTTACACACCTTATTGCAATTCCTGTGTGCTTTGTGGGCTGTACCACCAAATACCACTGATTCCTTGAATCCATCAAAAAAATTGTTTATTTAGGCTATTTTCTTGCAGCTGAATTCATTTATCAAAGCCGAATGCTACCCCATAGATTAACATCTGTTAAGAATTTCCTGGGCCTGACTGATAAAATGATTAAGAAAAAGAAAAGATGTTTCATGATGCTACAGAAAATGCAAATGTTAATTTTAGCAGATCTAAGATCTAAAGCTGAAATGAAATAACATTTTAAATGGCCAAATTGAATGAACTGAAAAATGCACCATCCGGAAAACATTCCATCTGACTCCCAATTGACATCTTAACTAAATAATTTTAGTAAACAAATAAGAGACAGAATTGAAAAGAAACAGATTGAAAGGGAATGAAAATATCTGTATAAAGGCTGAATCCCATACTTTTATGAGTTACAGCTGATATCAGAGAAAAGGCATAATTACTAAACAAATCTCTCATATTCATCAAATGACTGGAGGATCTTTCATGCTGTCAAAACAACTCCTGATCTTCCCCAAGTAACTTCCACATTGCCATAGAAGGGAGATATTTTCCATGCTCGGGCTATTATGCAGTTATTTCATTGCAACATTGATTTTTCTAATCCTCTGATGAACAAGGTACTTTGCAAACATTGTGATTTTAAAATTCTTCATAGTTAAAGGAACGAAAAGAAGACCCACTTTGACATCCCAGTGAAACTTTCTGTGATTGCAATGAATTCTTGAAAAATCTCACCGACAGTCCTCATTTCCCTGTGTGCAAGCCATGGATATCTGTGGCCCCTGACAGCAGGGTCACCCACTGCATGCAGTGGGTTTGATCATGCAGTCTGTGTTCATGAAGTATTTTGTTTCCCACTAGCTTTTTTTTTTGTGTAACTTCAAGCTTTGTTTCATGATTTGAAAAATTAGGTACTATTGACTACAGGCTAGCAGATAACCTTGTTGGCATTTTTAGCTGCCTTTTTCGTGAAACTGGCAACATCTTTCTCTGCTGAGGCTGAGATTCTTTACCATTTATAAGCTTTCCTCATAAGGGAAAAGGGACCTTTCTCTCTGTCCCTAAACTGCTCATCTTTGCCCTGACAATTCATATTCCCTTTATATTATATGTAAAAGACAGTGCCTGATGAAGAGAGTGGATAATTGTGTTAGTCTGGCATGATGGCTGGTGTTATGTACTTGGTTTTCACCGGGCATACTGCATAAAATTTAAAGATTTTTCTTTCCTGAAATTAATGCATGTAGTTGAGTCACTTCATATTAATATCTTTCTAGTTCACTTGTAAACACTTTAGAGCAAAAGCAAGCTCTGTGTTCCAGGGCTTTTCCTTAGTTCACAAAGGCCTGATGTGCTGGTACTGAAATGGAAAAGTTTCTCGCTGTCTTCCACAGTCATGCCTGCAGCATCATAGCCCAGTGAAAACCCCTCTAAAAGCTTTTGTCAGGCAGCATATTTTTCCTGTGACGAAAATTCCAGTCAGATCTTCTGGGAGCTGCATGTCCATGGGCAAAGCAAGGGTCACGGAGTGCATGTCCCTCAGCTCAAGTGCCTCCCATGCCTACACCCAACACCCACACCAGGCTGTCACAGCTGGCAGCACTGCACCCTGAGCTGCTCCCTGCTGTGGTGAGGCCCATTCCCGCTGGGAATTGCAGCAAGGGTTGCTGATGAAGCACTGGAGTTAAACAGTGCAGTGGTCCAAAGGTAGAGTGAAAGAGCACAGGAGGAATAAAGAGCAGTTCTTCAACAGGAAGATTTGGCTGCTCCCTTCAACATCAACCTCCATGCAATATATTCTGCTCTCCACTGCTTTAGTACCCCAATACACCACACTTATCAACTTTTGCTTTTACTGGAGCTCTTTGCTTGAATTATTCTCTTTAATTATATTTTAAATGCTTGACCACTGAGAAGGATGAAAAGAACAAGTTCACTGTCTATCACTACCTTCTTCAATGAAGCCGATGAAGATTTGTCCCATTTTTATGGCTTTAAAATTACTTAATAAATCTTTATAGGCTGAGGGACAGTAAAAGCTCTAGCTATCTTTTAGGTAGAAAAAACCCTCACATATATGACTATAAATTATTGAGTTTAATACATCTCACTTCTCACTAAATAATGTTAGCACACTATTCAGAGAAATATTGGAGTAAAAATGAATGGATATCCATTATAATATTACATACAATTTGTATGATACATTTAATCATCTTTATGCCTTCCACATGATGAAATAAAAACTACTTTCAGGGGAGAATCTTGATGACCATAGTACAGGTAAGTGGTAGGTCAAAACCATGTTTCTACCCTGAGTTTTTGGTCAACAGTTTTAGGGCAAATACACGTTCCTGTGCATGGCAAAGAGTTTTTAAATAAGATATTAAGGAGACAATGTACCAAGGAAGCAGCAATTTTTCTGCAGTGGCTTCCACAGCGACTTCTGCACCTTAAAAGGTTGACTGCAATGCATATTGCTGGAAAATCATAATTAAAAATCAAATATTCACAAAAAAATTACAGTAATTTATATCTGGATTTAGTGAACATTACTCCATTTTAGGTATAAGGACAAAATTGTGATATTTTCCAGTGTAATATCTAGTGAAATAGCCATGATTTTTGAGATTATTAATATATGGGGTCTCATTTTGATGGTTTTTGACTAATTTTTAAGGATTTTTTAAGTACTTAATGTTTTTTGAGAGGCTTTTTCAATAGATTTTGGTAAACAAGATAAAGTAAAAACTTCCTCTTTGGTTTTTCAGGCACTTTTGACTTCAATGAGAATCAGAAAAATGCCACAGTTAATTTCTCTGCACTCCTTCACTGATGATACCATTCCCTCTTCCTGAGAGAGCATGTGCATTTACACATTCACATCCAATTGCACACAGGCTATGTTTTGGTTTTGGGGTTTTTTTCTTTGGAAAGGGAAGGAGGCAGGGAATTCTCCTCTGCTCATCCCTTGCCAGACAAACTTCCACTGGTGAAAACCCCTGAGCAAGGGGAAGGAAGGTGTTTTTTGGATCCTTGGCTGAAAGGCTTCTATTTGAGAGCAAAAAGTAGCTTGGCCAGGGGACTAAAGGCAAGTAAACAAATTTTTCTAAGTAACATTTGGGGAGGCCAAAGGAGAAGATGTCCTGAAGTAACTTCTTTCATTAGGATCACTGCATTAAAAAATCCATTAAAAGTCTTTGAGGTAGGGAGCAGAACTCAAAATAGTTCCTTATTCTTCAGATGACACATGACAAAATGGTTACTTGTCTGACAGAAACGTATTTTCCTCAGAAAAACCTCTGCCACAGAATCAGAGTACCAGGAACCTCAAGACCTCAAAGTAAAGCTAGAAATAATTTGACAGTGCAATCACTGATTTTAACTAACAGAATCCATATTTTATTTATATTTTATTTACTTACCTTTAGAGGTAAGTAGCTTTAGAGAAATAATTCTTATAGAAAATCAACAATACCATTCTGTTCTGCAGGAAAATGTTTCCATAATGTTCTGAAGGAAATCACTGAAATGAAACTTCTTTATACAACTAAAAACAATGTGTTTGAACCTTGCAAAGAAGTACCATATATTCTGGACTTGAGACTTGATTTATTTGCCTAAATTTTGCCAACAAAGGCCTGAACACAGTGCTTGTGTAGTATCTTCAGGTTGGCATCGACACTGGCACTAAATATCTAGGGTTAGACAAGTGAACTGAGCCCTTTGTCTTGTCCTATTTGAAGATGAAAACAGCAACTGAAAAGTCTCGAAATATCTTATAAAATCAACATTCGAAATTTTAACTCAGCGGTAGAAAATGTACCAGTGTACTTTTCATTGGTAAGATGACTGATTTTTTCTCTAGTCAGCTGAGTTCCACAATAGTAAAAGATATAGATTAATCATAACTATATTCTTTGATTAAGATATCTGGACAATAAGGACCAAACTAAATACATAGGTTTACAGTAGGAAAATCTCTCTTATTGTCAAACATTCTGTAAAGACATTGCATTGAATGCATTGGCATCTACTTGTCTTGGCTACCACATTTTTCTTTCTCCTGAAGAAATAAACTGTCCAGATCATTGTAAAGAAATCTTTCCTCCTAGTGACTCTAAGCTTAAAACATCTTTTTCTGTAAATGCAACCATCAAGGGATTTATTGCAGATTCGAGGGGACATTAAAATGCCACTCATTTAGCACTGCAGAAACAGGAATTTTGAATGAAAATGGCTCATAAAGCTTGCTGTTCTCTTAAAAATATTAAAAAATTTTTTTTCAATAAATTTCCAATTAAGGGTTTGTTGTTTTATCCTTCATTTTTAATGTGAATATAGGAGATCAATAAAAAGGATTATTTTTTGACCCAAAGAAACACCAGAGTTCCAGGAATAATTTATTTGTGCTTATTTATACCTATTACCAATTTTGAGATTCTTTATTTTTTGCTAACTCACAGATTCATGTTGATGAGTGTAGGATTCCTCTACAACACTGGCTAGATTTACTGACATTAGAAATACATTGCTCTCTTTGTTGGTCAATATTCATTCTCCTGGAACTTCAGATTTTATTATTTGATGAATTCTCAAAGCACCTTAGTGTTTTCAAATCCAGGAATATTGCTAGTTCATAAAACAAATGTTTGCCTCACCTTATGTTATCAGGGTCAAATACTGAAGATATTTGAATACCATTCTATTCTCTTCAAGGTAATGAAGTCATAAAGTGAAGTACAGCCTCCTGACATTTTTACTGGTTTGTTACTCAGTGTCTTCCTTGTGCTTTTTGAAATAAGACAGAATGGGACCCATTCAACAAAAATTCACTATCAGCTTCTTGAGCCATCCATATAATACACTTAACTGGCTTGTCATGACTATTCTAAAATATTTCTTTTCATCCCTTTTAATGGTAGATATAGATCTTTCCATACTTGTCACCTATGAGAAGCACTTGAAATACGCTACTTTAAAGCAGTGTGTCAAGAATACTGGAATAAACCTGTAATTAAAAGATATGTTGGAAATAAAAGGAGATATGGCAACAAAAATTGCAATCTGACTCTTGCTTTTAACAGTGAATGTAAAACATGGGTAAGTGTTCTTCATTTCAGTAGCAATCAATTAATAAATACACAGACATGGGTCATTAGCATTTGCAAGCAAACATTGCCTCTTTTCCAAGAGCTGAGAACCTCAAGTGCAGTGGATGATGCTTTTTATATTCCAAATCAATATACTTTTTATATTTGTTTTTTATTTGCTTCGAAAATCAATTATGACTTCAATACTATTAATAGTGTCATAAGGCTGCATGCTCAGTCACAATTTGATTTTTACGCTGCTCTTGAAATAGTTTCTTTAAGTCTCAAAGCTAAAAGAGAAGGTAACAATCCAATATATATTTTATCCATAATTGAATGGTCACAAGATTGTCTAGAGGAAGTCACAGCAGAGGCCACTTTTCTTCTTATATGTATGGACTATTAAATATTATTGGCAGTCACTGACTATTATTGGAAAGCCTGAATTAAAAATACCTTCTGTTGTAACAAGCAAACACTGGGGGATGATCTCCAGCATTGGACAAGTCAGTGCACATCCCTGTTCCCTTCTGGGAACTACAAAATGAACAACAACCAGCTGACTTTCCCACTACTTTGTCTCTTCAGGGCTCTCCTTCTGTCTTTTAAAATACGTGTGTGTCACAATCGAAATTCAGTGGTAATTAATTTTTGCAAATACATTCTCCACTACTGATCTCCAGCATTACACTAAGGATTAATGTCTGCAGCTTTGTTATTCAGTCAGGAATTCTGCCTAGAGAGCAAAAGCTTCCACCTTCACCCTCAAGGAGAAAAAGGGACATAGTCTGGGTCTGCCAGCATGCAGCAGAATTCTGGGAGATCTGCTGCTATTTTGGGATCAGGAAACTGCCCAGACATACTCTTCAGCTCATCTGAGACGAAGGAGGGTCCCAGGTGCTGCTTGTCTCCTCTCTTGGAAGGGACATGTAGTGTGTCTGTGGGGACACCTTGGGGAGCAGGAATTGGGTGGTGGCAGAGGCACCTCAAACAGCACAGCAGGACATACCAGGGTGTTATCAATAGAAAATCAGCATGGGCATCATTACTGATCAGTTTGTCACAATGTGGAGCACACAAAGGGCTTTTCACTCCTGTCATTTGCTCCAGTACAAATCAGGATGAATCCTGTTTAACATTGTCAATTTAGGCCGACACTAACCTGGAACAAATGTCCATATCAAGCCTTTTTATGTATACTGAGAGACAGGGCTTTGTTGCTGTAATTACATTTTTTTAAAGATGTGAGTTGCATAAATCTCATAATCATTTCCTCTGCCTGTAATGGCTGTAATCTGCAGTTCAAGAAGATTCCTAATTAATATTAATTCCCACCCTGTGCATAGAGTGTTTTGGCAAGTAATTTGGTCTGAAGGGATGGCCAAACACACTCATCTTCAAATTTTGAACAATTTAATTATGGGCTTGTTTTCTGTGTGGAGCTGCATAGGACAAGAGTTTAGTAGGGAGCATCAGAGCTGTCCTCTTCCAGAGGCTGGCTCTGATGCTCCCTACTCTGCCCTCAGAGAGTAGGGCAGGCTGATAAGACCTTCTGCCCAAAACCACTGGATTTCAGTGGAAGCCAAATGATCAGCTCACGTGAGTGACCACCCGGAGGCTGCTCAGTCAGACTGTTGAGTTTGCTGCAAATGCCTCCCTGAGAGAAGCTGGCTAACAACAGAAAACAAAAAGTAGCCACTCAAAAGGAAGGATGCATTAAATTTTGAAGGGGTTCAACAATAAAGAAGCTGCCTTTGTAATAGATTTGCATATAATTTTGCATGACTCTACACATGAGAAACTACTCTCTTTACTTTTAAAGAAATTAAGTTCTTTCTTAGATATTTTTAATATTTTTCATCATTTTATACTCATTAAACTAATGCTGAGGCCACCTGTAAGCACAAGTTACTATTCTAAATAAGGAGAAAACCTCCCCTGTTCCAACTTGTCACTCATTAGCAGTTTCTTTGATGCCAGATAATGGGATCTTCACTGATAGGGGGAGCTCTGAACTCTTCACCCACTCTCTTTAACACATTCTAAAGAAATTGTGAAAATTAACACCAGTAATATCATGTTAAACGTCTAACTCAAATTTTCAGTGATGAAAGAGAATCCAAACTGCTTCTGCCCAGTCAGAGGTGCCAAAAAAACTATTCCAAGTACCAGAACAGGACTGCTAATTTTTCAAAGACATAAGTGATAGAGAGTGACAATGTAGTCAAATAGTTAAGCACATAACGATTAGTAACAAATAATTTATAAATGATTAAATGTGTTTGCACAGGTGCTTCAGAAAGGCCTTACTTGTAAACTCGTTATTTATAACCTAAGTGTAATTGTGGTGGATTTCAGCCAAGATTTGCACCTGCTGGAATTGCTTAATATAAACAGCATGAATCAGAACATCTGACTGGGATGGTCAGAATTAAAGATCAAGAGAGGAAAAAAGAATAAAGTACTATTCCTATGATGCATTGCTATTTCCTTACAGGATAGTCCCCGCACTGGCTTTGATGGCAGAGTTACCTGAATTTTATACATCTATCAGAAGTGGAACACAAATAAAGCACTTTCAATATTATGCTAAACTGACTTCCATAGCTGTAGTAACTTAAATGATTGAGGACTGGTAGCAGTTACCAGAGGTTTCTGATTGATTATGGTATTCCTACTGCTAAACAATGATTTAGCATTGTTGAAATCAATTATTTCAATGAGTTATACCTTTTTGATCTCCTGAACTTTCTTTGAAAGTGAACTTGAAATCAACATTTGCTTTGCATGACAGAAAAATAGCAGGACACAATACTTGCTGCCAGTCCTGCTGTGCATCTTTTTTGAGTGAAAGTGTTCTTGTTTGGAAAAGCCTATGTTCACCACATCCAGTAGATAATTTGTTCCTGAAGGTACACTGCAATTTTTGACATAATACCCTTGATGATTCCCATTAACCTAGAAAACATAGAGCATAAAATACTGCACACTGAAGATGTTGAAAAAATTATATGATCAGAAAAAACACAGCATGTGAGTCCATACTCCCAAGATGTTTTGTGAAATGAAGAGGGGATGAAAAGAGTCTTTTCATTTCTCCTTCCTCTCCCGTCTCTCTGCCTTCATCTCTCCATTTCTTCCTTGTTTCAGCTTTCTTACTGGCAAACATGAGTTAGAATGAGTTACAGGAATTAAGAATTAATTTTATGACAATTTTTCTGCTTTGTAAGATGCTTCTAATGAGTCGTTTTCACTTAAAAACTTTGCTGAGTGACTCTTAGTTATTTATTGATGTTTACTGATTTGCCATTTCTAAATATAAGGCCCATTCGTCAAAACACAGAAGGAGATGCATAATTTTAATTAAACAGTGGAATTCAAATCCAAAGGAGACAGTAGAATGTCAAAGGCATCTCTTTGATTGCATTCTCAGTGGATTCCATAAAGTGTACTGAGAGATAATGCAAGAGCAGGGATGTAATGCTTGCCAGAAGTCACTGCTCCCAACAAATTCCAAATTTTGGGCTCCTTTATTAGGAGATTTATTATAGATAATATTATATATCTCCTTTACTATAGATTATGGAATTGTTATGGAGGCTGGAAATAGTCTCGAGTTGTCAAAGAAGAGCAATATTACAGACAGAGTATCAGCATTCTTGGCAATATTTTAACTGCATGTGTGAAAATGAATACCATTTAATATCAAGCTGGAACAAAGGAATATGTTAAGGAAAAGAGTAATATTGTTTACAAGGCTTTTACTAGTCCTTACTAGCAAGGTGACATCAATGACATGTTAACTTGACAGACACATATACAGTGCACAGATACAGTCAAGGCTCACTTGACAGTAGTCAAAATTCTTTTTGATGGAAAAGTTCTTTTTTGGAAGGACAATTTTCCCTCAAAATTAAATAGGTGAAGAAGTGCTGGATCGCCTCTGATAGCATTACTAGAAATCATGTACCTCTTTTCTGTATACGATGCAATTTACAGACACTGGGGGCATATGAACATCAATTATACACAACCAACATGAAAATGAAAAATCAGAAAAATATTAATAGCTTTAAAGTGAAGGATGAATACATAAGCAAGAACTTCAATTGTAACATTCAATTAAGCTTTCTGATTTGGATCTGAAACTTTTCTGAACTGTATCTGACATTATGCAAAAAGAATGGGAAGTCAATTGTAAATTTTATATTAATACAGCAGAGATTTCTCTTTATTGAAACCAGGAAAGAAGAATGGAATAACAATACCACATGGGATGTTATTACAGAAAAAAAAAACAGGATAAATTAAATCTACTGAATACATTATGGCCTGAAAAGTAAACAAAGAAAAATGGAAATACATGAAGAAAGATAAAAAAATAAAAGATCATAAAAAAAAAGATAAAAGAGGCTCTGTTGATAGACACTGAAAGCAGAAACAGCAGCACTGAAGGAAGACATGAGAACATTTTATCAAACTGTTTAAAGATACAAGTAAAGTGCAGTGAGGAGCAATGCCTGGAAAAAATAAACGTCACCTTATTTTAAAGGAAAATCTAAGACAGACAGAACACCTCCCAAACACTGCAAAAAAAAACCCCACCTTATTTTTCCAATGAAAGAAGAGAGAACTTGATGCCTGTTTTGAAGTCGTCAAATCTTCTTGAGCTTAAAGTAGTTGCTTAAAGATGAAGAATGTTAAATTAAAACATGCAACTCAAATCACTGTAGCACAGATATGAGGAAATGAAATGGACAACATGATATTCGGAGATATCCCTACTGTTCAATGGGAAGTGGAAATAATACAATTTGTTCTTATTTCCATGGGAAGTCTTCAGTGCAGTCGACTCTGCTGTTTGGAATTTGCCACTCAAACCAGACACAGGAAACATGGCAAACATTTGCTCTAATTGATCATGTGCAGACAAGACCTTCCTCCTGTCCAGCGTCACAGAATGAAGTACAACATGGTAGATGCTTCTTCTCCTGTACCACATGAGATCTGATGTAACTGGATTATCATGGCAAGTTCTACCCCCCTTTGAAATCTCTTGGATGGTGATCCAAAATATTAAGCACAAGTGCGCCATGAAGTAGATGCAGGTGGGAGGGGATGAACCTTGGTGACAAAGACTGCATCTTCTTCTTCCCCACCCTCCCTCATCACTCTAATTTCTCCATTGGAATGGATTCTGTTATTGGATCTTTACTGGATCATTACTTTGGAAATGGTTATCCCAATATAAATGCAGACAGAGGAGATGTAAGGCTTTGCAGCCAAAATCTGTCTCATCATGAAAGGACTGTCTTACACTTATGCCAAACACGCCCTACAATTAATAAATTAGATATCAGCAATGCCACAGATGATAAATTATCTACACAGAAGTCTCTCTGCTTAAAAGCTGAAGCTTTTACAAACTTGCATAACCCCATTCAAAATGCAAAATAAATGCATTCTTTATATAAGTTAAAACCAACAAACTATTTCCCATACATATTACTGTGCAGAAGAATTTCATAATTAAAAAACTCACTGAAATCAAGAGCAAGAGTCCTCAAATATAGTGCAGAGTCCCAGAAAAATAATGCACTCATTTGTGCAAATGGCACAGCTATCAGAGCAGGTGTCTGTGAAGGCTATTTAAAGTATTGACTTAATAAATTAGAAATGAAGAAGCCTTAAAATGAGTACAGATAATGGAAACAGTACAAACTGAATCAAGGAAGAGAAGGGACACAGATCTATTTTTCATGACTCTCCAATAACAGGGAGAATCAAACCAAAACATGTGCAGTAGCCCCAGGTTTGGCTCCAAAGGGCTGAACCCATGGCCCTGCAACACAATTGTGGTTGATGTGATCCTGTTATGAGAGAAAAAAAGACTTACAGAAACCAGCCAGACAGGATATGGCTGACTCACATGATTTGACTTCTGGTTTATGGTCTTACCAGCACAGTAGCAGAAGTGAGCTGAACACAATTTTCTTCATTCTATTTTAGCTCAAGCTTAATAGCTACTTCAAGTGTTTAGTAACACTTTTTAAGAGCTACTAAACATTTAAATCAATTCAAGTGTAAGTTTCAGATTAAGTGTTACTTCTAAATCAAGGAAAATGTAAAAAATAAAGTGGTTTTGACTTGGTCTTGATCCCTAAATTGTCAGTGAAATATTCCTTCATAGAGAATGAGCTTCAAGCAGATTTACCTAACTTAAATTTTTCTCCTTCTCTGGATATTGTACTACAAAAGTAAAAGTGAAAAAGGTATTCATGTCCAAAGATTGCTTTAAAGAAAAAAAAAGTTCAGAAAACTGCTTAGATTCCTATATTTCTCATTAAATATATCTAGTATTCACAAATAAATAAAAATTCCCATAGTATGGAAGGCTTTGAACAAATAAATTTAAAATTACTTTGTGATTAATTTTTTGGGAGAGGGCAGTTAACAAAAAGAACAAAACAGGTCCAAAATACATTTTCAAAGAAAACATCAATTGATGCCTAGATTTACAAAAGAGTTCAATATTCATATGTCACAGGAAAAATCATCCAATGCTGTCACAAGCACCAAAATGGAAGAAGGTTGACTCTTAAGTCTTTTGAAATTTTGGCTCCATCTGTGGATATTAGAATTTTACCCTGACTTCTTTGAGGAATTTACTGGTTAATGTCCATTTAACACTACAGAAATTTACAATCTTTCCCTTGATAACAACATTCAAGTTTTGAAGGCTCTGAACTCCCCTCCAAAGTAACTTCTGTTTTCCTTATATTTAGTTCCTTTCTTTCAAAATCCAGGTCAGTCTACTTTTTCTTCAACTCTCAACTCATTTTTCTATCACTTTGTTTGTACTGCAGGTTATCTCTTTAACTACTCACAGAGATTTCAGCAAACACATTCTATTTGTTCATGGCATCTTGAGCAGATTTATAACACAAATTTTGTCTCAGAAAGTATATATATGAACAGAATGTTTTGACAGCAGTCAGTTTCTTGTACGGTTGATAAGACTGTAAAATTTTGTATATTGATGTAAAGCTTAGTTTGAGAGATTAGAGAACATTTACAGTGTTCAGCAAATCAGGATGTCCTGTAAACCTCTTTGTTTTTCTGAGACACATTTTCAAAGTCACAAGGGGGAAGTAAGGAACCCAGTTCCCACTGAAAACCAAATATCACCCCATTTATTAAGAAGGCTGACATATTTCCTCTACACATGATGACATTTTTCTTCTGTGGATGGAGAAATTATTTTTTTTTAAATGCGTGGAAGAGCATTTCATAGCATCAATAAAATTGTGACGTCTCAAAGATATAAAATATAATGAGAGAGGTTTTTAGGGGGCAGTATTTTCCACTAACCCATCTGATACACTAAGGAGAAAAAAATTAAATTTCAGGCCCACAGATCTTAAACAGAAGAGGCAAAACATGTTTGGAAGTGCAAACCAGCATTGACACCTTTTTCTCCTAAATCTATGTGTGTGCAAGCACAGCACTGCCCTTTGACAGCATTATTAAGGTCAAATATACTTAAATGACCTAAGAGAAGGTTTGGATGTCAGCAGGAATCCTCCCACCAAATTTAGTGGCTGATGTCACCTTTTGTGATTGTCCCTGAATTTGGACCTGAGTTGAGGGCACCACTGACCAGTCTCCCAGTGACTGAAACTCAGGTGCAGATCATGGGTCTCTTTTGCCAATGAGCTCTGGTAGCTCAAACCGAAATAAAAGTCAGTCCAACTTGAGAATCCAAGCAAAAAACAGTAAAAATTGGAGATAACAAACAATAAGAAATAGTGCCATTCCTGTGGAATCTTAGCCTGCTGTGGTAGGAGGTTTATAGCTAGATGCTGGATGAGAGAAGCAGAGCAGCAGTGACAGGGTACAGATGGATGGGTATGGCACAATATCTACTGGATTACTTCAGGAAGAGTGGGCTTGGATCAGTTTAAGCCAAGTCCAGTTCATTGCCTGAAAGTGCGTCATCCAGCCTTTAAACTGCACTTTTTTCTATGAGAGCCTGTTAACAGCTACCAGGCATAAGCTCAAATAAAGCCCAATGGTTATAAGCTGATAACTATACGGAGGCCAGATGTGAGAATGAATGTAACAGTGCAGGGGTTTGGAAGGAAAAAAGGCAGTAAGGTGTCTACATAATTTCCCAAGTTTCTATAAAAAAACCCAACTTTAATACAAAAGCACAACTACACTTGATTTATTCACTGTTGTTCACCTTGCTCCTGCCTTTGCCTCTCAGCAGACTAAGCAGATTTTCATGAGACTAGATTTCTTGTGTCTGTGCCCATGCCTCATTCACATCTATACACGAGCCGGTGTGGCATATGGCTCTTTAGGCAAACTGGATATCAGTTACACATAAAACCCAAATGTTACTTCGCTGGCTTCAGTGGAGTTAGACACTGAATTGTTTCAGCAGCATAGTACAACTTTAGTGCTAAAGAAACCACAACAACATATGCATATTCTACTCCCAATTTATTTCTTTCTATATCCCAGTTGGCATTTTCTCATTAGAAATGCCAAATAATTGCTCAGACATTTGCTTTATCATTCCTTTTGTTATGAAACTTCTGTGTTGACTTATTCTGAGCAAAATTTTGAAAAGCTTCAATTCTTCTTATGTGGACCCTCAAATTATTAGCTGAAAGTTTGAGTTCCAGTTCACTAATTTCAAGATATCCTTGCTCATGACTTTGTAATTACCTTAGTAATTTAACTGAATATCATGAAGCTTTATATATCCCTTTTTTGACAGATCCTGAATCCCAAATGTTCATGTGATTTTGTAGTTTGTATTTGCTAAATTTTAAACCCATATTGAACCAGTTAGATCACACATTCTTTCTCCCTACTCCCAGTCACATCAAATCTTAGACTTCAAATTCCTGTACCTTGCCCTCTCAGATCCTAGATACCATTATGAAACTTCCAAATATGAGGAACTGGCCACAAATATTAGAAAGATGCTTCAGAGATTATTCAGGTCTCATGTTAAAAACATACTATTTGCTTCCTGTTTGAACTTTAAAAACCCTCAGCTTCCAGTCATTTAGTCTTCCTAGGGCTTTGCAAGCTTTTTTAAAGACTCCTTATGAGGTTGCTGTCTGTTTAGGAGGACTTGAGGCAATATCTGATTTCAATTCCATTTCGTTCTATATGCTACTCTTTGTTTATGTGATTTCTGCTTCTGCATTTCAGTCTTTAATTAGAACTTTTTACCTGAAAGACCTTAGTTTCAACACCATGTCCTTTCTCTCCTAAATGCAGTCACATCATGTTTGCTAATTACTCTTCAGGTGAAAACAAACCCCAAAACACCGTCGAGTACATTGCTTACAGAATAGGATAATAGGATCATAATATCCAGAAGAATTTTCCTTCCTATCAGAGCTCAGCATATTCACTTCCAAGCCTTCATAATCCAATCCACGAAGCTACGCAAAGAGACAGAGAACAGCGGAGAGGGCGCACCACAAAGGTGACTGGAAACAGAGAATCCTTTATGACTCCCTAAAGCCCGGGCTGTTCTGTTACAACTTGCGCATCGGTACAAGTATTTTATTTTTCACAAGTTTTACAGTGAAAGAGACGCTGTCTTGGGGGTACGCGCCGTCACTACGCACAGGTTTGCACTATAAAGAATGATCTGGGCAGCAATTAGTGAACGCGTACCAGACTGCAACTCCTTTGGGGACCCTTCTGGGTCCAGCTGGGCCACTGGAGAGAGGCGCGGGCCAGCTGCCCGGCCTGGGAATGCCCAGAGGCAGGGCGCCAGACCCCTCTCTTTAGCAGGACGATGGCGATGAAGGGGTGCCGGCAGGTCCAGAGTGGGGAACACCGAGCGTGTCCCCGGTCCCCGGCCCGCCTGGAACCCCCGGCCCGGAGCCCTGGCCCGCCCCGAGCCCCCGGCCGGTCCCGCCTCGCC
>VZRF01008983.1:40883-108641 GCA_013396875.1 Vireo altiloquus
TATAATGGAAACCAGGAGACCTTTAATCAGCTTCTGGGGGCCTGACTGCTCTCTGGCTTGGCTGCCTGGCTCCTGGGCTGTCGGCTGGGTGAGGTGCCAGGAAGCCGAGACTTCCAGGCTCCTGGACCCTGGCAGCTCAGGCCCCTGGGTTTATGGACACTCAGCTCAGCTCCATTATCACAGTATCTAAATGCTTCATAACATTTTTTATACTTAGTCTGTCAATGCCTTTATGCATTAAGGAGTGACTGCCATGCCCCTTTTTCTCATGAGAAACTAAAAGATTAATGGCATTTAGGTAGGTAGATCGTAAAAACCTTCTGTTTTATGTGGATCTTTCCAGTTGCAAACCCATTATTGATTGTCAGGCCCCTGCTAACTCCAATGTATAAGGTCCTACCTGTGCTTTAAAGTTCTGCTTCTGCCTCTGTGACTGCCATAGGCCCACAGAGTTTACACACAAATCCCATCAGGAAACACAAACTCAGTGTGTTTCTCCTTTGCTTGTCTCCATCTGATAGGGAGCTCATGCAGAATATATTGGATATTGCAGAACAAGGAAAAAGGAAGGTACCACCTCCAGTTTGTAGGGAAGCACTGATATTGCTGCCATTTCCAGGTGGGAATAACTGATGGTCACATGGGTTGAGGCTGCCCTCAGGTTACAATATTTTCAAAAAAGTGTCGTAACATTTTGTGTGTTAAATAGATTTCTGCTGGGATAACAGTTACTATTAATTAGTGACAGAAATTGTGCTCTTTTTTCTCCTTCTTCAGAGGAGAAACAAACATGATATTTTACAGGACTACAAAAATAGCTTTTCCTTTTCTACTTTGGTAAGGTAGAAAAAAAAAATAGTAAGAAACATATTAAAGAGACATTAGGAATTTAGGAAGCAAATTAACCATTTCATTGTCTGATTCATCAAGCACAATCAGTTCATCAGTTAACTCAATGCATTTACTTATTGCTGAGGTTTCATGTGTTATGTAATAAAATATCTCGTTTGACCACAAAGGCTATGCTGTCTGTCCTCAGAGGTTTTTGAGACCCACGTGGATAATGCCCTGAGTGACCTGGTCTGGCCTCACAGGTGACCCTGCTTTGAGCCCGAGGCTGGACTCAGGTCCTTTCAAAACTGAATTAACCTGTGATTCTAAGACCTGTTTCTTCCTAATAATAAACAAAAGAACAGTCCTAGTAACTGGGTAGGATCAAAATTATTTCCACAGAAAGATGCACATATATTGCTGTAGGTGGGCAAATCCTTAGGCCATTTGAATCTTTAGATCCTAGAACTTTTATATCTGCAAATTCTGTCTAACACACATTTGGCTGAATCCAGGGCGCAAGCCTTTTTTGTTTAGGTTTAATTTAGTAAGTAGAGAGCTCTACACCGTGTTCCCTCCCCTGTTAAATCCCACTCCCCCACAGTTCTTAGCACTGTAGAGGCAGATACACATACAAGTATTTTACAGGCATTTTCTTTAGATGTGGAGACAAAATATCACTTTAGGTTTGTTTGTGTGTTTTTCCCAAGTCAAAAAAACCTACATTTATGTCCAGTAGGTCAAATGTGTCTTTCCCACCTACTGACTCTGAAACGGTGAAGAATTTAATTCAAAAAGTACCAAGTCACACCATAGCTGCTGTGGGTGGGATGAAAACAAGGAAATGTCTATATCTCCATAACAGCTGAAGACTTTAGTTAAAGCCTCAGGAGTGGGAAATCTCTGTCATGACACATGTTGCTTCATTCCTCATTCATTTTTGCATGGAAGGTGTCTGACCTTTTTGTAGAAATGGCATTTCAGAGGATGAGGTGCTTGCTGAAGAATTTATGAATATGTAGTCACACCTGGAACTGAAAATCCTCTTCCTTTCAAAATGCCAATAATGTTTCTCCATGACTCCAATGCAGATGCTATTGTAGGCCATGGCAATACAGTTGTATATTAGCTATAAGGTTTGTTATATTTGTTATTGTAAGTTATAAGGTTTGTTATTTGATTGCCACTAAATATATCACAGGGCCAGAAAATGCTCTTAACATACCATTATAATTCTTGATGTGGCTTGCAGAAGTACAACATAAAGTACAAAATTCCTCTCTGTGTCTACCCAAGAAAGAAACAAGATTCCTGGGGCCAAATCTGCCACAAGGTGTGAGCAGCTGCTTGCTGGAGTCTCTGGTCTGTGGACACCACTAAAGCAGCTGAAACCCACCTGAGTGAGGCAGGGGTGAATCAGCAGCACAGTGAAGCCACAGGCTACATTTGTTCCTCCCTAGGCTTGTTCATGGGATCGACAGAGTAGAGGTCCCATTGCTACAGCTGATAAATACACTGCTCTGTTTAGTTATCAAACCCATTTCTTTCTGCCCATCTCCACTGCTTTTACAAAGTTCTGGTGTATCTTAAAAGCACCTGATATCATTTGCACTCCCACCTGGCTTCAGAAATCTCAGAAAACCCTTTGAGACTCTCTTCTGTCATGATGATGTCTCCAAAAATACTTTTCAATCCCAGCAGTTTTATTTAAGCTTTGATAAAGGTGTAAGGTAAAAGTGTTACTTCTGGGCCCAAAACTTTTAGCACTGCTTTATAAAAAGTTAACAGCAAATGGAGAAATTGTCAAGCCTTGGACAAGGATTTGTGTTTAAATCCATTGCTGGTCTCTAGCTCAGAGTGCTGTATGCTTTGAGCCTTTGAACCTTTCATGCACAGGATGTGCACAATATTACTTCCTTCATAAATACTTTTGAAAGTTATGAACAAAAAATTGCTACAGAAGTCCTAGATCATTATATAATAAAGAGCCTAGATCATTATGTAATAAAAACTTGAAGATAGCCACTGAGGTACTATCGCACTAAGGAGTTCATCTGTCCTCATTGTTTTAAATAACTTGAAGTGGTGACAGTTGTGCTATGCATCATCAGTGTCTACTTTGATATCTAACTCCACTGAAGTACCTCTAAAAACTTTGAGTTTGCTATTTGATGTACCTACAGAAGATATTACCGAACTGACCACTTCTCAGTGGCTGTGTCAGTCTCTTTTCCCAGGTAACAAGTAAAAGAACAAGAAGAGATGTCCTCAAGTTGCACCAGGGGAGGTTTAAACCAACTTTTAAGAAAAATTTCTTCTCCTAAAGGATTATCAAGCATTGGAACAGCCTGTTGAGGGACGCAGTTGAGTCACCACCCTGGAGGAATTTAAAAGATGTGTAGCTGTGGCACTTAGGGACATGGTTTAGTGGTGGACTCAGCAGTGTTGAGTTAATGGTTGGACTTAATCTTAAGGGTCTTTTCCAACCTAAATGACTCTATGATTTTAGCTAAAGGCCAGAACAATTTCTAGATGAAATTGATGCCAGAATGATTTTTTACTTTTTCTTTTATACCCCTCTTACATACTCTTTCATATAGTTTTATGTATTCTTAGTGCTTTTAGCCTACATACTTGTAATTTTCCAAGTCTGATAACTCAGCTGAGACCCACTGCACTGTTAAACCAGGAGACCAAACAGTCTGGAAGCCCCAGACACCAAGGTCCTCTCCAAAACATATTTTTGTAAACTAACTAAGGCTCATCAAAAGAGGAAGGTTCCTCAGAACAGAAAGTTCACTCAAGCCTCTCATTGAGGGACCTTTGATAAATATGTGAATTTTGCAAAACCTATAACTGTGTGTATTTCGGTGTAGTGAGGTAGTGCATACATTTTCAGGGCATTCCACCTGGATGAAGTGCTGTACCCCAAGTCCTAAAATAAATACCAAAGTAAAAACCCCTTTTCCCCATAAACCGTATTTTGGTTTTAATTTTAAGAACAGGGAAAGGCATCAAAATATTTTGCCTTATATTTTGTTGCTTACCTTAAGTTCCTATTATTTGTAAACATTCAGTGCAGAAACCTCTCACTGTCTGTGGTGCAGCGTTGGGAAGGAGGTATTAATCTCTGCAGGAGCTAGGATTCTGGGAACAGTGCTTGCATTGAGACTTTGATGTTTCTAGAACAGGTCCTGTTTTGGGGTTTCTTATGTGCAATGCTTGGAAGCTAATTTCTGCTCAGAATACAAATAATGACAAATTGTCTGAATGTGAAAAAAACCTCTGGAATGATAAATGTCAGTATTTTGTCTATGTATATCCAGAAAACTGCACTCATGAGGCCTCTAAATCGGTGTGCTGTGTTTCTGTTCTTTGAAGTTATTTTTATAACTATTTCCCAAGCAATTGCACATCCTACAACGAGAACTACATATGTCCCAAGATTAAAATATCAGAAATAAGCCATATTTAAACTTTTGACGGTCAAAACAAATGATGAGTGCTTTCTTTATATGCTAGCTGAATATTCAACTCATGCACTTCAGTAATTATGCTGAGGAAAAATAAAGTACAGTTCAGGATAACAATATGTTTTTATTTGGTATTGTTAAAACTGTAAATTGTCACCTTAGATTGATTTAATGTATCGATAAATTTGTCATGTCCTTTTAAAAGTTAGATTTTTTGTTTAAGTTCTATTTTTATTCTTTTTTAAGGAGCAGACACACACACAGTGTCAGGTAAATATTTCCATGAATAGCCTCAGGGTCACTTGGCAAGAATGTAATTGCCTGTGCACTCTCTGTAACTGAATTGCCTTCCTTAATGATGGGATATTGGGTTTATAGGCCCCTGACTGCTTCTCTTTAAAACCCATTAATTATCATTTTACTTTTTTCAATGAATGTCCCTTTCTCTTTTCCTTCTTTCATGTTTCTTATGTTTCTTGCCTGTTTCACAAACCCCCTGCAAAAGTGAGGTGAGTGCAAGGAAAAAAAGCAGCAAAATGACTGTGAGCTGGCATTTACAGACTCCTGTTCTTTTCACAGAGACGAGTCCTGCATTGCAATTGAATTAACTGATGTTAGAGCTCAGGAGCACAGGCAGGCTCACTCCTACCACTCGCAACTGCACCTCCCCAAAGTAAAAGAGATGCTGCTGCCTTATTTTCTTTTAAATTCAGAGACCTGAGACACTGTGAAACAATTATTTCTTTAGGTAAGTGTATCTGGGGATTAATTTGAGGAATATGTAAGAAAAACACAGCAAATACTGGTTCTTCAGTGTGCACCAGCTACAGATGGCTGCTCGTCCATCAACTCCACCTTCCAAATGGGGCCTAGGAGAAACCAGCCTGTAAAATAGATGTCATTTAACCACTGATGAAATTATCCTGTACAGATTATTTGGGTATATTTTCCTCTATTTTTTAGAAAAGCTTCAGTTCTGTACAGGAAAACAGTACATGACATTTCAACTACCAGAGAAAATTAGTGTTTAGGTCAACTGGGCTGTTAAAACTGTAATATGTTTTTACTGAAGCTATGATTGCAATAGTGTAGTAGAAACAAATATTCACCATACTAACCAAAAAGCACAGTTCTTATAATACTGGTTCTTGCAAAATCAGGTAGAGAAATACTGAAGAATTTATAGCTCCAGTCTTCTTTTGCTGCAACAGAGCCTTATGGTATTGATTAACAAATCCTGTTCAGAGCCTGTAGGGCAGAAAGTATCATACATCCATGAAATGGAGACGTGCTGTCAAAGAGCATTCCTTTTTCATGGCCCAACAATTCATGGCTCCTCCAGAACTCATCCATCATTGCAGTTGGATTCTGGGGCTCAGAGAAGGGAAAGGCAAAGAGCTTCTACCTTATAAAGGTGGAGGTTTTTTTTACACACCTACTGTGTTCAGCTGCCTCGATAGCTGCTGCCTCCTCTGCTCTGAGAGCTGTCTGACAGAGCTGATAGAGGCTTTTGTGGGGAGCACAGACTCGTGATAGGCAGCAGCAGTTTCCAAGAGCACTGAAAGGCAGGAACTGAACTGAGTGGGCTGCCCAGTTGAATCCAACTAAAGCTCTGAGCCAGGCCAGCTGCTGATCCTGCCTGACAGGGTGAAGCAAGGAAATCCCTCGGGAGGGGAGACACTGCGCTGAAACCCTGGATACTGCGAGCAGCTCTGAGAGGTGGGTGGAGGTGTTACTAGAAGGACCATCTGATCAGGACAGGGAGAAAAGGAAACAAGCAATCACTAAAGAGGATGGGAGTCTTTCACCCTTGTTTTTATAGGGATTTTTATGTCATATCTCCCCAGGTTATGGTGTGTTTATTCTCGTAGCAATATTTCATTTACATATATCTATAATGCTAGAAAATGGGGAAGATTTTCCTCTATGCCACCCCACAGATTATAGTCAGTTTTCAAAGACATTTTGATGTAAGCAAAAAACTAACAAAAGTGGAACTCTTTTTTGAAGCACTGGCTGCCTAGCAGGAGAACTGGAGCTAGTTTTCAGCATTATTTTCCCATTTTGACAATGCTTTTTACCATCTCAGTATTTCCTTTTTTTTAACTGAATGGAAAAAAAATCAATATTGGGAAAAACTCTCCCAAACCTTATGACTTAAAGATCTTTCTCTACGTTTTATTCTTTTGCATCTGCATTCCTACTTTTTTTTCTCCTATTTAATTACAGAAGTATGGAGAAAATAAAGACTCAAAAGATCCTCACCTGCAAAAAATTAAGAATTTAACAATCTTTTTTCTTGAAAAAGTTCTTAAAATACAACCAAGACAAATGGTAGGAAGATTGGAATGAAAATTTCTGATGACTAATAAGTCACTTGAGGTATCAGGGTTTCTGGACTAGAAACCCTTGTTTTCCATTTGAGCTCAGAGGGGATAACGTGAGTACCTGATAGGCATTTTCCTGCCCTTGGTTTTAATCTTGACTAAGAGTAAATTTTTGCTAGGATCTGGATTTCCCCAGGGTTAACTTGACAAACCACAATACTCACAGGGCAGACTACTCAAGCACAGGGCTACAAACTGCAGTTGCTGGCTCCGGCAATGAGTACTGGATTTTTTAGAAAGGGCTGCTCCATCAGCAGGGAAAAAACTCAAGAATTTAGGTAACTTCAGTGTGGACTACGAAATGTAACTTTAAACAGTAAAGGTATAACTTTAGGTTTTGAAAATCTTGTATCAGATCCCAAGCAAAAAGCACTATGTTTAATCTCTTTGCTTGGACTATAACCAATTTCACTCTTATGAATTAGTAGCTTTTGAAAATAATTTCAGGAAATCTTTTGTTGTCATAAAACAATACCTTTTTTATTCAGTCCCTGCCATCAATATTTTATGTTTTCATAATGTGCCAAATCAATAAAACATTTACTATCATTCAATCAGTATAAACTGTTCAGGCTCATCTACTGTACATCGCTTGATGAAAAATTTGTGACATCTCTAAAGCCAACTGATCAGCAAGATGACTTTTTAATCATATGCATGGGTGAAAGTATTTTACTAAAAAGGAGACATAAAAAATAAGTAGATCATTATTACTGAAGCACAGATTGCTTTATATTTTTATCTTCTAAAATGCAGCTGAGAAGATCATTATTAAGAGGAGAATGTCATTTTTCAAAAGAATTTGTGGCAGTAACACTAAGTGAGGCCTTTTTTTATTAACTTCAAGAGGAAATGCGTGTTACATAATACCACAGCAATTGTTTCAGAGCACAAAATTCAGAGCTAGATGATGAAGAGAAAACATTCAAGAGGACAGATTCAGAAACCTGGTTTAGAAACTTCTACAGAATTGGCATTATAGATTTCCTGTGTTCTGTATAGTGAACAATAGTGAGTATTATATTGCTCAGCTAAAGTGTATACATTTAGTACATTATCCAAATACTTTCATCACACTCTGATAGATATGGAAGCTGTTTCTTGGTGTATGGATATGAGATTTCAAGCTGTAACAATAACATATTGGGTATGGGGGAGAAGCCCAAAAGGAAAAACAAGAGTTTTTTTCTCAGGACAGGATGCATAGAACAGAATCCATTCCAGAAATGAGAGGGAAAAGTTAAACTTCATTTATAATAGTGAATGTGTGTTTCAAGCTAAGCTATTGAATTTTATCTACTTGTCTGTCAGTAGCCATGACACTTTTATTTTTTTTTATTTCACCTTCTTCCCAGTAGGCTTTACTTATTTGCACAGATGAATTCCCATATCAAAGGCAATTTCCAGTTGACTTTAGGACAGCTATTATTTAATTAGCCTCTTTTACTGTCTTTGTCACCAAAAGTTTCTGAAAACACTTGTATTAAAAAAAGGCTTTGGGGCAAATTCTCTGCTGATATATTTCTATGGAGCTACGCTGGTAACAAATTTCACCTAGGAAATTCCACTCTCACTGCAGTATATTTTTCTTTTCTCTGATAGCTTGCAAAAACTTGATGAAAATAACCAACATCAATGCTCTGGCCAACCACCAAGAGCAACCTCACAAGCTACGGCATCCATCATTTCTCCCCTAAGCTCTTCAGTAGGAGAGCTCCTTGAGAGAGCTTCATGGCCTGGCCCCACAAAGCAAAGCTCTTTAGGAGGAAACAGGCTCCCTAGCCTGGCAGAAAAAGGAAAAGTTGCTTTGTGTCTCCTTATGTCATCACTGAGCCCAGGAAAGGCCAGGCACTGGGGAGGGACCCTGTACAGCCTTCAGTTTGCCAGACACAACAATTGTATTAAAAGATGTCTGCTCCTCTGGTCAGCTGGTGAAAAGGGATAAAATCACAAAAAGATGGTGACCTGTGACACTGGATATCAGTGCCCCCTCAGGAATCTTCATACCATGATCCACAGCAAGTGGGAAACAGGATCTTAATCACAATTCGTGAGCTGGACAACTTTAAGGACATTTCTCCTTATGCTGGGGCACGTTGTACTAGTGCTGGTAGGAATAGGTTTGGTATCAACAATGTCATTATAAAAAGCCACTTGAGTAGTGGTGGCAATGAAAGAAGAGACAGTTTGTAATCTTAATACCTGCTTTCCTAGTCAGAGAGGCTCAGAGAGATCACATTTTAACATTTAACAAATAGCACAAGGATTTACTGAAGCCAAAATTACCTGCTTCCCAACAAGTGGATCAAAATCTGCTTTGGTTTTCTGAGGGTTGAGAGGGCATGAAGAGGGTTCAGAGTAGATTTAGACATAGCCTGTTTCATGATTACAAGATTTCTTTGTGTACCATAGTTATTAAAGACCTGTTGATTGACAGACAAGCAGTGTGTGCACTTGTGCTTCAGTGTACATAGGTGAGCAGGGAACCTGAAATATTATTCATTCAGCTGGAAAGCTGCAGGGATTATTTGGCTTGACTCAAAAGGAAGTAGAAACCAGAACAGGAGAGATAATTTTGGGATACTGTATTAACAAAAGCAAAAGGAGGTAATTTTTCTGAGTATTTTTTCACACACTTACAGCAACCTAAATCTGACAAGCCATCACAAATGCCAGGGACAAAGTTATTTGCATTTCTAAACACACCAAGTGCTTAGAAGCTGAATCCTTTTTCTGTAAGATCATGGCACCTTTGTGAACAAAGCCAATGCCAAGGGCTGCCTGTAGGAAACATCTCCGTTAAGAGTTCTATTCTGAACATTTTTGCATCAGAGCTTTATTTATACCATGTGCCCTTGCATGCATGTTCCCTGCTAGCTCAGGAGTACATAGTCCCACATAAAAGTATTCCCAGGACACCAAGCAAGACTCAGTTAAGGATACACTTCTGGCAATAATATTTTTATGCTGACATATATGTCATGTCAGCAAATCCTTCAGTCACACTCTAGATGTAAGGCTGTAAGCAGAATAATCCTATGGACAAACAGAGGTATGGATTTAAACTTTAAAACAAGAATATTTTATGTGATACAACAGCAACACTCACAGCTATAGCCAGGTGGCCTCACTCATACAGCTACCTCTCTGAACAGAGTTGCCTGTCACAGATTTATTCTCTGTGCTGAACTCTGGTGATTCACCAACTCACAAATTAAACCATTTTCTCCCCTATACATTATATTATATGAGGGCAGAAAGCTCATGCAGTGTGAATGGGAGAGCATGAATGAACATCTGCAACAAAATGCATGTTAACTGCAATGCTGCTGGAAAAATCTTGGGAGGATGTATGGGGTAGGAAAGCATATTCTCCAGATGCTGGGCAGCTAATTGAGCTTCATGAGGACACCCATGTCTCCTTGGTATTTACAGGAAAGGTAAATTAGGGGTAGAATTTATGCCTTTTTTCTGTTACTCAATTTCTATGCAGAAGATATCTGAAATATATTTCTCAGGGCTTTCCTCTAATCACAATTTGCAGGATAATCTAACAAGGCAGAGCCACTCTCTTTCACAGGTGGGAACTCTTCCTCCATACAGAGGATAACTTAAGTATCATTTTGCCCAGAGTAAAGTGTAAGACAGGAATTTAAGACTTACAGCATTCACTGAAAGAAAGAGAAGACCTGAGACTCAAGCATGGATTCTCTAATGCTCAGTATGAAGGAGGAAGAAAATCACAGTTTCAGTGGCCCAGCAAAAAAGGAATTATATTTTGTGGCCAACAGTTTTGACTAAACTGAGCTAGCAGAGCACACAGGCACAGAGCTCATAGCACAGCTGTCTGTCCAAGTAACAACTCATTTTGTGGAAGGAAAACCTTCCACAGTCCTGAAAAGCAGGTGGAAGAAGGAAGATATTAACCTATTCCCATAGGCTTTTGTATGAATAATGGCTGTGGCCACAGTTTTGGCTGAATTAATTTGCTATAAAGCGAGAATGAGGAATGGCCACTTTGTGAGCCTCAGCAAACCATTCCTTTGTCTCAGGCCAGGTTTTAGCAGAGAATAAAAAGAAGAACAGTTGCTTGTGGAACCTTCATGTGAAAGCAAGAAGGATAAGCAAAAAACCTCACAATATATTAATTCCTGCATATATTAGGTGAGATCACACAAGGGCACGTCTTCTGAGGGTCCTCAGCACTGCTTTCAGGTCTTACAGGCAGAGGAGATGAAACCTGACATCTGCAAATGCTTGTGGCAGAGCCTTCACAAGCAAAGCTTGTTTGTCCAACCAGATTGTGCACACACAGGATTTCACCAATACCTGTTCAAGAGGCTCTTTATGAAGGATTAGCTCCACTACTGCTTTAATAAATACTCCGTCTGTATCACAGGGAGTATTAACTTCCAGTATCAGTTCCATCCCTATATTTTGCGCTCTCCCTCTTGAACAGGCTTAGTTGTGTTCATTTAAAGAATCCTTACCGAATAATAATAATTTTCATTCTTTATAGTCCTACTGTTAGTTTTCATCCATTGACTGAGATAGGGAAATAAGGAAATTAAATGCTCTTTAGTTTTGAGATTGTTAGTGAAATTATGCAGACAGATCATTTTCCAGTCTTCAATCTAAATAATTCAGTTGCCATAGGATCAAAGTATGCATTATGCTGCCCTCAGTTTTCCATGCGTTGAATCATCCCTATTCCCTTTAGCACATTTTCCCTTTGATTTGATAATGCTCATAAAGGCAGTTGGCATCGGGTATGGTTGGCATCCAGATTGCTCATTGTTCTAAGCCTTATGTTCTTGCCTCTTCTTGTAAGCATTTACACTCCAAGAAATAAAACCTTTCCTTTTGAGCACATCTGTGTAACATTCATGACAAAGTCAGGTTGCTTGCATTCGTACTAGAGCATACCAAAGCAAATATTGCAAAAAGCCTAATCTTTCTTGTTCTAAACTTTATGAAAAATGTACAGCAACATACAAACCAAATTCAGTCACTAGTGACACTTATGCTCACCTTTCTCTGATATATCAAATCAGATGCATTCTGATAGAAAAATTAGACTCCTCAGAGTGAGGGGCTGGTTTATTGGCTGTGTTCGAGAGCCAGTGGAGTTAAACATCTGATAAACTCAGGTGTTACTAGTCCAGGACCTTTTATTCACCACTGCACCTTTCACAAAGCATTATTCTACAGAAACCTACAAAGCTGCCCCTTGTTAGCAGCAGGATGAGTCAGGCCTCAGCAATGGTCTCCAGTTATTTGCTAGCAGAGAGTAAAGTATTCCTCATGTCATTCCATAAATTTGGCTTTTAGAGGCTGCCCTTTTACAGACAGTCCCACATGGAGGAACACACTCAGATGTCTGAAATGTCCTTTCAAATAATGCAAAAGCCTCTTTGTGTTGAAATATTCAGGCAGTTACTCTAATCACCTTACTCTATCCATATGTCTGTGAATACATACTCTTAATTCTCTTTCTAACCTTTTTTTTCCTCAGCAAAGAATTATTTTTCACTTGTACCATGCCTAATAATGAGGGCCCAATTATATGGAAGCCTCTTGTTTCTATGACATTAAACATAAATAGCAATAGAGACTTTCCTGGGTCTAGTTCACACAGTTTCAAACATAAAGAGATCCACTTTAACAAACATTTTTTGCTATCATATTGTAGATCCTAATGGTTTTCAAAGCGTTCATTTTTTTGTTAATAGTTTCAAAATTTATCCTTGTTACAGAGAAAGTTTCTAATTCACATTGTTGCAGAACCTTGCAACCTTCTCTAGTTCAGCTTCTCTTACAGTCTGCTTAAAATTTCTCTGGGAGAAAGAAAAGTGAAACAAATTTTTTATCAGGACAAAATACATTTAATTTTACAGCTCCATTTTTAGCTCCCACACCTGGTTTTGTTTGATTAACAAGACTGGTTTGAAAATTGTCAGATCTGCTTGGAACAAAAATTTCTCAGTTTTCCTTGATTATACACATCAGTTGGCTTTGCCACTGAATTGTCTTGCTTTATCAATTAGCTAAATAGGTGTTCTGCAGTCATCTGAAAGAAAATCCTATTACAGAGAAATGTAGGGGGCAGAAGCACATCACTGGCATTGCCACAATAGATGTACCTAGATAGAAATTCTTAATATTGTAATGATTTTGAGGATTCGTAATACTGAAATTCAGATCCCAGAGGTAGGCACAAAAGTGCTGCAAGAGGGACTGAAAAAAATTAGGATATTGCAGAGGAGGAGGGAAAAAGATAAACTCACAGCTTCACCTGAAACTTGGAATCACAGCACCAGGTACCATCACAAGAATTTCTGTCTAGCAAGCAGCCCTTAAAGTCTGACACACTGTGGAGAGGCTCCTCCTTTAGACCTGTGTAAAGAATAGCCTTTCTCAGCTCAAAAGTCACAGAGCTAGTCCAAGATATATGAGAGCTCAGACTGAACTACTCGTCCAAATCAGTGCTGTTCTTTTACTGAACAGGCTTTGGTTTGGAGGGTTAATTTTGTTGGTTTTTTTTTTCTGAAATATTTAACCAGGGGAAAAGAAATGTCTTTCTGTGAACTTTATGATTATTTAGTTATTTATGTTTTGCACAAAGTAAACCATAAAACCAAAGACAAAAACTGCAAAAGACTGTTGAGGGCCCATCCCTGGTCTGTTGCAGCAGCCCTTGCAGCTGCTGCCCAGCCTCTTCATGAACGCACTCAATGACACATTGTCCTGAGCTGGGCTCTTGCTCCACTGCCAGCAACAAAGTTTTTCCTCACATCCAAGAAGAATCTTCTCTCTTCCAAATTAAACCAATTTCTCTTTGTTCCTCCCAGCAGGCAAGCAAAGCAATGGTCTCTGTGGTCCAAACAACAAGGACTGGTAAGCATTTGGCATAAACACATGGGCTCATCTAAGAGAGCTGATTCATTGTTTCTCGTTTGGATTGGAAGCTGGCCCGATGATTTGGAAAACTTGCAAGAGTTACAATCTAGTCTAATATGTAAATAAGATTTCAAACTTAGGAAAAAAAAAACAATACCAAAACAAAAACACCCAGAAGAATCCAGGATCCAAAGTAGGTATCCTACATCAGGGACCTGCCCTTCTACATGCTTGAAACACAACCTGCAATGACATAAACAGTGAAATGATGCCACTGTGTTGCAGATATCTCACCCCCCAGAATATGCCCCACTCTGCACATGTGCTGTGCAAAGCCTGTACAATGCAACCTTGCACCTCTCTACAGCATCCCCTGCATCTCTCTAGCCTTGTTAATGAGGTCATCTCAGCATGTGAGAGGAAAAGAGCAGAAGTGGGCGAGCTGGGATGCAATGATTTGCTCAAACCACAGCACAGGGAGCACTGAGCAAATATTTGGAGGCATCTGGTAGACATTCTTATTCCTTTTGTTGAGCCTTTGAATATGATCACTGAGACAGATGATCTGTGAGTAAAAATGATTCACACTGAAATGGAATTTGATTATGAAATTCCAAAAATCACATGGAGATCCTTTGCATTGATTTGTAATTCTCATAATATAACACCCATTTTCAAACAAAAAAGTTACTTTTTAGGGGCTAGGTTCTGAAATTACCAAATCCTTCCCCATATTCAGCCCTATACATCAGAGCATAAAGGGCCTGATGAACAAAGAAACAAGAAATCTCTAGATTTTCATGCAAATCGCTCCACTAGCATAAGTCTACTCTTTCTTCCAAGACTACAGATCCCATGCAGTTTGCAAATGGCCACTTCTGCATCCAGCTTTATAGCTGATGGAAGACAGCCAGACAGGGGACACTCATACCAAGGTGTTTAAGATGCTCCAGGGATTCAATAGCTCATGATGAAGTAGTCACTCATTCTTTGAATTTTTATACTTGAGCACCATACACGTAGTAAAATCTTCAGTTTCTGATCAGAACTCTTTCAGTTCCTTGCAGAGCTGCTAAAAACCTGGAGCACTGGGTGTCTGCAGCAAGTGTTGGCAGTGGGAAGCTGCAGGGTTGGCCTCTGCTAGAAGAGGCTGAGGTGGCTTGTGCTGAACACAGGCAGCTCCAGCCAGGCCCCTCAGACCACTGCAGGACACACCTGAGCCTTGAGCCAAGCTGCTGGTTCCTCTGGGAAAGTGCATTTAAGATAGGACAGGATGCCACACAGGGAAGTGAGGAAAGAAATGTGAGGAACAGCTCTGCAAGCACTCAGGTCAGTGAGGAAGGAGGGAGAGGAGGTGCTCGAGGATCAGAGCAGAGACTCCCCTGCAGCACGTGGAGGATAACGTCAGAGCAGATATCCACACTGCAGCCTGTGGAGAACCCCACACTAGGGCAGGGGAATACTACCTGAAGGGAGCTGCTCTCTGTGGAAAACTGACACTTGGAGCAGGTGAAAATTGTGAGTAGGAAGCAGCTGTGGAGAGGAACTGCTAGGGACTGACCACAAATCCCTATTCCCCATTTGCCCATTCTTCTCTGAGAGAAGGAATTAGGGGAGTCAGGAATGAAGGAGTGAATCTGACCCTGGGAAAAACGAGGGATGGGGATAAATTTGCTTTCATTTTGTCTTTGTTTCTCACTGTCCAAATCTATTTAAATTATATTATTTTTTTCTCAAGTCTAATCTTTTTTCCCCATGATAGTAATTGGTGACTGATCTCTGCTTTTTTCTTAAGGAGGCAGAATCACAGAGTGGCTGGGTGGGTGTCTGGCAGCTGTCCACGGCCTACCCATGACACAATCATTGTGCTAAGTGCTTCTAAAAGATTTTTTTTTTTGAGTGTTTTTGGAGCTGAGACAAATTACAGGAGTCCCTGTGCCTTTTTGATTCTGAAGACTTTTTCCCAGAATTTGTGCACCCTATTGTATTTTAGATCAATTTACTTGCCATCACTTTTCAAACAGGTTCTGAATTTCAAATCATTTTATCTTTGAAGAACACACACTCCTCTTCTGATCGCTAGTAGATTTTTTCTCTTTGATCATATTACAAGTAGGGTTGCTAGCACCCTTTTTCTGAGCTTTCCCAACATCTTGGATTATAAATTTCTCATTTCAGTTGCCTACGAGTTTGCTAACCTTCGTCTTCTGGAATACATAATTTCTATAGTGCTTTTATATTGAAATATTTTTTAGAAAATACAAAGAAATGTATTTTAATCTTCTCTGAAAATTAAGTAATGTAAAAATATTTTTTTGTCCACCACAAACCCATGGAATTAATCAGAAGTAAGAGTCCTGAAAATGGCTTACTAATGAACACAACAGGTGGTTCTGCTTTGCCACTACCCCCAGCCTCTCTGAATCCACACTTCTTTGTTGATGGACTAATTTCACAATCTCATATCTAACTTCTAGGCAAAGTAATATTTTCTTATGTTTGAATGGAAATCAGGATCTCCCTGTTCATTTCTTGTCACTTCATCAGAACCATTCTCTTTTCAAGTGATAACTGTATCTCCATTCCCTGCACTTATTTCAAAACAGCAATTTCCTTTTTCCCATCTTTTATCTGGCCTGCCAATTGTCTCAGGGCTGAAATGCCACCTGTGGGTTTGTGGAATGTTTACCCCATTAAGGCTGTGCCTCAAGTTGATAACTTTCAATGTTGTCATAAATATATAATCTGGAAAAATGACAAGATAGCAGAAGAGAGGAATATGGAAGGAAGTGCACTGGAGGTTATCCGAGCTGCATCAGGAAATTCCTGCCTGTGAGATGAAGGGGTGGTTGTCACTAGGGTAGACTTATCTCTCTGTGTCACCTGTAGCATTGTGGGATCTGGTGGGGATATCTTTCTTTCTCTCACATGTTGTTTAACTGCTCCCACAGCTTCAGATGTGAATGTGGGGACCTCACAACACCATGTGATAAATCTGGTGCCTTTCAAACTGACATTATTAAAAGGGATAGTAACACTAGTAATGTATCAGCTTATCTTCTAGATAATCTTTAGGTTCTGTAACTAAGGAAGACACAAGAAGAACCTGGGCCATTTTTCAAAGAAAATGTCCTAATTTCCAAGGGAATGAGAAGCTTTATATGTTGCAGTTCTTTAGATGGGTAATAATCCTAATGTTGAAAGCTATAAAAGGCTAAAAATATTTGATCAGGGCTTTGATTTGGATGAGATCTCTGTGGTTAGTTTGAACATAGCCTGCATTAGGATATGGAGCACAGGTGGGACATTTAAAGAAATCCTGGTCATCATCAACATTACACATTCTTCTGTGAGCACAGGACATTGTTGCATCACGGCATCTTGAAAATAAAGTTCCTTCATGGATTATCTAAATTATCTACTTTGTAAATTGATCATAGGTGCTCTACTTTTTGAAATGTAGATTAGAGATGAAGCTATCATGCATTTATGTTCTATATATATGATCTAGAATGGCCAATACACAACTACAGAGCACCATACTCATTATTCATTTTCCTTGGTACTAGGAATATTGTGTGTCTGAAGGATAAATTCACCAGAATTAACATAGGTTTAATCATATCTGTTATTTCTAACCTTCAACTTACTTTGCTTAATATCAGCTTATTTATAGGTTGTTGGACATTAAGGCAGTGGAGCAATAATGAGAAAAAGCTACCCCAAGTTCTGATAGTTGATTTCTTGGCTTAAATATTTGGTTCAGTGTTTATCCATGCTGATATGCCTTAGCGTTGAAGCACACAAGTGCTCTTACCAGTTGGTTTCCTGAGGTGAATGTAATGATTGATTTTTTGTTGGAATGATGACTTTAAATAAGAAAATTCTCCTGTTGTGTTGGGTCAGGAGTTCAAAGAGAAGGCAAAGAGAAAAGAGCTAGAATGATCTGAGGTCTGAAAAATTAGTTTTAACATGAGGGCATAATGAATAACAGTCTAATTAGACTATTCAAAAGAAGGTTAAAAGATTAAGATCACAATCAAATAGAACTTAATTGTGGAAGAATTGTGACTCTTCAATGCGGAATACAGAGACTGAAATTTTAGAGACTGGATCTTGGTGGACTTGGATACAAAAATTTTAAAAGAGGATAGCTAGCTGTTAGCACAAGTTATTAGAGGGTGTGATAGCTCTTCTAATCAAGTTAGAGTGCTTTTTTAAAAGACAGATTACAGCCTCGTGTTACAGCTGTGATGCAGAAATGATTGGTGAAGGTCTTTGGTCTGTGTTCTGCAAAGTCAGACTAGATTATCATAATGGCCTTTACTGTCCACAATAATCTGTGTGTGTAAGACTCACCCTGGCTAAGGGCAGGAGTGGGTGGCATAAGCAAATTACTCCTGCTTTAGAGCTTTTGTGTCAGAGACTTTTCCCTCCTTCTCCCCTACCTCCCATGGGAGCTGTGGGAATGGTGTTCTTCACATTATAGATTTAAGAAGAAACAAAGCAATCACAAAAATTTCCTTTCATAAATGTCTTGGAACATTTCATAAAAGAAGTTAAAAATATAAAAATTAAAACTGTTCAAATTAGTTAGCTCTGCTGAGTGTACAGAAATTAAACTGTCTCACTCCTCAGGGAGGCTTCAGTGTATTCATACAGTTCAGCTACAGCTTTCTATAATTTAGCTGAGGAGCAATCTTTTAAGCCACCTGAGCCACCTAAAGAAAGGATCTTAAAGAACACACTCACTACATTCCTCAGCCTAAAGTAAAAATCATTATGAACCATCTCTGACAAAAAAACCTGATCTTTACTGAGGGAGATTCCACCTTATTGCAATGTTCAAAACATGGGGTTTTTTTTCTAACATAGATAGCCTTTGCAGCAGACATTATTTTTCTAAGTCATTAGGAATGTGATAAAAGGAAATATGTTTCCCACACTAATTGCACCAAATCCATATGAAATAGCAATAAAATCAAGGTGATGGCACATACACATAATAAAGATAAAAGCAAAGGAGAAATATCATAAAGGAGTTTTCTTTTGATCTTCAGGAGAGATTTATAATGTTTGTCCCCATGACCATTTACAAAATTTAGATTCTAGTCCTCTTCAGTTGATAGAAAAATTCTCAGAGTTCACATCTGTTTCACATCTCATATAAATACACTGAAAAAAAAAAAATACCCCAAGAACAGATTGAGAACTATATCTGGCTTTGGAATGAACCAGAGTCCAGGACTTTTAAAGCTTTCCAAGGAAGCGAAATGGTTGGAATTTCTGGGTAGAAAGACTGAACTGGTATGTAAAATTCTATGTGTGTCCATTGCTTAGAAAAAAGTTTAGACACTGAATTGCTTTTGGAAACAGAGATATAAATGTTTTCTATCATGTCTTCCTTGTGACATTTTATGTCAAACATATAACTGCAGGAGGCTGCTAAGAGCTAGTTTCACTTAAGCCTTCACAGTCATTCACCCAGATGACAGCTTGAAGGAAAAAGATAAACAAGCAGTGGCTTCTGTATGATAAAATGGCACTAAACACATTCTATTAGGGAGGTATGCAAGCATGGATGAAGAGAAGAAATGCAAACTTGGGTGTACTGTGAAAAGAGAGAAAGTGACTGTGCACAAAGAGCAATTTTTATGCACAAGATTTCAACGAACATCACCAGGAGCTGCTGCTGGGCTTGAGCAGCAGGGGTGAAAGGGAGCAGTGGTTTGATCACAAGGTACCTAAACACTTTTCGTATGTTTTTTCATCACTCTTTTACCTGCTCTGTAATTTTCCCATCTACTAGGAAATATTGCTTTCTGATTTAGGTATTACCCTGATTATATAGAGGAACAATTTTCTTTCTACACTTCTCTCACTGCTACACAGACAAGGTTTAGACCCCTATTAAGAGACAAAAGCTCATTAAACCAGAATCTCATCCATACTACTGTAACACTGAGAAATTTTTTCTAACACCCAAGGCTTGAAAAACTATTCAAATTATCTTAATCACACGTGAGATTGGAACTGGGAGGCTTTACACGGCAGAGTTGAAAACCTGGCAATCTCCTTCACAAAAGAGCCTGAAACCAGATAGTAGATTACAGGCTTTGGTGAATCATAAAGGGGAAAAATAAATGTGTCTGATGAGAAAGAGGTTGAATGTCTAACGTACCCAGGATGATTAATGAGGTCCCCACAGTATTTAAAAGCACAAGGTAAAGGTCTGTGTGATGCTTTTGACATTTCTGAAAGACCAAAATCTCAGGCAAGTCAGAGTGTAATTTGAAATTAAACTTCCCTTTCTGTCATCTTTTAGGGTTCCATTACAGTCTCATTACTTTCCTCCCATGGTTCTAGTACATGCAACGGTGAAATTATTTTGTTTAGATAGCATCTGAAATCTTCAAATAACTCAAAATATTTGGTCGTTTGGGACAGTCAGGAAGGTATCAAGAAACTTGGCACCTGCATTTCTAGTAACAATGTTACCTTTAAAACCTAAGTGCTGGGTGAGATGATACAGTTGGAACTTTTGAGTTCAGGAGCTAGAAGTGACTAAGGACACCTTAATTTAAACAGCACTTCTCTGTATGGTCAAGCATAAAAAGGCCCTGAAAGCACCTCTGAGAAGGGTAATGCTGCTTATGTTTATGTCATAATAGAATCAAGTGAATCTTTCAGTCCTTACTGAAGAATACTGGCCTTGCTTTCAAGGAATTTAGGGACATAATTTTCTGGTTAGTTTGACCAACTTGGTAACATGCTTAACCAAGCCATAGTAAATTGCACTTTTTCATTAACTGCGACTTTCTTTTTGTGAAATAAGTTCGACTTTAGTGGTACAAAACCAGCATGATGGAAGTAGTTAATTGAATCTTTAAGTTGCAGTGCTGTGTTCAGAGAAAGCTTTTAGTCCTCAGGTAACCAAATTTAATTTAGGGTTTCTGGTACGGGAACAAGTTTTTGTGATTCCTGCTATTTATTTTTTATTGTGCTAGCTGCTCCTTCATAGACTGCGTGGAAGCTGAAACTTTAAAATTTTAGTTTCTTTTACTCACAGGCTTTGTAATTCAGAGGGAGTACATGAAGGGAAGGAAGGTAGCCAAGGAAAGAAAAAAGACTAAGAGAGGGAACACTCCCACCATCTATTGCACTAAACAGGCAGAATGAGGATGGTGATTGTGTGGTGACTGTGTAAAACCTGATCCTTTTCCTCATAAGATTGCTGAAAATTTGAATTGAGTCTGCTGAAAGCAGAAATGGAGAAATTTCTTTGCCACACTGAACTGAAAGGCTGTTACAAAGGTGTTACAAAGGTATCTGACACTGTTTAGAGGGAAACAGGACCTGAGAAGTGGTAAAATGTCAGGTGATCCACAAATCTGAAACTGGAAGGCACAGAGCCAACTACTTTTAAGCTGGTTCAGTTGCTTTATATATGTAATTTTCCTTGTCATTTAATAAATCTGAAGGCTGTTTTTTTGCCTTTGCAGGCCTTCTGCATTGAAATTTTTCCATTATATATCTCTGGCTTAATTACAACTGATTGTACCTTTTTTTTTATTTCAGACCTCTTCAGGAATGAATTACCTTCATCAGCTTTATGTAAAAATCTATGAACATGTTTATTATCACTTTGCTAAATATGAGGTTTTCATATCAAGATTTAAATTTCATTCAGTAGTTTCCTGTTGGGAAAGCCATCACTACAATACCCCCAAAACAAACTGTATTAAATCTTTGTTTATAAATTTGGCATTGGCTTCTCATCCTGACACATGCCTAAGAATTATAAACATCCTATTTTTGTTAATGAACGGTTCTGAAGTCAAGAAGCAAGCCAGAATCACTCAAATATTTATTTTATCATAACTATAAAAAATATTTATGTTCCAAATACCTGAATTTTGGCTCCATTTTATTATTAACTTATTAGTATAATACTCCACCACTATGATTAGACAAAATGAATACTTTAATTTTTATAAGTAGCTAACAAAAAGCTTTTGATTTATCACCTCTATATAATTTTATTCTCTGCTGTTAGAGCTGAACATTTTTTTTTTTTTTTCTAGTTTTCATTCATCGAGAGCATTTAGCATTTCATTGGAACTGATGCAAGGGGAAATAAACTCCCACCACAATATCAGAGCAGAATAAGTAGTGTAAAATATTTTAAGGATTATTTTTCTTAGAACTGGACACCAGCTTCCCATTATATTTTGCCTGTCTTTTTCAAATTGCATCATTTGACTCTTGCAGAATAGAACCCAGCAGGCATGGAAGATAACACGGAAAACTAGTTTTCAATTTATGGTCAATAACATTTTGAAAGAGAGACTGAGAAAAGCAAGCTTGATATAAATTTATCCTCCTTGTACCTGCACCACAGTTACAAATTTTAGTAGGCATTTAGGAAGTCCAACAAGACAAACTACAAACAAGATGCCAAAAAATCTGGCCGAAAACCCTCAAAAACTCACCTTAGGTGACCTTAAATCAATGGAGTTTTACCATTCCATTTCACAGTACCAAGGTTTTGTTTTGGAATTATTAATCTACTCTTAAAAAAACCCCAAACCAACATATGAAAGGAGATCACAGAAGTGAGAAATTAGGTCTTTTGTAGTGTGCCTGCTGCTTAGTAAGCTAAGGTCAAATTGATAACTTCCAAATATTTCTGAGAATGCCAAGGATGAATCCTTAGAGATGTTCAGTTCACCTCTTTGCCACCAGAACTTCATGTTCTTTGTTAAAAAAATTGCATATATCCTGTACCTGATGAGAAACCAAAGTGCCTGCAACTCAAGCACCAGTTTTTCAGCCTGTTTTGACAAGATGGCAATTAATCACGTGGTAAGTATCAAATGCCCTCTATTTTTCAAATGAGAGGTTTAGAAAACCATAAAGTCAAGCTCTGTGCAGAGGATTGTCATGGAGAAGACTGTATACATTTTATCTTCGTCCCATTGGGATGAAAACATCAGATGGTGTTAAGCATAAACCCAGAAGATATCTAAGCTCAAAGGCACAGAGATTTACAGGAAACTTGAAGGTTGAGAGTGCCAGAATATTATTTCCCAGCAGATGCAACAATCCCCTGGGTTCATGGAGTTGCACACAGGTTTCTCCAAAAAAAATAAAAAATCCAAATAGCTGAAAGCAGGATCGAGATATCACATTATCACATTCTCTTCTTAAAACAAGTTCCTCCCCTTCCTACCTAAGGCCAGGTAGGACAGGGCCTTAAGCAACCTCATCTCGTGGTGGATGTGCCTGCCCATAACACAGTTGCTGGTAAGGTCCCTTCCAATGTAAACCATTACAGGATTCTACCATTTTGGGTTTTATGGAGAAAAACCAAAACAAACCACCTCACCTGCCTGCCTCTGATCTCACTCTTCTTCTACCTGACTCTCAAAAACTAACCAAGAAATCTGAGGGGAAAGAAAGCCAGCAAAATGGCAAAATAAGGGATGAGTAATTCTCTGACATCGAGGTTGGAGTTGGATAAACCCATTAGTATCAGTTTTGTCTCAGCTTCACGTGGGGTGAAGCTGTCATTCAACAAGTTATAATATGAATACATGTGTCTGTCTCCTACGTCAGGTAAAGTAACCAAGGGCTCACCTTTGCCAGATTTAACTCCTTTATCCTGACAGTGTTCTGTATTCCAGAAAACCCCTCATTGCTATGACAAACCACGTTACACCTCAGGGTCAGATCCAAGCCTCTGAGTAGGCAAAATTCCAATAAAATCATTGATCCTACATCTATTTGCTAAACCTTAGTGTAACAAGAGATTACTCATTTAGCACAAGAAAAAAATAACCACAGTATGAGGGAACTTTACTGGTTCAGGCCATATTTAATCTAAAGTTAGAGCAGAATCCTAGAAAGTCAATTGATTGCTTCAAAGCAGTAAGAGCTACTTTATTCAAGCAATCAGCCACGCAATAAATGTCTTCAATTTTTAAGAGCTTGTAATTTAGCACTACCAGGGGCAGAGAAACAAACATCTCTGATTTCTGTGAGAGGTTCCAGGACGTTTCACAGACAGACCACTCATTAATGCTTCACAAATGCTAGCAAATGAAATATTGTTCCACGTGCTGTAGCAAGACATCTTGAGAAGAGATGCTAAAAATTGGAATTGTGGCTCCCAAATCTATGAGCAGAAGGAAGATTACTGTCAGTCTGCAGGGCAGCCAAGTTGTGGTCAAGGAGTGGATCCTTAAAGCTCTAATGAGGAGACTGGAGGGTGTGTGATGAGTAGGGAGGAGAGGGACTCTGACCCTTCCTTGGGGAGGAATATGTTAAAGGGTCTGATATAAGGCCCCTTGGATTTAAGGGGCTTGCTCTGACGTATAAGGCATGAGGAGATCAGCTGATAAATGATCTAAAAGAGGATACATCCGAAGAGGAATACAGCCAAATGTGAGCACAGCCAGCACTGGTGGAGGGGACACACAAATGTCAAAGGTCTGATCCCCCATTCCCTATGCCATGCACAGAATGAGCCAAAAGCTCCTGTAATGAGCCAGAAGTGAGGGCAGGCCATGCACACCTGTTTGAATTTGATCCTTCTATTGCACGTATTTTAGAGTCCAGCCTCTTCCCTAGAAAACTTAAAAAAATCAGGAGGTAATTTCTACCATCCAAACATGATTTTCAAGTAAATGACACAATTGTTCTTTGTAAGAGAGACTGGGATATGACTCATTATGTTTGAACTTGTGGAGCCTGCAACACTTTGAAAGCCACCATACAAACTGAAGAGACAACTGCATCTTTTGTCTGGTAAATTGTACATAAAAATACTTTTTGCAAGAAGCATTATTGTTATTCAATTAAATTTTGAAGGAAAAAAAAATTATCCATTACAGATGTTTATGACCTATAAAATTCAAGTTTTGTTTCAATCTATGCAGTATGGAAATCAGCGTTATACTAACAAAGCACAAATAGGCCTGATCTGAGTATCTGGACAGCTAATTTATTTTTATGGTGTTCTTTGTGATAAAGCAGGAAATCTTCAGGGTTTCTTTTTGCTATAATATGTTGGCCTAGGTGTTTTAAATGTGGTTTGCATATTATTCACTACAGAAAAACATGGTTGTCTAATCTAAACTAATCTAAAATTAATCCTGCAACAGGCACTATTGCACTTATGTCTAAGACAGGGTTCAACATCGTGAACTTTTTCAGAAATCTATGCTAAAATTATTAAGAATAACATATTTGAAGCAAACTTTGGTATAGCAAGAGTGGTTTGGTTTTTGAAGTTAACACTATTTCCTGAAAGACAGACACTTCTGTGAAATAATTTTAGAAGCAATGCTAAAGCCATTTTGCACTGTTGGTTATGCACTGTTGTTCTTTCATGGTAACCTCCAAGTACAATCTGGGTGTCACCTGACGTGCTTCAATTCCAAGGCCAGGTGAATAAAAGGCAGCCCTTGGTTCAACTCCCTTCTCTGCCTGTTTTAGAGAAAAATTGGATAAATATTTCTCAGATGAGTGCCCTTATCACTGGGCTGTGGATTCTCTACCATTGTGCTTTTCCCCAGCCAATTTAATTGTTGATTATCGACATAATGTCATTATTATATGCAATCCAGGGCACGAGGGAATACTACCCCAGATGAAGTGGTAGCCTTCTGACTGAAGTATTCCCAATGGAGGTGTGGATTCACTTCCCCCAGGCAGGGGAGGAAATTGAGCAAAGGCTTAATTTCAGCCAAAATTATTCAGAGAATTCCACCCACATTTGCAAATATAGGATTCAACAAAATAATTTCACTCCTTTCTGCTCCATTACCACAAGGTGCTGTGAGAACATCTTTTCAAATCCTTCGTCGTCCCACACTGCATGCAAGATGTTGAATAATGCCACTCCAGATGAGTGTCATGCAGGCAGAACACCTTTCTTTCCGTGCTGAGGCTGCCTCTGGTGACAAGATATCACTCAAATAGCATGATGGATGGCTGCAGCTTAGAGGTCTACTAAAAAAATTAGTTTCTAATCAGTGATATAGCTACCTTAAGTGTTGAGTGGCCATCTCTGAGTGAATAATAAATTGATTAAATTTACCTGAGCATTAAGCAATGATGGATAATATCCTATTTCTTTATTTTTAAGAAACATAAGCATAACAGGAATATGTAATTAAGCTCAGTCACTACTTTGACAGATTTTTCATCCTTAATGTTAGTGTATTAAATAATTAGTTAGATCTCCATAGATTATTGTAAGGTCTTAAATCCCAAAATTACTGTATTAATTTTTTTGCATGGCAGTGTTTCATTGTTGAGGCAAGCAGTACTGCTAGGAAGTTTCTGGAGCCACAACTGATATGTTAATATGAATAAAATGTTAGAAAGGTGACTTTATACTGGAAAGATTTACCTGATAGATTTGGCATCACATTCATGTTCTTATTTTGTTTTTCACAGAAAACTCTCAGGAAACTTGTCAGTGTTAATATAAAGTATTCCTCCAACTGGCATAATAAAGCTTCTAATTATACCATGCTAAGCCTCTGCAATTACTCCTTGCTGGTATGAGGGATAGTCTATATAACTTAGAGTAAGGAAAAATTGCTTCCACAAAGACACTGTGGTTACAAGCTCTGCTCAGGGGATTTGTGTTGCAGTGGTTAATAGGTGGGCATGCTGCTGCACAGCAGTGCATGTAGAATATCTCTACCCACAGCAGGGCAGATGTTTATCTGCAAAACTGTTTGTACCATAAAATGGATTATGTTGATCAGGTAAATAGCAGCACTTCTCAACAGTAACAGAATTTGAAGACCCCTCTCAGCTGAATGCTTCTTTAATCTTCCTTTTCTCAGGTAATATAAACAAAGAATTACAACCAACAGAAATCAGTAAAACAACAACTAAGATTAAAATTATTGCCATTTATGCCTTTCTGCATTCAGCAAATACAGCACACTTGAGAAACAGTCTTCTCTGATCCCTCAGTATCTCTATCAGCACAGGTAGCTATAAAAAAATCACTACTGAGATCTATTTAGGATTCATTCCTTGAGTCCAACTTGACCATATATCTCTACAGATGATATCTAGTTGATAATCACTCAGTTTAAGCCAGTCCACCTGTATTGCAATGAGCAGCACCACTCACCCTGACTTTTAACTATGGTCTCTCCCTCACTTAAATAAGGGCAAGGGATAGCTTTCAAAGACCTTAAATAGTATAGATCAAGTAATCCTGTCTGTCAAAGTAGTTGCAGTGATTCCCATTGTTATAATTGTTTTCTGTTCCGTGCCATGAGGAGCTTTTAAGCTTGCTGTTTTTTTATAATTTTCTAGGCTTTCTTTTAAAGGAGTAAACATAAGAAAATTCATTTTTTCAGTCTTTTTCTTTTTTTTAACCTCAGAAAAATGTCAGCAGAGACAGCTGTCATTTCATCCAGTGAACAAACTGCATTAGCTAGGAGGCTGTCAAAGGGAGGACAGAATTGGCCTCAGGGTAAAGAGGGTCTTTACTCATTGCCCCTTTTCAGGTCTATGCAAAATTTTGGAAAGACAGTAGGTTTCTGTGGTTGGATATTTTGCGGTGTGTTTCTTGTCCACAGAAGGGTCTCAGAGGCGTGTGAACCACTAAAGTACACATGGCAAATAACATTCAATATCACAGCAAAAGCTGAACACCTGTAACCTGGCATATTCTAGAAAATATTAAAGACTCCTTATTAAAATAAGAGATGAGAGTATTGTTCAAATAGAAAGGCTCTGGTGAGCCCAGCATAGGTTGGGAACATCTTTACAAAAAGCATAGAGGGCTATGGAGGTACCCCTTCCAGATTATTGCATATCAATCCTCTGAGGGAATCTCTTGTTCTGGCTATTGCCATATTCAAAACCACAAACTGAGTCACTGCACAGAATACAAAAAATTTCTGAATCTTCTATATGCTCGGTAATCCCTCTCTCTGTGATAAAAAGCAAAAACTGAAATAAAACAAAGTGTGTCTTACTCCAGACCCAATCAAGTACATTTAAAACAAAGCTCAGTGACACTTTTCCTCAATTGCAGCTAGCCAGGACCTTAAAATTGCCTGAATGTAAAAATTGCATATGAAATATTGAAAAGCTGCACATTATCCTGCTTTTCTCTTAACCTCTAATGGGCACTGATGCAATAGAAATTAAAAATGCTCTCTGTTCTTGTTCTATTTATTCTTTCAAAAGTATGTTTTAATGATTACATTATTTTGCAACATATTTAGATGTATTTATGCTTTGCTCTCATAGCGAGATGTGGAGTCGATGTAGATACAAGATCCAAAAGACCTCCTTCTCTATCAAGTATTTCAGCTACTCATGAACATCTTTGGATTATTTGAATGAAAAATAAATGTATCTAAGTGATATTTTCACCATGGTGAAATCCTACAGCTTCTTTGCTGTAGGAGTAATAAATTAAATATGCAAAAGAGAAAACTGATGAAGAGCCTGTTGCATTTCATGTTTATTAATGTTAACAAACATAGTGTGTGGGAGACAAGAAACAGACTGCAAAAAACTTGCTTGTCTCACTAAACTAAAAAAAAAAAAAAACAAAGCACAGTTTTGCAGAAGGTCAGTCACTTTACAGCAAGCAAATGGGATCTGCTGGAATCATTGTATATGTAGACTTTATTCTGTGATCTTTGCAGGGGGTTTGGACCAGACTACCTTTAAAAGGTCCAACCCAAGCTATTCTACAATTATTACATAGAAACAGGACCTGTCAGTTAGGCACTTCTTCCTTCCCCCTATTAAGAAAAGATAATAGAAAAATATGAGAATCTAGTTCAGATAAACCCCAAATCTACATGGCCAATATGCAAAGTGTTTGACACAAAGCAGCTGTATGAAGAAGCTGTGCGACCACTGCTCTCCACAAAGGTCCTGTGAGGTTGCAAAGTCCTGCTGCTCCCCTCAGGCTCTCAGAGGCATTGTCATGTCCCAGTGCCTTCACACAAGCGTTCTTCTCCCAGTTCTGCAGCACTTGACGCTCCAATTACCTGTGTTATGAGGCTCCCACTCTGTGAGTGGGTGGCCTTCAACACCGAGGAGAGAAAGTCGTGCCTGTTCAGAAAGTTTCAGCGCTCCCAGTGAGCCCTTCCTGCGAGAAAGCGCGTACTATTTAAATATCAGACAGTAATAGTAGGGAGATGTTCCATGTGCAAAATGCCACGAGAAGTCAAGATCTATTTTGGAGTAAAGAAATTATGGGTTGTCTTCACCAGGTAGACAAAGACAAATTCCTACAGCTCCACTAAGCCCAAAATATGCATTAAGAAATTAAAACCATATTGTCTTGGAAAGCAGCTTGATACTGATCATTTTGAAAAGGCTTTGCCACTCAGATAATGCTGAAAGGCTCAAGTTTGAAGGAGATAAGTTAATGCAAAACTAAATAAGGAAATAGAGCGAGTCTTGCTTTCGGTTCAATAAAATTTAAGTGGCAGCATATTTTCCAAGTTTTTTCATTAAAAAGTCAAAGCAGAACTTGCTGCTGATATTAAAGCTACCTGAATGCAAATGAGGAACAGTGTAACTTTATGCCATTTTTCTATGCTTTTATTTTGTGGGGGAAAAACCCACTTTGAATACAATTTCACAGTCAATCTATTCAGTAAGCACAGCTGGCCAGAAATAGATTAAATACATTACACAAGTATTTTCAGACTAATTCTCCTTCCAGGTTACGATTTAGCAATTTCTTGTACATCCTCCAGCAGCCAGAGGCTGACATGCACTGTCTCTATCGTTTTCCCAGTGGGTCTGTAGGTAGAATGAGTACAGGAAAAGGTGGTTCAAGCTGCCCTCTGAGGACAGCACATTACTGTATAATAATTCTCTTCAACAGTACAGAGCTAAACAATATCCATTTACTTCTGGCTTTCTCTTTCTTGCCTGATTATTTCTGAAGTTCATGTGTTTCTCAAAGATCCAAATAAAGGACAGCTGGTATTTTAAGGCTGAGTAGCAAACCCCTAACCCATTAGTTGTATAAACAGACTAGTTTAGCTTCATTTCGTGAAACAGAATAATAAAAAATTAAATGTATTTCCTGTCATAAAAAAGGACCTTTTAGATTGCAATACTGCTTTGTGAACACACTGTGAGAGATTGAATAAGACAGTACAATTATTTACATGTCACCTTTTTCACTTATAACTTCAATATTAAAACATGAGTGCGGATACTTCATCTGCATTTAAAATAATTTCCTCTGGGTTTTTGATGACTCTAAATGCAAATTTAAGTAAATCACAATTTCGTGGTGTTTAGATGATTTAGAAAATCATTATGTTACAAATTGGTGTAGGATACAATGTTCCTTGTCATTCCTTTAACACTCTCTTTGTGCTCAGCACCTCCCAGGATGCACAAAATCCTCATCCTCAGTTAATCCTGACTGATCCATACTTTCACACAAGTGGATATCTGTACTGCAAGGAGCTCTGGTGAGTACTACAGCTCATGCTGCCTGCTCCATGCATGTAGAATGAATCCATAGATTTTGCTAAAGTACCCAGTGACTTCAGCACAAAATATCCGAGTTACAAATATCACACTTCAGAGTCACTTTTCACCACACCAAGGCAACTTGTTAAAGAGCCAATGACGAAAGTAATACCTGATCAATACTCAGTAGGGAAGCCTTGCAATGACAATTTTTCTAGACATGGGAAAATTTTCTCTGACAATCTCTTTGTACTGTATGCTGTAATGCTTTTTGATTCAAAACCTCCTTTTTTTTTAGGAATAACAAAGGAAGAGATCAATCATTTTCAAAGTATCTTAAAACTATTCACTAGCAGCATGATAGCTTTTTCTCCCATGTGCTCAGGAGACAATCACATCTCCACCAGTTAACATGAGCACTTTGGATATGCATACATGACATGCTATGCTGCAATGATTTTGAGGGCTGGTTTTCAACAATAAAGAGTTTTACTAAATATTGCTTAGCACTGTCTAAGATTATTTTGATGGATGTTTACCTGCATGTGAGAAGATAATAGGAAAGAATCTAACTGAAACAAATAAATATAATGTTCTTTAAATGTGTAGCTCCAAATTCAGTTTCAAGACTGAGATGTTTCTGAAACATGTGCACACACCCACTCACCCTTAAAGCGACGTTAATAAGCACCTCTATCCCAGCTGACAGCAGCCAAACAGTCTCAATTGCAAACCACCCCCAATTATATTAACAGAAACATGAGTAATCCATACCAAGGAATGAATATGAGTCAGTAACAATGTGAAATTATGCAGTGCCTCCCTAAAATAGTGACCTTTAACTCACAAACTAAGTTTGCTCTCTCCATTATAATTTTGTTTTAAAACCACAGTGCTGTTGCTATAGCTTAACCTTGCCAGCCAAGACAGTGCTTGACTGACTAACTCAGTGCTACAAAAGCCAAAGCCAGCAGATCTCTATTTTCGTCCAGAGGACTGGATCTTACTTGGCATTAAATTTTTTTTACTTGGGAATCACAGATTGGGACACAGCAGTGTATAAACATCTGAGAGTGAAATCTTCTCTTCTGTAATTCTCACTCACGTGAATTAATTTTACTCCCACATACAAATGCCATTAACCATAGCCAAGGCTGAAGAAAAGTGGGGTGGAAGCATCTAGCAAAAACCTTCATATTTTGAGAATACTCTTGACTTAATGTCTACAACATGCCATGCTAGATCTAGGATCGTCATCTAATCCCTTATGTAGATCCATCAAATTCCATTTTAAAGTATCAAGGATTATAATTTTGCTACAATGCTGCAAAAATTGAAAGAAACTTTCCTGTTTATTCATGGGACATTTGCACTTATTTCTTCTTGAAATGACATCTGAAAATACATGTGGGTCTATTCCATGGCTGTTATTGTAATCTTCAAGTACCGGATTTCATCGTGAGATCAATTCGGATTTTCTTTTAAGTATTCCAGATCTCACAGTGAGCTATTTTTTTTCTGTACTGTATTTCAATTGTCTACTTATTGATAAAATCTCAATTTTTCTTACCAGAATATTTTGTTGGTGCACAGAATCTAGATTTTTAGTGAAAATATCAAATAAGGTCTTTTACATTTTATCCATCCTTCCATTAACTGTCATTTCCCTTTTCAGTCTGTTCTTTTCTCAATTCAATGAATACCCCATTCATCAACTGTCCAAAATATCTAGGGGATGATTCTAAACTTGTTGCTCTAACTTATTTTTTATAATCATATCAAAAAGGCATCAGTAGCAAATTTTTAACATCTACGGAAGAAAATGAGTTAGGACAAATTGCAAGCAACCCTGAGACTGAAGAAACACAATAATTCATGCAAACATCCCATGAATGAACAAATTTGCAATTCTGGAAGTGGAATTGCTCTGAAACACTGGATATTAAAATATCACCATGAAAGCTGTTGAAGACTTCTCTAATCCCTACCAATTCACAGCCATGCTGTGCGCCTACACACAGACACCCCCATATCCAAATAAAACAATGAAAAGCTTTGGGTAATGGAGAAAAACAAACACCAAACCCTGTGAATGGTATATGGGTAGTACTAGGATTGATGGGATCACTCAGACTGTCTTTATAAAATATGCTGGTTTACCCACACTGCGTGTACAGCACAAATCACTGCTCCCTCAGCATCCTGCTCCTGAGACGGCTCTGGTTCAGTGACTGTCTTAGAAGCACACTCTGGCTGGTCCTGACCCATTGTCAGAGACTGAAATATTATAGTTTTATGAGTTAAACATTTTTTCCCTGGTTTTTGAAACTGTGTTACAAAAAGCTGCAGAAAAAGCACCACACCCTGCATGGACAGAGGCACCCAACTGCCCACTGATGGAGATAACAGCACAAGAGCCAAGGGACTTTCAAAGGACACACAACACCTCCCTAGGTGGGACATGCAGCCCGAGCTATCAGCTACTCGCATGAAGGGGAGGGGGGAGAAAAGAGGCCTTGGGTGTATCCGCAGTAGGAGGGGAGATATACCCGACACAGAGGCCCCCCAAAAAGGAGCCCCCAGAGCACCAGAGCTGATGCAACAGACCCCCAGTGTTGCAAGGGACAGTGTCTGCAAAAGGAGGTACATGGGCGTTTTCTACCTGGCTCAAAACGTATATTAACCCACGAGACTCTCGACTCGCCCCGGCTTCTCGGCGCCCCGGCTTCCCGGTGGCCCAGGGCGGCCTGGCGTGGCCTGGTCTGGCCCGGCCCGGCCCAGCTTCCCGGCATGGTGTGGCGGCATGGACATGGCACCAACAGGGGACCTTCACCACCACCAGAAGATCAGACGGAGGACAGCGAACCATCAGGAGCCTCGGATGGGTGATATATACACCAATTTTTTGGCAACAACATGTAATCTTGTTTGATTTTAGTCTCGTTTGGGGACATTTTAGAATCTTACATGTTATTTCCGGTTTATGCCCAGACTCTTAGCATTCTTGGCTGTTCAGGGTGTAAACTGGTTTGTAACACCCTTTTAAAGCTGCCAGGCTTCATCCTGCTGTGCTGGACTGCAAGGTCATGAGGAAGCAGAGAAAGCTGCAACTTTGGTGATGCAGAATTTGCTGCAAAATGACTGAGATTCCAAGTTGTATAATATCAAAAACACTTTCAAAAACAGCCTGCCATATTAGAAGATGTCTTTACTGCACTATTGCTGAAATAAGTCACAATTATACTGCAGCTTCAGTCCCAGTATCTGAGGTTCTGCCTCTGGAACGCTGGCAAAATAAATACTCCTAAACTCATCTCAGTCTTTTATATTCTGCAGATAGAAAACTAAAATCACTTCTGAAAAATCTGAAAAAGACATTTCATTTTGCCAAGAAATGATTCTATTAAATTTCTTTCTAGATATTGTATACTTATATCTTTTTATGACCAGATATTATAATATATTACCATTCCTCTCAATAAAATAAACATTACTGTATAATAGCAATGCCTAACATATGACTGGATGAAAGTTTTTTATTGAGGATTTTTAGCAGCTGACTCAATCAACATATTAATGAAATTAAAACGTCAGTCATTTTACACAAGGCCAACATGTAATTATGTGTTAATTGGAATGAGAGGTTTCATTTTCTTTTTTCATTAAGAGTCCTTAATTCGCAATTAAAACTTAGGTCAACTTGGATACAACAAGTGCAAGCAACCCTTATCACTTTGAAAACTTATTCATTTTAAAGGTATCAATGTGAAATATGAAGCATTTTGATGCTTATAAGTACCTAAGTCCCCTCTATTTCTTCATTTTCAGGTATGTTTTTTCCTGATAGTAAATTAATTCAGGTAAGATGACTTGGGTACGAGTGGCATTGAATTTTGGAGCAAACTGACCACAGACTGGGAGCAAAGGGGTAAAAATTTCTGCTTCTAGCCTACAGGCTGAATTAAGTTTTCAGGTGCTATTTGGCAGATGACATTGTGAAGCAGATAGAAAAAGGACAAGTTCTTCCTTGAAAAGTTACAGTTTATGGCTTGGATCCCACAAAGTTTAATTGCAATTGACTCAGTACTATTTACTGGAGTTACTTAAACTGTGAAGGAAGAGGTCTACATGGCTTTTCCAGATCTACAAGCCCTCATAAGTGTCTTGCTCAGTGTAAGTGAATACCTAAATTCTTTTCCTTGCAGAGTACTCATGCATCTGAAGAGTAAAACAACACAGAGGTCAGCGTTTTTGGCCATATTGTGTGGTGGTGTGAAAATTTTATTTGTTTTAGTTTCTCGTTTCGGTTATTTGAAATGTCTTGTCACCCCTTTTTTCGGATTATAATGGTATGTTCTGTTACCCCCACGTTTCTGTAAAGTTCTGTTACCCCGTTCTCCCCGCCTAGGTTCCAACCAAAAGCCTTCTGTTATGGGCATGCCTCCTCCCCTGTTCCAGACCCTTCCCTGTCTGTTACCCCAAGCCCCTGCCCCTCAGCTTGTCAATCCTCCCCCAAGCCACCGCCCGGTTCCAGAAAGTTCCCCGCAGCTCGACACCCCACTGGACTTTCCCCCCGCCTNTGAATGTTGTGCCTATCAGAAAGCTTTTATTGGGAAATAAACATTTTTCCTGTTTTGGCTCCTTTCTTCAGAAGAACATCATACTTTCCCAAATTATAGGCAGATTATGGCTTTCTGATGATTCAGTGTTTTTCAGAAAAGAGAGAATTTGCCTATTTTGGGCTCCTTCCTCCTGTCAGAGCATGGATAAATTGTGGCTTGCTCACAGTGCTTGAAGTTCTCCCAGTCTTGATTCTGGTCCTCACTCTGGTCACCAGGAATGAAAGAGGGAGACAAAATGGTGTCACCTCCTCACTGTGCTACCTCTGCTCTTGAGCCACCTCTACTCCTGCCTAAAGTAGCCAAAACCAGGAGTTGTCTGTGAAAACCAGTCCTCGTCCTGACACAAGACAACAAACACTGCTTGAAATGAGGGTGGGAAACATTGCACTCACTACTTCTCTCAAATTATTCACCACATTGATTATGTCAACCACATTTTTAATCATAGGGGGACAAAAATATTGGTGTAACTTACAGCCTCCTTGAAAATCAAGGATCAGATAGGAGATGGAGTCAGCAGGAAGAGTCAGAGCTCTGTAAGAGGAACTGCATGCATATTTCTACCTTTTGTAAGGGGGCACTAAAAAAAGAGGGAAAAAGAAAGATTAAATTAATCTTTTTCTTTTATGAGATTTAGATCATTCTTCCTTCCTTTGTCTTCTGGTGCATCTTCCTTCTCAAGTCTTCTACATATCATGAATCAAGGTCTCTGTCAGAAGAGATCTTTGGATACCAAGAAAAATAATTTCTCACAAAACAGCCATCAAATCACACAGGGTTTAAGCAAGCAAAGGTATAGAGTTTTGCAATAGGAATTATATAAGCACAGCAGAGTTCAAAATGTCCTGACAGCTGCGTTTCTCTCACTTTTGAAAAGGCCTGTAAACTGTGTGAGGGTTTTACTAACAAAGGTCAATGCAATGGCCTGTGAATCCTCGTGTGAATCTTGCACAGAAAATGCACAGTGTGGTTGATGCAAACCTGACCTGACCTGAACTTGGGAGCTGCCACTGCTAAAAGAGCCCAGAACACATAAAACTTTTAATTGACTCCCAATGGCTTATTGAAAGTGTCATGTCTGACCTGACAATATTGTGCTTCAAAAGGCAATCCTGCATAGTCTGCTGCAGCTCTTGGGACTGCAGAAATGAATAACAAAATTAATCCTGTAAAACAGACCTTCTCTTCAGAAAATTATTCTCGTAAAATAAATCTTTGTCGAAGTGCTGCCCTTAGTGGATCTACAGAGCAGAAAGCATTATTGAAATTCACAAGTTTTAAGAAAAAAAATGAACCAAACCTGGACAAATGCAGGAGGGTGCCAATAATAAAATGAAAGAAACTTCAGAAGAATATTCTCAGCTATGCTTTTCAGGGTAATTATATTGATTTACTGGCTTCCCATTCTATGTGAGGACTTGTATGGACACAATGGGGGAAACCCTTTCTGCCCAGAGTAGGCTGTAATTTCATAAAGCAAAATCCAGAAAAGATGAGGCATAAGAGAGGAACTTTAAAGGTTCTCTTTTATAGCAGCAGAGAAGTTTACAAGCACAGGGTATCAAAGGACCTGCAGCAAAGACAGAAGTTGGATCCTGATCATGAAGATCCTTCCAGCAAGCAAGGACAATATGAGCCAGGGTGCAAAACTATATTTTTAAGCTTTAAGAAAAAAATAGAAGTACTCAAAGTCCAAAAGCATCCCTTTGACCTGGTATGAAAAGGGAAGGATAGAGGGAATTCCAAATTAGGAATTTTGTATTGAACCTTCCAAAGGTATTACAAACCAACAAAAATATGTGCAAAAATAGCTAAATGTCACACTTTAGCCGAATAGACACAAGGCCATGAAGTTAAACAGAAAAGTGGGACAGGAGATGATGAGAAAATAGTACAGTTGTCAGTGGCTCAGTTTGTGACTTTACAAATATCTGTGTCAAGAAAAGGAACTTAGAAACACAGGACACACCCACAGCACCTGTTCCAAAGAGCAGGCAAATATGCCTGCAGAGAAATGTATGCTTTCCCACTTCCTGACGTCAGAGTCTATAGTCTGGTAGATGAGCAGAGAGAACAAAGACTCAAGCGTGAGAGGTAGCTGCAGACACTGCTCAGTTAAAGAATCTAAGAATAAATACCTCTACTTTCAAGAGCTCTGTAAAAAGCAGAGAAAGGAGCATTAATTAGCCCATTCCATTTGAGGGATATAATGCAGCCACCAGCCCTCAACTCTTCGAACTTATTTACATGGAAATGCTCCATGTTTTCATTCAAAGAGCACCTCCATACTTGATTCTCATAAGCCCTTCAACAACCTTATCACATATTTTAACAAAATAAGCACTCTAGATGGTTACTTTATTACAAGTGTAACCACAGTCCTTCATTATGTGATGACTGCTGATTTATTGATGAAGCAGGTTTTGTAGAGCTAGTATTGTGCCAGAATCTTAGTACAGAATTTTAAGATGATCTCAGGTCTACTTAGAACCCACTGTGGCTTTGACTGCAATGTAGAGATATTTTAAGACAGAGATAATGTTTCCAAAGGAATATTAAGCCCATTGCACTTTCAAAAGCATAAAGGTGCACAAAGATGCAGTTTGAGACCTGTTGGGAGATTTTGGTGTTAATGCAGCTGAAGAGCCCAGCAATTTCTCTTTCATTATAGGCTGCAAAGTTGTGACCAGCTACTGAGATTGAGGTATTCAGCAAGAGAAATAAGCAGTTTTGAGTTCCACATGTCAGACACGTTGTAGCCCTTCCCAAGAACCGTGGGATGTACCACAGAACTTCCCTAACATATGGAGGTGGATTTCATTAAGCAGAGATGGGGAAATATATCACTCCACCTGTACCCAGGAAGGCCAGCTGAAAGCTGTTAAAATCCAGTTTCCTTGTCAGTTACTGCCCATTTTTCCATTTAACTCGTGGGTGTAACTATTTCATGTTCCCAGCCCTTGGAGAGGCTTCCTGTTACAGGTGGGAATAGGAAATGTTGTGATAAGAAAAATCAAGTGACAGTGCACTTTCCCTTGCAGATTTGCTTAGGGAAAACATATACAAAGAAACCTTTTTATTGCTATTTATCTCTTTCTGGTGGTTTATGTATTACTAAAATATACACCTTCTATGACAAGTGTTACTCTCACTAGGTTTTTTTGTTTTAATCAAGAGTCTGTAAGAAACAGAGATTCAAAAAGCCACATCTTTATACCTCATGTCCTGTGTTGTCTTTGGAAAACACAGACACAGCAACCAGGACCATCAAAGGTCACTGTCAGTCACAAAAATTGCCTCTGTTCTCACACAGAGCTGTGGCTCTGTGTCTGCAGCTGGCTCTCCTCAAGGAGTCAGGGCAGCATGACCGCTGAAGCACTGCCCTCCAAGTTCCTCCAGTACGGAATTTCTAACACACAGGAACTTATTTAACGTCAGCCTTAAGCACTGGAGAAATTCATTGACCCTTTCCTACTGAATAAAATCAGCATTTGAGGGGCGATTGCTGTCAAGGCGTAGTTCCAGGTGAAGCACAATGTATACCAGTGCAGGTAGATAAATTTAGCACCTCAGAAAATATAAATGTTTCCAAGCAGCTTTCACATGACATTCCCTTGTATTTGGTCAAGCAATTTATTAAATATATATTTGTATTTCCCTTTACAGGATTTTCTCTAATAAGAAAATCTTAATGGTTTCAGTTTTCCAAGGCAATCCACAGACTTCAGCACAAAAATTCTATCCTGTTTCAAAAAGGAACATAAGTCTCTACTGGAACTATATCAGGTAGTTCAGTAAACCCACAAAATTATGAAGCAATTAAGAAAATTGTGACTAAGGTTGATTGGGTTTTTCCAGAAACTTACAAGCTTAACACTTTTCATACTTGTTCTTGATTGAAGATTACATGCTGAAAAAAAAATTCAGCAGTACAGGGAAATTAGTTAATCAAATAGCAATTTTTATATCCCTTTATAAAGTGGGACATAAAGGAAAATTTCTTCTAAGTCTTGTCTTTTTATTCCTTTTCCCAAGATTTGCTTTTATCTATAATCTCCTTGCATGGAATTTTGAAAGACAGAATGTCTTTAATAATTTTTCCTCCAGTTATATTTAAACTGGTTTTTATGCCTTTACAGAATGGCTTTGCCCAAATTTAACCTGAATGACCATTCTCCCCACACTCCTATCACTTTCCTTTTCACCTTGCAGAATCCTCAAAACCATCAGGACTCAAAAGCTTTTACAAATTCTCATGCATCTTGCAGGATGAAATCCTAGTACTACTATGTCAGGCCACTACAGCATCTTTACTTCTCCTAAATATCTTTCCTTCTAATTTCTCCTCTAATGGGATTTACAGCACTTGCCTTATTGCTGGGGGGTGAGAATATCGTATGCAGTCAGATCAAAGGGCCTTAGTCCTATTCCAGTCTCACAACATGCTGGCGTTGCCTGTGCCCCACATATTTTTTCTCAGTCCTTGTATTTCCCCAATGCCTAAGCTACTTGACACAGACAAGATCCTCCCAACCAAGAAGAAATGTTGGCAACTTTTTTCAGAGTCTGTTCACACTAATCCATTTGCTGGTCAGGTTCCTAACAGGACACAAGACATTTCTTTTCCCATCACAGTGCAAATCAGGCACATACTGGTCTCTAGTCAGTGGTAACTTTAAAGATTGAAACAATCAAAAGTGGTTTTTTCTAATGAGTTGGTTTTTTACCTCAAAACACCTACTTCTCTTGATTGGCATGTCAAAAGACCCTCTCACACCTTCTCCTGTAGGAATTCTTTCTGTCGAGTCCTTGAAGGTATGTAGCATTCAGAGGTTGATTGTAGTGAAAATTATGGGTGCTCAGTACCTTTCAGCATTTGACCTTTCTATTGGGAAGGTCAGAGGACTTTTTACTATCATCAGAACAAGTGAATTCCAGAAAGCTGTTATTCTTTTTCTACTCCTAGAGTTGATTTTGTTATCAAAAGTTAAGTGTCTAGAAGCTTGTGGGCAAAAGCCTAGTATTCCTTTGTTTTTATTGAAGGCTTTTCTGAAGTGCATGGCTGTGAAGTACCAGCATGATTGTGCCCTTGCACAGCACTGGTTCTGAGGAGTTGTTTGTAGAGCACCTGGCTGGCCTTGGTTTGATTTACCTCAGATACTTTCAACTGCAGGCAGCTCCCACGAGTGGTTCTTGCCCAGTTTTTCTGTTTTCTGTTTTCTTTACCCTAAGTAAAGACACACTGAAAACTGTTGCTTTGCTTCAGATTCCAGTGGCTTTACATCTGATTTTGTCTGAGTGTTTTCTTGGCATTAAGCTCACTCTGAGCTGTACCAGGTCTGTGAGCACATACAAAGGGCTATGGAATGAGCCATTTCCTCAGTAATTAAGTGAGTTGCCATGAGAGTAGATCTGGGTAAAAGAAAGCAAAAAACCTCACCCAAGTGAGAAGTTCCTTGATGTGATCCATAATAGTGACTTTCCTATACCCATCACAGGCTGCTGCTTGCAGAATTTACATCCTCCAAACCTATCCTTTCAAAGACAAGAGATAGCTCTCTGTTAGAGTCTATATGGAGGTGGTGGTGGTGGTCAACTTTTACCACTGGCTGATGCAGAAATCTCTGCTGGCACTGACAGAGATTACTGTCCAAAAATGATGGCATTGTATAGCTCCAATACTTTTTTAATTTTAATACAACACAACATTAGATGCCCAGTAAACCATAAGCCTGTTCCTGAGTGCTTTCCTGGTTATAGGCTGCATACAGGACCCTACAGGTAACCAGACTCTGAGCACCAAGAAATACAGTATGTCCTGTAACATTTTCTACAATTGAGCTTAACTGTCTTAACATGGAGATATTTATTGGTTGGGCTAGCTTTGATTATATGGACACACTTGATTAAACAAGTGCAACAAAAACAAGCCTGCACAAGTTCTGTACTTTGAGGGTTATCTGGTAGAATATTCCTTTATGACACGTTGAAACTGAATAAGGACACCCAAACCCTGCAAAATTTATTTACTTTTTTCCTTTTGAAAAGATAAAACATGGAAGAAAATGAGAAAAGAGCTCCCTGGTCTGAAACAGAAGGAGAGCTGATAGAATGCTTCTGAGATGACAAATGTTATTACCGTATTAATCACATTTAGCTTAATATCATTATTTCACTTCATCTACTTTACAAAGAAGACTAAGTAAGAGACAGGGAAGCTTCTCTTAGCAACATCAGTGCTTACCTTTATTGCAGACTCTGGGGAAGTCTGCACATTGGTAGCAGGCTTCTTAAATTGGTCAGGGCTGCTATAAGTAAGCTGGGAGAATATAAATGAACTCTGATAGCAGTGGTGTATAAGAGAGAAGAAAAAACTATCAGAAAGCATTCAGAGATATTTCCCATAGTAGGGAGCAGAGATTAAGTTAAACGACCTTGCTGATACAATTTTCAAGCAATAGGAGTTAAGCTGCGACCACCATATCACATATCCATATCTACTGTTATGAGTAGTCATGAAATATGGACACACAAAAGCTAGCTTTTTCTTCAAAGTGTAATGAAATGAAAGATTGAAAAATACCAATCTGTTTTAACTGGATGTGATTCACTCCTGACTTAGTCTGTAGTTTGGCTTTATAAGATGTGAAAAGCGCCCAAGTTTTGAGCTTGAACAACTCCCTAGAGCTGACTTCCAAATTAAATTATAAAATAGGAAAAAAAGGGAAATGAGATCTTAAGTTTTAAATCCAAGGCCGATATAACTGTTTATGGGAAAGATAGCCCAGTTTGGTTCAAGTTGTTCAGAATGCATGGAATATTGGAAGACCATAGTGCCTGCCTTCTTCTTGACAGCATTATTTTCTGAGACACTTGAAAACATCATGCTGACATCCACTTTGGTTATGGAAAGGTTTCCTTCACCTTCCTAAGCTGGTGGGTGTCCAGCACATTGGAGGAAAGGTGAAGTGAAACCCTTGAACACTGTAGGTACATATACTCATGCTCAATGGGAGATATAATTTTTTAATTTGTCTGGGAAGCAGCATTGCATCAACAGCACCTTTTTTCCTCAGTTTTCCAGATTCCTCTGCTGTAGGGTGCTCCTGCTCTTCATGCAGGTGAATTAAAGCACTTTATTCCCTCTATTCACTCTGCAGTGATCTAAACCTACGCACAGGCATCCTACAAATTGTTTCTGCATACTTTCTGGTCCTTCCAAGTCCACAGAAAGAGCCCAGAGGATGTGAATTTTAAAGACCCAAAAGCTTAGTAAGAGGAGGTAAATATTTTCTCTCACCTGCTGTTAAGGAAGATAAAAAGTTTGATCAATCTATGTACAAAAGTGGGCTATAATCTAAAGAATCTGTTTTCTTCCACCTACGACTAGGGAACAGGAAAAGGGAGGAGAGGAGGAAAAGAGAGACAAAAAGCTGTTTCTACACCCGTGAGAACTATTTGCATACCATTGTTACAGGTACAATACATGGACTGGAATAAGAAATCATCAGTATATGTAACTTGAGTCTAATCTTCCTGTTGACCAGCTAATTATACAGAAACATTCCCTTTCACAACAGGAGAAAATTGCCCCACTCTGTTGAAGCCTGAAGAAGGTGGCACAATTTAATTGCTGTTGGACAGACTCCAGATCTTGGCTAAATCGTGAAGAAAATCAAGTCTACTCTCTGGTTATGAGTGCAGGGGCATGATTTCCAATACTGCGCAGGAAAATGAGAACATTATTTAAAAGGTTTCCTTTGCAAGGCAGAGACCAAGCGACCCCAGAGTCAATTTATAATCACTAGTTGACTGCAGCCAAGATGCGTTGATGCTGTGGCTGATTAATTAGGAGAAATGAATGTTACTTTTGTTATAATAAGGAAGCAAAATTGATCTTGTGTTACTAAGATGCATTCATTTTACTGTCTGGCAATCAGCATTTCATTAGCACAGTGAAAAATCTATTACATTGGATGAAAACCCCATGCCACATTGGCATTCAGAAGGATTGGCTTTCATTCCCCCAAGTCAGAGCAGTTGAGCCCATGGGAGCTTTTCTCTGGAGAGTTGTATTTAACAAATTCCTGTAATTGCAAAACACAGAGCACCAGGAAAGCATTAGTCTTTCTAGAAGTCTTTTCCAAAGGTAGTTTAGGTTCAGTTTGCTCTTTTGGTCTTGATTTTTGAGCAGTTTTGTTGATGGCATCTGAATCATATTTACCAACACTGTGAAAAACATTTTTTATATGACTGCTGCAATTATAGAAAGGGGTTTTTAATATTCCAGACCCAGTCTTGTGCTTTAGATAACCTGCTAATGGAAATAATGCATCCTTAGCCTGTCAATAAATAAGGTGTATGTTTTACATATACCTTTATGGCTTTAACAGAGCAGTGGCTTTAGCAATGTTGACACACAGTTAGATTGTAAGAGAAATCTTGTCTCATGTTGCATATTACTATTTTAGTTTCTTCTTCTGTCTTGTTTTTCTTTTTCATTTGATTATGTCTCGAACTGGTGTCTGATTCTGCTGCCATGAATTCAGCTACACTGACATTTCCATTAAGAAATTGCTCAGAATTTCTCTTCTCTAATTTAAATTTTTCCAGACTAAGGAATACATCTTCTGCCCACACACATTCCTGTTTGTTTGTTTGTACATTCACACCTTACATTTTAGCTCTTCATGACAGCTCAAGCCTTTCAAAACTCTGAAATATTGAATTACCATGGGGACAAATTCTGGTTTCAATTACAGTTAAATAAATAAAAAATAATTCCAGTGAAGCCCCATTAGGCCAAAAGCATAACTGAACCTATAATAACCATAGTTCAAATAAGTCTTGGAATCTATCATTGCTGATGTCTCAATATAATGACATGTTGTCATGAGTTAATCATTCTCAGTGCTGTAATACTCATATAACACTCTTATAATAACAGGACTGCAGCACCCAGGGTGGCAAAGAAGGCTGACCTCCAAAGCTTTTGGAAAACTAGTTAAAAGCGTGCAGTCAACAACCTCGATGAAAGAGGCCATCAATACTCGTCTGTATGCCAGAAGTCTTAATGCACAACTCCTAAGTCTAATGGCAGAGTTTGGAAGGCACATGCAGCCCTGACCATGTGTTCTGAAGGGAGCTCTGGCACCTGCATCAGTCTGTACTCACAGATTACTGACAGAAATTGTATTGCAAGCTGGGAGGGAAATCCTGGAAGTCCCCGCTCAGCAGGAAGAAGGGCACCAGAATCTCCTCCACAGAGCAGTGCAGGAGCTGCTCCAAGTCATGCACCTCACCCTGGCATCTGGCAGAGGCAGGAGGATCCCACACAGACGGGAGGATTGCTTCTCACGTCTGAGGCAGAGAAACACAACTTTCAGCCATAAATCAGCCATCTATTGCTGGTGGTTTGGTCTTGGTGGTTGCCTTGATTAGGGTATTGTTTAAGAGGCTCCCCAAGGCTATTTCATCATTTACATATAACTGTCTACGTCAGAAGTATCCCTGTAGATGCCTGTCTTCATTTATTTACAGGGATAATGCCAAAATGAGATCCATTGACTCAAAAAGCCTTCTCCCCAAAATAAAACAATTCCAAAGCCAGTGATTTTAAATACAGAAATAGAATTTATAATCTGATAAATGGAAACTCTATTTCTTTCTAAAACCCTACGTGGGCTTTAAAAAATGTGTTCAAAATTTAGTTTATGACTCAACATCTATTAGGTCCTCTTGGGCTGAAGTAGATGGAGACATCAAATTTCTTTCTCATTACTCCATTTCATTATAAGTATAAAGGTCAAGCCAAGCGAATTTTATATTTCAGTCTTAAAGTGGTTGTATTTGGGATCAATTTCAGCTTATTTAGAAAGGAAACGGGAGTGCTTTGCCAAGAGGTTTTCTTTCAGGAGTTAACACTTGTAGTCCTGAGCCAATAGCATTTAAACCATCAATTCCAAAATGAACCTGGTCACTGGAGAACAATGGGAAAATTGTTTTCCTTAAAAACACTGTTTGTTTAAAATTACTTCTCTAACTGATGACCTCATGGGGTTTTGTAATGACACCTCAGAACTCTGAAAAATTTCCAGATATCCTTTGAAATTATTCTGTATCTGCCAATTTCTACATTCCTGAAAACACTTCACCCACTGAGCTCATAATGCTTCAACACATCCACTACTAGTGTGTGGAATGTAACAACATTATCACCAACCACATTATCTTTTTGGTATTATATACTACTGCTTATTTGCAACATGAACACTGATATCCTCATTAGCACTGTATTTACATGGCACCTGAGAACATGAATTTAAATATGCACAGCAATGTACCTATAGTTCTGTTATTACCAATATTATAGATCCATAAATAGAATGATTATATTTATGAGGTTTGTATGTAAATCACTGATGTTACACTCTTCCCACTATGATATTGTACTTTACATGGTAACAGCTTTACTTTTTTTTATGAGCTTCCAATAAAAGAAACAAAGTCATTTAGAAACAATGTCTAACAGAATTTTGTGCAACTGCAAGAGTTTAAAAAAATGCATATTTAAATGTGTATTTAATGCATAAAACAAATATATGATCCCTTATTATAATAATGTAAGTGATGGAGAGTGAGTAATTGGTCCACTTTTACTCTTCTGTTTTTGTTGCTAATGTTCAATTTTTTTTCAGAGATTTTCTTTTATTGATGTCAAGTGACTTTAGTGGAAAAAATGTATATAATAAATCAGTGATTTCTTTTCGTTAATCAGCAGTGTTTTCCACCAGAATTGTATGCTAACTCAGCAAACTATTCCTGGAAAGGAGGAGAGAGATATTCAAACATCTCCCTCCTTAGAAGACACAAAGCTAGAACAGTTATGAAAACAATCCTAAGAGACCAAAGACCTAATACTCAAAAACCTCGTGCCATTTAGAAGCACACTTTTCCAAGGACCTTATTTAATATAAATTTCTGATTCTTTAGCTTGAAGACACAAATACTGTTTAAAGTGGATGTTGTTTGCTGTGGTGAGAAGTACTTACATGTACCTGTTTAGCTGGCCCTTTGCAAGATATCCCCTCTCAAGTCAACAAACTAAAAGCAGAATTCTACTTCAATTTCTTGTTAGTGGTTTTGCATTAGATTGAATTCTGGCCTCCAGTGTCCAATGGCTACATTACTTGCTGTCTTTAGAAATATTAATCATTATAATTACAGAAAGCAGACATTGCAAGGGAACTCCATGGGGAAGGATTGGTCTGTTGCATCAGAGTCCAATGATTCTTTTCTGGGACTTATCAGGTCATTGAGGCTATGTTAGATAGATTAATATACCTCTATCCAGGCTTCAGAACAAAGAGGGATTTTCCTCAATTGTCAGGATCATGCTTTGAATGAGAAGAGTAGACTGAGAATGGCCTAGGCAGTGTTACAAGACTTTGGACAGCACCGGAACATCCATTTAATTCTCAAAGTAAAGAAGTTTCCAAAGGGAGAAAAAGTAACATCCTGATTTTTGGAATTCATTTGAAGATTAAAAAAAAAAAGAACCCACAAAACTGGATTAGAGCATGCCAGCCCTCTGTCAGCTTTATGAATTCATTCACTGTGCAATCTAACTCCAAGCTTTTTAGCTTCGTCTGTTGCCTGTGAGATGACCTTGAAGAGGTCATTCAGCTATTTTGCCTCCATAGCATCTGTCGGTATTATTCTTCTCAAAGAGGATCTCCTCATATATTCAGGCCTTACAGATAAAAATAAAAGACAATTTTTCTTCCCTTGTTTCTTTCCAATCAGTTATACTTCAGTGCATTCAGTTGCACAAGTTCTGCTCTACTAGATATTTAAGTGAATTCACAATGTGCTAGCTGTTCACAAAACAGGATAATGAACAAAAACCCAGAGTTCTGCTACTCAGAAGTTTTGAATTTTGTCTTCTTTTTCTCTTCCTCCCACTCCCTCCTGTCTATCTCTCTCTTAAACACTTATTGTGTTAATTCTGCTATATGAATTTTTCTTCTGTGTTTTCTTACCTTCACCATCTTGGTTTTGTTTTTAACTTGTTCCTTACTTTTCTCTTGACAAGACCTCATTCAATAGACTCCCAGGCTGCCATTGACGAAATTGCTACTTATTTCAGGGCACGCAGGACTTTTTTCCACCTCCCCATCACCACCTCTGTACTTGGCTACAAGAGTCACATATTCCATGCCTCTTCCTTTGCTTCTCTCAGGTCCCCCAGCTCTGCATTTTCTCTGTGTACACACCCCTCTCCTCAGCCAGAGTTACAACTTAACTTTGCCAGCCAACCTCGACACAAAACAAACCATAAACTCCTTGATTAGGAATGAAAGATTATCTTTTCAAAGTATTTTCAAGACTATGTAATTTTTTACCCCCCCCCAGAGCTAAGATCATGTGATGAGAGCTATCAGAACTGTGTCAATCCATTGCACTTAAGTCTTGGATAACAAGTGAGCTGTAATAAAGATAAAAACACAGCTATACAGCTTAGATGTACATGTCCACACATACAATATATAATTATTTTCAGCCTGAAAATGTGGACACTATTTTTGGAAGTCTTATCTAATCACATGCTCATGCCATTCATACACATCCTTCCCATAGCATGGATAAAGAGAAGCAGTGCTCTAAGCACCAAAACAAGTAGGTCAAACTTCTGTCCTCTCTTTCATTTGTTTCTCGTCTTTAATGTCATTGACTATGTGGTTTTCCCCAAGATGAGTCTCCAGTTCACTTTTGTATTGAGTCAGGGGGAGGAAAAAAATACATTACCTTTCCTACTTTCAACAGAAGTAAGACTCATTCTGCTAATTTACATAACATCTACCCTAATAGATTTAGAAAGCAACTTCATCAATAAGCTAAAATTTTGATTCTATGGGCATCATTTTAATCTCACTTACTAAGAACATACTAACCTGGAAAGGCTTCATGGAATGTGCCAGCCTAGCACCATGACTCTTCAGTCCAGGGCCAGTTTTCAGTTTTCTGGCTTGGCCAGAAAAATCTTCCTTTGCCTTGCCCCACTTTGAGTACTACAGAGCTATCCAGAACCAGGAGTGGTAATGTCTGTACTGGCCCATCAATATCTGGCAGAAGCTGTCAGTCATTTTGCTTTCAATGCTCAGAGATTCCCTGCATTGACTGCACTGCCAAATGCCCCATATGAGAGACAAGCACATTTTTTTCACAGTTGTTACACATTGGAAGCAATATTCTGCACACATACCCTGAGCAGTTATGACCATCTCAAATAAGAAGCTGGGTTTTCAGAAGACTGTTTTCTGATGAGTGATACTCTGCACAGCAGAGAGCCTGTCACACCACTGGTGCTGCTCTTGCAGAAATGCCATGTGCACACCACTGACATATTGAATGGGGAGGACTGGTAGAACAAGGAGAATGAAGAAAATAAGGAATGCTGAGGGCCTTTTCCAAATGATAATATTCTAACCTGTCCTTCTGAGGAAGATGATGTAACGGCACAAGGAGGAGGAAAAGGGCTGCAGATAAATCCTGGATTTTTTAAGGAAACACTAACCTTAATCCCAAGGGACTCTGAAAGCAATGACAAATCAAGAAGGAAAAAAAACTTTTTCCTTTTCTGACTCTATTGAGCTTGTGTGGAATGGGATATCAAAAAGCTTGTTTCACCCATTCCTGAAGGACTAAACCGTGTGACACTAAAACTGGCTTTTCTTCTAGTGCAGAGCAGATAGGAGAGCATGCGTGGGAAAGTGGAATACCTGGGGAGCCTGGGGCATTTGTTCTTCTGGATAAAGAAACCATCTGTAAGTGGCACTAAACATAGCCTGTGCCGAGGAACTGCCCACAGGGTCAGAGTCAACCTCTGCTGGCTTGAAAGCCTGCTCAGTCCAACAGGAAACTTGAAGCATTAAAGGTCAGAGATTCAATGCTAAACATGGGAATGCAGCACGTTTCCCGCAGAGAGAGCTCAAGCCAAACACTCTTCTAAGTTTGGGATAATGGTGTTCCTGTATCAAGACTCAAAATAGCAGCTGCACGCAAATCTTCATCTTTATGAGGTGTGCAGGCAGAATATTCTTCCCACAACTTTTATTTGCTCATTGCTCAGGTAATCTACAAGGCCCCTTCCCTGAAATGGTTTTAGATTTAATATTAAGAGATAGACAAAAATAAAATAATGTCAGGGCTGGGATAGAAAACAAGATAATAATATCTAGGCTGAGGGCAGAGGAAGGGAACAGTACAGTTAAGGGGGATGTTACTTCTAATGGCAAACATTACTGAGATTGAGCATATGTGTTTCAGATTGTTCTTACACATTTGATTACTTGAACTTTGATACAATTATCTTATTACTTATCCATATTTAGAATGGAGTTGAAATAAGTCTGAGGAAATAATAAAATCAGTCAAGCAAATATTTCTTCAAAGTTTATGTTCAGAGAAACAAAATGTACTTGCTGGCCTTTTACCATAATGGATAAAGATGCTGAGAAAACAAATTTTACTCACCTCGCTGAAAAAAAATGCCCAAAGGATGTTTGTGAATAGGCTATTGCAAAAGTGAAATTAATAAATAAGAGTATGACATATGAATGGATGTTCTATTTAATAATTCATGTTGTCTTTACTAAGAAAAGGGTTTGGGGTTTTTTGTCCCTAGAATATAGGAAGGAAAAATAAATAATTTCTCAACCTGGAAAAAGAAATTCTGCTCTATTCCCTGAAGGCTTGATTCTGTTGTGTCTCATGGAGATGTTCACTTGGGAAGAGTTTGGCTGCAGTCAGTCAACTTCACTGACAGAGACTGAAACTTGAGGTGTTGCCAGTATCAAACACAATTGCAGCAACTGGAGTCAGTAACTGCAGACAGTAAAGGCGAATATTTGCATCAAAGATTAGGGTTGTGTATCCATGCTCTCACCATCTTTTTTCCTGGGAAGGGTGGGCAGTTTCCTGTAAAGTAAACTTGTAAAGTTTATGTTACACCTAAACTTGTAAAGTAAACTTCACACCTTTAAGCAAACTTGTATCGACTTCCCGTATCCCTGAGGCCTTCTAGGAGAGTCTTCCCTTCTGCACTCCAATTGCACGGAGAAAATTACAGTTATATAAAGGAGCGTGAATTCCACAAAACAGCTTTTAACTCACACAGAAACACTTCTGCTGAATTGAAAGTCATCCCTGTTTTTTTCCTGGCTGTGTCCTGCCATCAGAAATGTACAGCAGCCATCCTGTATCACCTGCCAGAGCTCTCCTGCTCACTGACCCAGCTGGGACACGTGGCAGCAGGAGCAAAGTTTCTCACCAGCATCAGCAGGCATCAGTCCTACAACAAAAGATAAACAGAGGTGTTTTAATAATGTCTTCCAGAAAGTGAAGTTATCTGACTTCCTTATAAGTCAAAATGAAAATAAGTTTGAGACTTTATACAGCCCTGCTGGCTTCAAAGGATGAAATCCAAGCACAGCCAGTGACAGGTAATGCCTCTGAGGCATTGCCCCATGTGCCCTCCTGAAATGACTGACAAACCATACCAATTTTATCCAATACTTTTCCACTGAGAACATGCCAGCAGGAGACACCAACATATTTAAATAAAATAGTTCAGTAGGGTGCTGTCTGTTGAACAGGATAACAGAGACTGACACGCACACTGACTGTGTGTGACAAATTCATGTGAAAAACAACCAAAAAAACCCAACTAGGAAACATTAACCCAAACAGATATACATTCTATCTATTACAAAACAGACAAACAGTATGAACTTAATACATTTCATGGGTCTGAAAACATATCTAAAGAATAAAAATGAGTTTCCTATTGCCTTGTTTTACTTTTTCTGCCATTAGATTAAAAATTAATATGGAACTCTTCAGGTATTCTTCACAAACAGGTATAGCAGATATAGTAGTTTTTCAGGCTCAAACCATCTTTTTGGCAAAATAAGATCCATAGAGCATGGCATAAATTTATATAAATAAAATTTGATACCATAAGTCCTGTGTTCATAAGTTAATATTTTTCCGGCTTTGTTATTCAGTAATTCAGAAGTTCCAGTCGCACTCACTGAAGAGTTTGTTTCAATAATGTGCCACAAATAGCCAAGTTCAATAATTTACAGAGTACCCACAGTCTATAATTAGTTTGCTTGGACAGTTCTGTGAGTTCCTTATGAATAATGAATGTATTTGGGAAACAAACAAAAAAAAAGACCTAATATATCTCTCTGTCCATATATCATCTAGCACTGAAATATGAAAGAGTTCTTAAATAGATCACAGATAAGAGAAAAGCATTTTCTAGATGAAAATGCAACAACTTGCTTCTACCTGCAAATGATTATTACAGGTTATTAAATAAAAGACAAAATTCAGTGCAAATATCTTCAAATTACTAAAGTATTTTGGCCAAATTCTTTAAAATTAATGCACAAGTTATGGGATGGTGAAAGGATCTAGCTCAGATAAAAATAAGATTTGATCAAGTAGTATCTAACTTCCCCCGTGGGAGTTCAGTATCCCATTGCACAAAGTCAACATACTGCAGAGCTTCACATTGATAGGAAAAACACATGGATGGGAAACACAGTGAGCAAGTGACCAGCCACAACTAACCATGAATTTTTCTGCTGGTAATATAATGAAGCTGAGCTTTGTACCAAGTATGTGAATTTGCATCTACTGTTTGATGTATCAGAGAAGATCTTTTGAGAAAATATGGGATTTGGGGGGTCTGGGTGTTCGGTGATTTGTGGATTTGGGGGTTCATTTCTGTGGGTTTTTTTTCAGGGATAGAGAATGAGAATGGGAGCTCCTAGCTTGCTGTAATGCCAAGCAATTACATCTGCCACATGCCTCAGCCTGGATCCAGATACAAAAAGACACAGAAATAACAGATTTGTTTAGGGAAAGCTCTTTTTAAATGAATCAAATGCTTAGAGGTAGTGCCAGAATGGCAGTAACAGAAATCACTTGTTTTTCTCCTGAAACAGATTTATGACAACCCATGCACAGTGCCAGTTTACTCCCACCACCCTCTCAGGGCATTTGGGGTGGTGATGAGAAAGCTGTTACTAGTAAGAAAACCAGTAACCCCCCAACTTCTCATGCTTGATATCCCTTCTGGAGCCAGTGTTCAGCTGTACAAACAACCTCAGCTTAAATTTAGTTGTAGAGACTGTGAAACATTTGGCTCATTCCCCACTCACACATGCACATGCAAACAGAGATCTGACAGAGACCCTGTTACTTGAAGTTGGAGAGTAAACATCAAACTGTAGCTCTGAAGAGCTGTGAGCACCTTTTCTCTTCAGACATAAAACCTAACTATTGAAAAAAAAAAATTTAAAAGCTTCAGATAAGCATCCAAAACCTGAAAGCTTATTCCAACCCATTTTGAGTCTAAGCTGATATGAAAGTAGGCCAGTCTTCATGTTGATTCACATCTCTTGCATTCTGATGCTCCATGGCAAAAAAATTAGAGATGAGTGTAGTTGCAAGATTTATTTTGAAGGGGCAAGTAGACAGATTTGAGTACAAATTAATTTTAAATATTCTGGATGACCAGAGTTCAACTGCCTGCAGAGACTGAAGATGATCCCTCTATTTTGGATTAATTTACAGTATCAGATGCAATTTTTTTTCCATCCCCAAATACAGGGGAATAAACCACCCTGACACAACCATGACCAACAAAGTGATGTCACATAGTCCCAGTCTGAGAGAGGAGGAGAACTTAGGAGAATGTTTCTCCACACCAAATAGGCACATGAATAGATTTTCTTTTGCTGTCTCTTCAGTCTAACATATCATTTCAAAAATGACAGGTTCAAATAGTATATTACACAACACATCAGATATCTGCCTTGGTGAATATGATTTTACAGAAATATGCAGCATTTATGTCTGTATTAGTAGCATCATTGAGTATTATTCTCTTAGATGGCAGGTATGTTGTTATTAAAGTATAATATCTAGGAAGGAAACAGCTCACTTAGGGTTTTCAGAAGGTATTTAATTTAACTCCTCTTCATAATTCTCACATCGCATTTGCTGAACTAAGAAAAAAAGGTTGTGAATGTTATTTCAGGATGCTTAACCTATAATTATGTTCCTGTTTCAATGGCATTGCTTCTAAGGAGGCCTCACTAGCTACTAAGCAAACCTCTTTCTTATGGAAATTTCACTCATCTCCCTCCCTATGACTAATTCACAGGATTTCTTCCCATGCAGCCCATGTTTCTCTCCTTCCCTTGAAGGAAACAGGTGACTGGGAACAAATATATGATTATTGGACTCCAGTTTTGATGGGGGAGGGAGGTTGTTTTCCTTTGGCTTCATTCTTTTAGTTTACGATCATGTTTCTGTTTGCAATGTGGAGAATAATCTGTTATAGTAAAGACTTGTTGGATTCAGCAAGAGCTGTAACAGCCTCTAATTACTGAAGAACAGAAATAAGAACAAGCAGGCAGGCTGAGCATCTCTCTTCTTGCTGCTTCGTGCTTTATTCCTTGGAGACCAGCTAAAAACAGGCAGAAGTCACCGTCCATGGGGGTGCGCACAGTCTGTTCCTGGGACTGGGGGCTTTTTCCAGGTTTGGATCCCAGAATGTCTTGCACGCTCACATTTCAATGTGTGTTCTTATGATAGCATGCTTCCCAGCTTAAATTCCATCTCTCCTACTAAGCCTCTCTTTCCTCTCTCACCCCTCTTTATTAAAAAACTTTTTCCCTGTCCAACCTATTAAGTGGCTCTAGAAAAAGCTGTAAATACCACAAAGAAACCCCAAAGCCCCCCAAAAAATAACCAACCAACCAAAAAAATCCCCCCACACCTAATTTCCTCAAGTATTTGTTCTTAATCCCCTGATGGGTTTCCAAAGAATCACAAATAACAATTTCCATGAGTGTAGTAACTGTTTGCATTCATAAAAAATCTAGTCTTATTTTTGTTCTTACTCTCTCCAAAAATTTGCCAAGCTTGTGGACAGTCACAACTGTGATAGTATTATTAATGTAGAAAACCTTTCCCTTTCACAGAATCACAGAATGGGTCAGGTTGGGAGGGACCAGAGTTTGTCATACGTTCCATCTTCCCAGCTCAAGCAGGGTGATCCCAGAGCACACGGCACAGGATTGCATCCCAGTGGTTCTGTGAGGGTTCAGTGAGGGAGACTCCACAGCCTCTCTGGGCAGCCTGTCCTGGTGCTCAGTCACCTGCACTGTGAAGAAGTTCTTCCTCACATTCAGGTGGAACTTCCTGTGCATCAGTTTCTGCCCATTGCCTCTTGTCCTGTTGGTTGGCACCACTGAGCAGAGCCTGATCCATCCTCTGGATACTTTCCTTGGAGACATTTTTAGGCATTGATGGGGTCCCCTCTCAGTCCTCTCGTCTCGAGGCTGAACAGGTCCAACCCTCTCAGCCTCTCCTCCTAAGAGAGACACTCTTTCTTTCAGCCTATCTGCACCACCTCTACCAAATACAATTGCTCTAAAATGTGGCAGATATAACCCAAGGCAAAAAAGGAAAATCACGAAAACAATTCTTCATGTGTGAGGGGAAAATGTTTATCACTAGGCAATTTGGAAGCAGAAATGTGACAAGTGCAGAACACAGCCATGCTGTGTCATGCAACAGGGCTGTCCAGGTGGGCACCTTGTTTTCAGCACTGAACCTCTGTTTAAGAAGACAGGTGAGAAATTCTAGCAGTTAACTTAAAAATCTCCTTGGGGCTAGCATCTCAACTGCTAAGCTCAGTACTGCCATTAGATCTATTTCTTTATCTCCCTTTATAACCTAATTTTACTTGCAGCAAAAAGTGCAGGAGGAAAAAAAAAACAAAAGAAAGAAAATTCATATTTTCTGTTGACTAAAAGGACGTTTAAAGGACTCATTTGAAATGTGGTCCATCCTCTCAACCTGCAATTCACAAGACTTCACTGAAAAGTGTATATTTGGGAATTATAAACACTGAATTTTTTCAGCCTCACAAAATATACAGAAATGCATGCCCTAAATATTTTTGTGACAACCAGTGCTAAGCAAGCCTGTCCTTGCCTGCCGTTGACTCACACCCATGCTGTGCTCCTCTGAAAGTTGCAAATTATGCTGTAGAAAGAGCATGATGAGGAGCAGAAACAGAAGAGCTCAGATAAAGCTTCAATTTACCTTCCTGGAAAACTGGCACATCTATGCTTATTGGAAAACGGTTGAGGTTTTTTCTTTGAGAATATCTTTAACACAATACATTGATGCTGTACATCACCAGAGAACTAGTAAGTCTGTGCAGTGGAAGAAGAGAAACACAAAAAAGAAGGCATAAGGAAAACAGGGGAGTGTCAACAAGAGGATTGAGACACTCCTATAGCACACCAAAAAACCCTATATAGTAGGAAGTCAGATCAGTTTTTTAATGATGATAGACATAGCAAGAGAGAAAAAAAAATGATGAGCATTTCCTGGGAAAAAGAACACAGAATGAGTACATTGAAATAATGTGCTATTTGATCCGGGGTTTTATTAAACATATGGTGTTGTTCACTGCTGGCTTTGGCATCACTATCTTGACCTAGAAAATATGCTAGGGATGTCTTGGAAAAAATAGTGAAAGCATTTCCAACTTTCATTACATTCCCCAGCCAAAACCATAATAGCTAGTATTGATAGATTCAGTGTTTTGTTTTATTCATTTTTAATGATAAATGCAGAAAATTTATCTAGTATGTGTATTATGTAATAAACAATAATTTTAATTAGATGAAAAGAATTCTTTTTTTCTGAAGTTTCAAACCCATTCTAACATCTGCTTTAACTCAGAGTGGAGCATGGTGAGGGTGAGTCTTTGCAGAAACCGCAGGAAGAGAATCTTGACAGTGCAGACAGAGGGAGACAATCCAGACTGGGCACCTGAAGAGCAGGCAGGAAGAGAGAGGAAAAGGGAGATTAGAAGGAAGAAAAAATCCCACAAATAAAAAGCATCCCCCCCACAACCTACACCTTAATACATCTTAATATGATCCTGAATTGTTGTTCTTCATCTTGTGATTATAGCAGTCATTTGCAAGCTGATTTGGGGATAGTAGGCACCTAATATATCTACTTGTCCCTCATACTAAGAGATAAGTGTATTCCAACAGTCTACAATAGCTGAATACTTTGAAAAGTACTTGTGATATCCATTGCCTCCACTTAAAGGCTTCCTTTCACCAAAGCAAGGTCAAAAAACCTGAAAGATGGATGAGAACCAATCTTCTGATGGAATCATTTTGCAGTTAATATTTTGTTAAGCACTTCAAGACTAAAGTAGTGTGTAAGTGACTGGGCTGCTGCTGTTATCCCATAGTATATGTCCTAGAGATAGTTCAGCTTTGGGAGTGTTTTTTCTTTCATTCCTAATTTAAAGGTGGTTCTCTAGCTAGGAAATACGTCGTTGCTGATGTGAACTTATTACTCTTGAAGGGCAATCTATATGATAGGGAAGTGGAGTCAATATCAGCTTGACATTGTGCACCATGAAGCCGATTTGTGAAAATGCAAAGATTTGAGCACTCTGAAGTTTATTCTTGTCAGTTTAGAAGTGTTCCGAACCCCTTGGCATGAAAAGGAATTACATATGGCTCAGACTCATCTCAATTTTGAACACTCAGGAGACCTGTAAATGCATTTGTGGGCTCTGGATTATGCATTTAAATCTCAAATAAAATTAAAATCTTCAAAGTGCTGCAAAAGACAGGAAGCTAAACTGTAGATAATGATGGGAGTCTACAGCAGATCCATTAAAACCAGAAAAAAATGGCAAAACACATAAGCGTCACAGTTTTTAAAAGCCAAAGAGCTCATTGAGATCACTAAAAGCCAAAGCTACTCAGGTGTATTTTTGACTTTGCTGTGTCATGATATCCTACAAAGCCTGTTAAGCACTAACAGAACATTTAAAGCATTTGCAGGGCTTGAAAGTGCCCTGCCTGATTTTCTGCTTCCCACAATCTATACAATTTAACCCTTGATTTTCTACATGCTTCTAAAGTCTAAAAATAGTTAAAAAAAAANTAGGGATGTTTGCTTCCTCAGAAAGGAAGTTTTTGAGGATTGCAGTTTGAGGAATGCAGTTCAGCTGAAGAAAACTGATATAAGAATGATGAAATTAGCCTGACAAAGAGGCAGCCAAAATTGGAGACAATATATGGAAATGCACTGGGAAATCAGAGTACACTGAGAGCAGGGGTGGGCTCCCTCTTTTAGTGGAACCTAGTGCTGAGCATGAACCATGACAAATGAGAAAGTCAAGGTGAGAGAATAACTCATTGGTGTCACAGCTGCTCCCAGGCTTGATAAGAGGGAACTTGAAATCCCACTTATTCTGCAATGAAGACAGCCAAAATTTTGATTTTACAAAGGAAATTAATCAGACACTTGAAAGACAGATTTCCAGCTGCTTTTGAAGACCTGGTTCAGGGAATTCAGGCAACTGATTCAGGGGAAAAAAAAATAAAATGGTACGTTGTTGTTTCTCTGCTCTCCAACCCATTGCTTCCCACACCAGCCTCTGCTCTCTGCTGGGACAGCTGCAGTGGCTCTCTGCTGAGACCCCACAGTGGGAGAGACTCTGACTTTACAATAGTCTTCCTGTTCTGAGTACACACATGTCTGCACATATAGATAGCTCCCATCCCTGCACACTGCTCATTTAAATTCTCAAGGAGCAGAAGCTGGGATGAACATGCACAAGGATGGGAGGATGCTGCAGCAGTGGTGTAACGAGCAGCAGTATCAGGGCTCTTCTCACAGGTATGTACTGTAGAAAAAGCATACATCTAATAAAGCTAAAATGTTACATTTCTTTCATTTTCTTCAACCCCTTTACACTTATGGTCCAGGCCTGTGAGACTATAAAGTTCTTGTATTCCAAAGCTGAATAGCTCAGGCCAGTAACTCAGAATGCAGGAAAACAGTGGAATAACTACATATGTAAAACAAATCAGGAGAGTCAAAATTGGAAACACAAACACATGTCCCTCTGCAGTACTCTATCCACCCCACCCTGCTGCCCTTTTTCTGTGGATATTTCAGTCAGAGTAAGAACTTTTTCTCATTTCAAAAAATCAAATGCCTGATGGGATTTGAGACAGTGGTAGTGGCTCTAAACATTTTATTTATTTTAAGTTTCCACACAGGTACCTTTCCTGTGTCTTCCCAAGAAAAAGGGAGATATTTATGAAGCACCTTTAAGCATGTTTGTAAAAATGCACAGCTCTGCAGAACTTCAAGAGGTGTGGCAAAGAGCAGGCAGCTGTCTGCAGGCAGTTAAAGCCAGTGCCTGGGGCAGCTTCCCCTGCAGCCTGAGCTGAGCGTGGAGCAGCCCTGTCCTGAGCCTCTGGGGCAGGCATGGACCCCTAGGGCTGCTGGCAGGTAGAGACTGTTCTGTGCCTGCTCCCAAGCACAGCAGTGATGTTTGGGTGAATTTTCTACTTATTCATACTGAATACAGCCCTTACCTCCTGTGTTTAGGCAGCCAAATTTGTGGGGGAAAATAAGGGTATTTTTGGTCCATGTTGTACACTTGGGACTGGGTCAGTTTTTATTTCTTAGCAACCTTTTAAAAAGGGCCTCTGACGACGTGCTTATTTTCCAGTGAGCCCTAAAGAAAAAGTGAGTAATGGAACATTTTTTATATTTCATTTGAAGTTTGTGTCTTGCAGTTTACATAAAAGCAGATAGTAGATTGCAATAAATAAGCTCTATTTCCTTGCAATGAGAATAGATCTACTTTAGTTTCATTGAAATGTCTTAAGTTCTGCAGATATTTTTCATTGCATGAGTTACTTGGTTTCCTTCATTTCTCTGAAGCACAAAGTACCTCTCTGCTACATCACTTGGCCATCCACTCAGTTCCCAAAGCTGCTGCTGATCCTGGAGTCAATACTCCTACTTAACCACTGTCTTAGCTATAATAGTCTAATGCCACAAGAGAGAAAAAAAGCTCATAGGAGGGGAAAAAAAGCTCTGTTGTTAAACCAACCAACATGGCCAGGGGGATAAATATAAATAAACAAACAAAAAAAGGCACACTTGCAAGCACACAAGATTTTCTTCAGGCCCAAATCAGCAGTCATCCTGCTAAAGACAAGCTGAGAACTTCTGCATAAAATTTCTGTTTATAGCATATAATGGAACTTCCTAAAGAAGGGAGGGATTGAGTTAAAATGAAGATCTGGAGTGTTGAGGAAACTTAGTCATCTGGAGCAATGACCAGGTCAAACAAGTTGAGCTTATCAACCCTTTGGCCTTTGAGGATGTAAAATGTGGGAGAGAATTCCAGAAAAAAAGCTGATTTTTTGGTTGCCACAGAAATAAATTCAAGACTAATCCATGGGGAACAAAAAAGAAAAAAAAACCCAAACTCTAATTTATAAAAGCTCAAAAAGACAAAAAGCAGTTTTTTTCCTCCTCCGTGTTGTCATAGGAGAGATTGATAGCACCATTACAGCAAGCCTCAGGATCTGTAACGTAGATATAGAAAAACCAGACACATTTCTGGGCATGATTCAAGATTCAAGCCTCACATTACCCTTACTATTTACAGAGGGGAGGGAGAAAGAAAAAAAGATGGGTTTTGCACCTCATCTGGTTGGAATGAATATTCTGAAGATTTGCATTCTTACTCATCCAAAGTCATGTGCAGAAGTGGTGAGGGAATAGGACCATAAAATTTGACAAGATGTCCAACATCGGGATTTAACTTCAAGAAGAAAGAAAAGGAAAATTATGTTATCATACTGAGTTTTATTCTCAGCTAGCAAAGACTGAATTCTGGTAACAGCAACACATATTTCCATTAAGAGTCAAGGCTTTTGTATAGGTGGGATTTGCAAGGATATAACTATACACAAAGAAAAGTGTGAATTTACAAAGACCTTTGGCTTTTGCTTCAGTACTCAGTGCAGATAGGCTTAACATAAAGAATAACACACAACGATGTAGCTCACCTTGTGTTGAAATAGAATAAGTGCAGAATAAATGCAAAGTCAGCAGAGCTTTTATGAGAGGGATCTTGAACAGATGAACTAACATGCTACAAAATCTATGTCCTAACTTTTATCTGCCCTCAATGTCTAAAAATGCAAGGATGAGACAATGAAAAACAGATAGTAGCTGGGGGTTATGACTTTCTTTGGCCCTGTGGGCACCTGGGTCAAACTTTTCACTCCTTCACCACAATGGCCAGAAGAAAATCTTGTCTACATGCATCATCAGGGGCTCAAGATACTCAAAATCATTTCCCCCCAGCAGTCTTCTCAGGAACACAATAGCTGGGGCTAGATCCATGAAAAGCAAGTTCCCTAAGGCAGCAAATAGCTCTTGAGAACACCCAGGTGCAAACACATCTGTACTTTCAGGCTTGGGTAAGAGCTTGCCATTCAGTTGTGTACTGTGCATGTACCTTGGCCTGCGGCTCCACGGCTCAGGTTCTCCCTTGGGACTATTTCAGGATGCCCTGGCAGAAGTTTCTCTGCATGTTTTATCCCAAGGACAGGAATTGGCAAATGTTCTGCTAGTAATTTTAAATTATCTAAGGAGTATGTCTGTCTTCCCCCAGAAGGCATGAACCCAAATGTATTTTGGTGAATAAATCCCATCTTTCAGACATTCAAAGCCATATCTCTCACTGAAGGCAACCTGAAGACTGTGGCAAAACAGTCTCTCTCCTTTCCTTTAGTAAATTTACTGCAGCTGAAAAACAGAGTCAAACAACCACCCTCATGGTCAGAACAGAGACAGCCTCGGGAATAAGATGGGATTAAGTAAAACTTATGATTTCCTACCTGTCTGTAGAAAACTTTTCAGCATCAATATCAAGACCAATTTGCTCTTGTTCAGCCCTTGAGCATGTTTTGAAAGTTGCAGGAATCTAACTACCCATGTGTAAAACCCTACCATAAAAGGAGGGATGCAAGAGGCAATGTAGTCCAAGACATAACTAGCATGAAATATGCTGAGGACAGGCAACTTGGAAAACTTATGCTGGCAAGTGGGTGTATTGCTTTACAGTTGCCATTAACACCACTAAATCAAAGCCTTTTTCTTGTGTGACTGAAAACACAATGTGATATGAAGCCATTTTTTTTACAATAAACTTGCTAACGATATTTTGACAGGAAGGTTGCCACTATGGAATTATCATGTCAGGGTCATCACCTTATGTTCTCCTACTGTGAGCATGAGGCCAGCTCTGGTCTGGCCAACTGGACAATCACTGTGTGCACAAACATTAGAGTAAGAGACTCAAGGATAACTCACGATAGAAGGGACCTCAGGATGTCTCTAGTCCAGCCTCCTGCTCTTGGCATGACCACCCATAAAATTAGAATAGGCTGTTCAGTGCCATGTCCAGGTACGGCACAAAAACCTTCTAGGTTCGAAATTGTGCCACTTTACTGGGTAGGCTCTAGGCTGAGCCCAGCTCCTTAAATTCCACCCTCTGAGCCCAACTCTTCAATAAGTTATCAACACACTGGTGATCCAAACATCCAGATTTGATATTCCAGCTTGGACACAAAAATATTTTGGGAGACACTGCTGAAAAACATTACTGAAGTCCAGATAAGCGACATCCACTGCTCTCCCCTCATCCCAGAGATAGTCATTATATCACAGAGATCAGTCTGGTCAAGCATGGCTTGCCCTTGTTAAATGCATTTCAGCAGTGCCAAATGCCATCATCTTCTCCCAACCACTCATAGCAGCAGCCCCAGTGAGACACAGATCTGTCTCTGCCGACTGCAGAGCTGCAGTAACCATCCCTCTGATCAGGATCCTGACTTTCCTCATTCCCACCCTGAGAAGGCTACCTGTCTTTTATCATTTGAAGAAAATCTGATCCCTGATTCAGGGCTGTGGAGCCTGCTGTGTCGATTGCCTCTGGCTGTGTGGGTCAGCTTGTCTCCCTGTGCTTTAGTTTTTCATCCCACAGCACTTCAAACCAGCTCAGGAAGATGGGCCAATGTACTCAGAGCCTGATGCTGCCTGTGGAAGAGTAGCAGCAATACAAGCAAGGCAGAATCTTACTTCTCCCCCTCTTCTCTGACTGTATGTGAAGACAAGGGTAAAATATTTAAGTAATTTTCATGTTTAAATCCATCTACTTTGTGTTATGGTCCCCATGCTTATGCTCGTAACTGGCTCTGCTTACTTTGAGACTGTGTTTATTTGACACTGTTGCCCTCCACACAAGCCCTGTCCCAGTCAGCACAAAACCAAAGCCACCTTCACACTTTTCCTCTCCAACTCTTTTAAATTATTAACTGTTCTTCCACATACCTCTGGATTTTATAAATTAGGTTTGTTTTTACCATGAACCAATCTTCAGTTCCTTAATATAGTAACCAAAAACATTAGATGACCTTCTGAGCTAAAGGGCAGAAGATTGTTAAAACATTTTATTTAAGAAGACAGAAGACAGAACACAACATTGTAACATTACTTGCTGTCTCTGTATTTTGGATAATGCTTGAAAATTGCTAATGCATCACATTAGTCAGGAAATACTAATTAAATCCAAGGTTAAAAGTGTAAGTTGGAAAATAGGGACCCAAAAGGTTTGGGAATTCCACCACAAGCACGGGATGCAGCAAAAGGCCAAATCTTAGAACTGGCAGAAGAGAAGAATGGCGATATTGGAGACATGCCAAAAAAATACAGTCCATGTTTTTATAGGAGCTGCAGTGAACAGGAATGACGCTATTCCAGAGCAGAGGATTTTAATGTTACTGTTTCAGTTTAAGGCAGCATTTTATGGATATACATAAAAAACTCCTGCACATACACACAGGCACATGGGTACATTGTGTAGGCCTGGAAGTAACAAGGTTATAGAAGAGAAACAAAGGCAACAACAGCTCAAACAAGCGGCTGATTCAGAGTATGTTGTAAAAAAAAATGGGAATATGTTGGTAAGCAAACAAAAAAGCCATTCTGATTGCTCAAACGAGGCCTTTGATAAAGATGGCCTTTATTAAATATGGCTGTGCTTGTGCCATTTAATGCAACAAACTTTTCTCAATTAAAAAATGCGACATTTATTTTCTGCCTATAAATTTGGCCTTCAGCTGCAGGAGAAACAAGAAGAGAGAAAAAGCCAACAACATTTCCCAAGCACTGGTAGGGGCCTGGTGAGAGCAGGGTCTTTATAATAGTAAAATTGCAACCACACATCTTTTGCAGCTAATTGCACTATCCATTTTTTTTTCTTAACCAGTCAAGTGGCATTAAAACAAGGAGGTTGTAAAAGCACTGCTTCAAAGATATTGGGAAGGAGTTATACTCTTGCTTAGATTATCCCCTACAACCAATGTGAATTTTAACTTGTGTCATGCAGTTAAAGCTGTTCAATTTTAATATTTTGAAAATTGGGAGGGGTGGGAACCAGGAGAAATGTCATCTTTTTTTTTTTTAAGTACAATGGAAAAATATTAAAATTATCATGGCTCCCTTGTCTACAGAAGCACCAAGAGACGACTTTAAAAGGGCGACTGGACTACCATTTTTAGCATGTGTATCCCAGAACACACCTAATTTTTATCATCTGTACCTCTTACATGAGAAGGGGGGAGGCTAACAATAAATTGCCAGATCCTCTGGCTCACAGTGGTCAGTAGAGCCCAGCTGTCCTGAAGGGCCCAGGACATAAGACATTCCCCAACAGAGGTGGCAATGGCAAGAGAGGGAGAGGCCAAAGAACACAGCTTCAGGGGAAAGACCAAAGAACAAAACTTTAGGGAAAGTATTGCACAGGCTAATTTCTTGTAGCTGGTTGTTCCAGATAAGTACTCAGTGAGGGGAGACTTGTCCCTCTGAGGCCTTCCAGAGCACTGAAATTAATCATTATTTTCCCAAATAACCTCCTAGAACAGGCTCCCCTCTCCAGTCACGTTTTTGAACTATGGAAGATGTGAGTTCATGGTCTAATGCTCGAGTCTGCAGATTCCCCTTACTGGGGCCTGTCCCTCAGTACAAGACAAGACAGTCAATCACTCTCAAAAATAGGAGGGTATTTCTGACTTCAAGAGGTATTTCTGACTTTTCTCTCCTTATCTTTCTGGATTTTTTTCTCTCCACCTTGTCAGTCATGCTCAGTCATAACTTAACCTGACGTATCTGGCAGCTGCTGGAAGCCTCTATGAATAGATTCAGCTCAGCAGCCTAGCAGAAAAAACCCAGATTATGTTTCTGCAGGTTTAGTGGGCTACACTGGCACAGGGCAAGGTGTGACAATCTCTCTGACAACTGGAAAGAAGGTGGTAGCATCCCATAGCTTGGAGCAGGGGAAGCCAAAACAAGCAGTGGCAAACAGAGCAGTGAAATGGTTACCACCTTGTCCTTTATCACAGTGCACGGGGCAACTCAATTTTGGAAGCTTCATTCCAGGTAGAGAACAGTTTAGTTGCACATGCATCTATTTTACAGTCAACCATGAAAAGCCCTGAAAAATTGAGTGGCTTAAAGCAAACCTCATTTTGTGTAGCAATGTAGAATGGTAGAGTTATTACTCAGAAGCCAGATAAGTGTAACCCAAATTTTAGGATAAAAATAAATTAACGACTTGGAATCTAAAATACTGTTTTCAGACTTCTTTTAAAGAAACAAACCCACAACTGCTGATGTGCAAAAAAGCAAGCAAATTTAAATGAAAAGCACACTTGGTTCACCTTTTTTTCTTACTGAACTATGACAAAAGCTGTCAGACTAAAATGACAAAAAAATGCAGATAGATAAAAGCAAACCTTTCCCTAAGATGTCACCTATCTTTCATTTTAAAAATATGACCTAGTCATAGTTTAACATATTCATATAACAGGAAACAGCTAAAAAACCTTATGACACTCTTAGTTTTTCCATTCACCATGCTCTATCACCACTGGACACAGGCACAACAAATCCAGGCTCTCAGAAAATCCTATCCCTTGGAGAGTTATAAACTAGGGAGTAGCATTACTTGAGTCAACATGCAGAGGGAATAGGAGAGCAGCATCCCAATTGAAATTCATCACCAAAGCCAGGAAAACAAGTGTACAGAGTGCAAATTCCAAGGCTGTATCTCAGGTGGACACTCACCCTCTGCTGTTTCCCACTCTTTAAGCTGTACACAGGACTTATAGAAAGATCATGTTTTGTGTCTTAATAAGCTCTGCATCCCCCAGCTTAGAAAATAGAAGAAGTTGTATAAAGGCTTTTATTACTATTCAATTTTTTAGAAGCAAAACTCATTTGCTCAAAGTCTCACACAAAGCCTGCAGTTGAGTAAATTATTTGTCAGGTTAGCCTCTTTGACAGGCACACTGAGCTGAACAGCACTTTCCCTTCAGGCCTGAAAGGAATTTATCCCTGGCAGTTATAGTGATAGAACAGCTGACTTTATGGAAACAAGAAATGGTCTTTGATTTCTGAAGTTTTAGATAGCAGATCTTTTGATCTTCACAATCCAATATAACAGTTCTAGTTCTTTTTCCTAAAGTTGAGCTGTGAAAAGTTTTAGGTTTTCAAAGACAGAAAAGACCAAACAGCAATGTGTGAATAAATGGGTGACGAAAGAATAATCCAGTATTTTCAGTGGTAGAAGTTCTTTTGCACCAGGTATCTAATGAATAAGATTTATTCCTACCAAAACACACTGATACAATTGTGGTACCGAAACCAGCTCAAGGACAGAGGGAGCAGGGGAATGCAAAGTATCCTGTGGCCTTACTCTTCCTTTCTGGAATAATATTAAACAATAATTGGAGGGTTTAGAGCTTGAAGTTTCTGCCAAGCTCTGAAGGGAATTTATAGTCTGAGATTCTATGCAAAAAACAACGAACACAGCAGAGAGGGAGATTGTGTCTTGTATGTGTTAGCTGCTAACTTTATTTACACAAAGAACTAAACAAAAGGAACAAATAGACATTGAACAGCATTATTCTATCTTGGAAAAAAGTTGGTATCTATGTTATAGCCACTTACTCATTTTGTTGTAACACAAACAAATAGTTCAACCAATTCTTAACGAAACCTAAATCAAACTCCTTGAAACTCCGCTTCTCTACAGGAAACAGAACCGGGAAAACAAAACAAAACATAACTATTTATACAACCTCCCTTCTCCAGCAGTGAAAAAACTAATTGTGGAAATTCTCTAATTTCTGGTTTTCTTAGTTTACAGTGTAAGATATAACCAAAAGTATGTATTCTATCATACCATCTGTTAAAACCAGGTGGGGCAATGTTCTTTATCTCTTCTGTGGCACATCCCTGATAACTCCCTCGGGGCAGATATGTTTCTGTTAATGAGCCATCAAGCCCCACTGCATGACTCAAAATTACACCATCCTATTGAGAGATGCTCCGCCCAGGGGGAGGAACCAAGCATTCCTACCTGGATATAATCTGAGATTTGGAACACCAAAGTCAGCCCTTACCTATGGGATTCCCAGAGGACAAGAGCTACGTAACCACCACTGGACCTTCAGAGGAAGGCCAGACCCTTCTGCAGGATCACTGCTTCAACAGAACCACATCCATCACTTCAGGACTTTATTCACTCAGCCACCATTTAATCCGACTGCTACTGCCACCCTGCCTGACAGGGTGTCAGGTTGTGTCCTGACTCTGTCAGTGTTTTTGTACTATTGCATTTATTTTTAATTTTCCAATTGAATTGTAGTTATGATTTCAAGTCTCTCGCTGGTTTGCTTTCAAACTAGTACACTGGTTAATATCAAAAATATAAGCGTACTTCAAGAACTTGTTATATGATATTTTTGCTAGTGAACATCAGTAGTTGGTCATATATGTATTTACCTTTGTCATACAAGTTCTTTTTAAGGTCAGTGCTGAAGCATGCTGCATGCAAGCAATTTTATCTTTCTTACTGAAAAAAAAATAAATAAAAGAATACCTCTAAGACATGAAACACCACCTCTACATTGTTTTCAGCCCAAACCAAGGGGAGAGGGAATGGAATCAACTTGTCCAGCAAGCAAAATTTTTCAGCTTCTTATCCTGGTTATTTAGAATATTCTAGTAAGTGGGCATCATAGAAATCTGAATATAAACAACTAAAATAAAACAGACACACATATAAACTGTCAATAAGTAATAAATTCAAATAATTCTATTCTTTTAAACTTCTTCTACTGTTGCCTCTAAGTTGTTCATTAATTCCTCACTCCAAGTTTTCCATCAAATACCCAGTTTCAAATGATTTTTGAGATGTCTGGTGACTGCTAAAAATGTTGACATTTTTTGTGAGAATATGTTATGTCTGACAACACTTGATGGAGAAATTGGAAGATATTCTAGTTTCATTTCTATTGTGATTGGAACCATTTGGAATTTTTCGGATGAAAATGTTTTACTATCACTTGCTAAAGCTGAAGTTAGAAAATTTTCACAGAGCCAGAGTTCATTACTTCAGGCAACCTACACGAGTCACTGCTGAGCTGAGAACCTCTAAATTTCAGTGCAAGCCAGGACTGTGAAACATTCATCTAGGCACAAAGACTAATCTAGAGCTCAGGACTATCTGGACAGCACATTTAAAAGGGCTGGGAGTGCCCGAGGTGATATTACACAGGCAGTCATGGACAGAGTGTTTGTTAAACAAACCTAAGCAGCCTCCAGGGACCTTAGCACAGCGGGAGACTGATGAGTGGGATCAAGCTCTCCAAGAGGGTGTCTGGTTGCTGTCCAGATGGCACCAGGAAGCTCCTGCAAGAATCTTTCACTGGATTTTGTGAGTCTTCCTGTGCCACTGTTCTGAATTCTGGTAACCCAAGGTTCCACATGACCACTCCAGCCCATACTGGACCCTACAGATCACTGTAACTACAGGCAAAATGAGTTTTTTCTACTTGATCATTTTTGCATCTGTAAGAATTTCTACTGACCACCTAGGAGCATCATACCTGTATATGTGCTTAATTTTGCAACAGAAACCTCTAGTGGAACCTGTGGGAAGAAAAGCACAATTGGCCACCTGGGATGTTAAAA
>VZRF01008985.1:0-23261 GCA_013396875.1 Vireo altiloquus
CAACCTCCAGTTACCTGGGACCTGGATCAGTAGCCAGAACTGTTGGTAAATGACTGAAAGTATCTTGGTGAGCTATTCCAGACCAGATCTCTCAGTGGAATTCCTTCAGAGGATCCCATCTTGCCCCATGAACCTGTGTGTGTCTAACAGGTGTAGAGGTCATTAACCACTTCCCCTTGGATTATGGAGGCTTCATTCCACTCTCTATTCCAGCTCAGGGTTCTTGGAGAGCAACTGGTTTTACTGTTAAAGACAGACCCAGAGAAGGCATTAAGTGCCTCAGCTTTTTCCTCACCCTTGGTCACTGTTTTCACCAATGATGATCATTGTTTAGGTACGATTTCCAACTACTTCATACCCACATTAATTCAGTTTTATTTAGATGCTTTTAGATTATTTATTAGGACACCTTCCTGTAAAAAGTCAAAAGCCTTACTTAGTTTCATTAAATGAGGCCTACTATCGCTGTCCACATGAGGTCTGTTTCTCTGTCAGAGACAGAAATGAGGTTGTTTTGACATGATTTACTCTTCATCTTGATGACATTTTCTGGGTTTGCCATCTGGTTGCAGAGGACCTCTTTACTGAAGAGTGAAGCAAAAAGACATCAAATAGTGCCATCTGCCAGTATCTTTCTCTCCCCATTGAGTGGCAGACCAAGATTTCCCTTCGTTGGGGTTTGAAGGGTTTTTGTTAGGGTCTTTTCTTTATGGAGGAACAGTGTCATTTTAGTTGTTCTTCTTTCTTACTGGCATCACCTTTCTTGCTTTTATATTTTTCATTCCTGTGTGTCCATGATGTTCTTTTGTGTTTGCCTTTACAACCAGATCTCCTTTTTATGTCCTGTGGGATTTTTTTCCCATGTTCTTCATAAAAATGCAGCAGTTGTGGTGCAAATAGATTTGTCTCTCCTGCATTTTCTCTTCCTCCTCGATTTTGGAGTAAGGATTTCTTCTGTTGTTAGTATTGCCTGGTTTCCCTTTTTACTGTCAGCTTGTCACCCATGGGATATCACCCACCTGCTGCATTTACTGATGATTCTCTTCTGGAATTCCTGTGGGGGATATTTTGGTGTTCCCTATGCTCTTTCTCTGGGATACAATTACAATTCTTGTCTGTCAGCAAAGAATGAAGTGCCTTGGTTTTAATAGTGAGACTAATTCATCATCAAACAGACCGACTCTTACCATGATCAGAATTTTCCATCTTTTTCAAAGAAATACTTTACTGGGGAGATGTAGGCCAAATTCAGAAAGCATGGTACCTCCTCACCTTTAAAAATCTGTGTTTGTGAAAAGGTTACACAGCTATTTTCTGGTGGCTTCACAAAAGAAAAGCAACAGAACCAGCAGTAGAACCAAATCCCTGTGGTCTGCTGCAGTGTAAAAATCATGGATTCATCCATCTTTGCTCTCTAAATTACATCTTTGTCACTTAAGGGAATGTAGGCTTCCCTGCATTTGAAGGAAATTGCTGACTCCCTGAACAATCACCCAAAAGAAAGCAGTCCACAGACAGATAGGAAGTTTAATGGTCTGATATGTAAAGAGTCTTCTTTGGAACCTGGTGCAGCAAAATCCATCAGAGGTAGTTCAGAAGTCACTTTAAAATTTGCAGGTAAAGCGTGGATTCTGGGGTGAGATGAATTTCCAAATCCCTTTTAAAACCTTCACAAAGAACACAAATGATAGTTTGTTAAATCTGTACTGTATGTTTAATACATCTGTTCTGTTGTTTGAGCAGAGAAAAGCCATGTGCTTCATTATGAGGGGTTGTATGGATCCATGTCTCTGTTTTTCCTTTCTTATCTTTATTAAAATCAAACCAGATGGCACAAATCCTTCAAACAAATTATAATTTATTTCTTCGTGTTCAAAGTATGAGGATTCCTTGGTTTCCCTTATACTGATAAATTCAATGATTTTAATTAAATAAGGAATGGTTTAAACATAAGACATAATTAAATAGATGCCTGCTATAGTTACCACATTGGTATGCTCCCTTTTGCTGGTTTGAGCACACGTTTCCTCCACTGAAATCAGTTGCTGCCCATACAATCTGATTTCTATACCTCTTCCTACATTCTGTGAGTGTCTGCAGGATCTGGGCCTATGTCCCCTTTCTGATCTCATGCTGATGTAATTCTGCTGATTTTCAATGGAATTACATCAGTGTTAAATCATTGGTTTTATTTGGGTTGTTCTCTGGGATCCATGTAGAACATGTCATTTAACAGGTCACATATTCTTCTCGTATGAAACCAGTGAGTGCTTTTGGGAGGAAAAAAAAAGCCTTTTTTCTTCCACATTTTATCAGTCTATCACCTAATTTTTAGGTATTATAACAATATAAATAAAAATTCCTACTCTTGAGGACAGCTACTAGACAAACTAGATTTCTTCAGTGAATTTTTGAAACCCTGCATTGCTTCCGAAATGCTCATCACTGACCTGCATTTCCCTTCTATGCTGCAAAAAATTAAATTCTCATGATCTTCCACTTCCTCTCGTAATCACTGCAGCTGAAGAAACACGGTTCTGGGGTGAAGGGGGTGATATACAGGGACTTGCACGCTTGCATGAGAGAAACTTGGACCATTGCTCCCACCTTAGTGTTGCTACCACAATTTCCGAGGATGCAACAGTTATTTGAAGCTGTAGCTTGGCACTGATTTTTCTTTGGGGAAGCCACAACATGGTAAACATGGTGGAGCTCCACATCAGTGGAGCTGTACTTTGGCAGGAGGTTTTTGCTGGTGTGATTGTACCTGGTGCTGGGAGATACAGGACCTTTGCTGTGTCTCAGCCATTTGGCTGTGAAACTGCGTGACAAAATCTGAAAGCCACAATTTTTTATATTCCCGCTAAGAATTAATGCTCCATCTCCAGTATTATTTTAAAACTATGCCAGTTTGTTAGCTCTTCCAAGTTTGGGACTGGGCAGAGCAGACTGATGTGATTTATAGTGCTGCAGAAGTATGTTGAGTAACAGAAACCTTCTTTACTGGTGTTGCCGCTGTTGTTGGTTTAACTGCTCTTATCACACAACTCCAGTTTTTACTTCATTTTCTTCTTTCTTGTCCTAGTTTTGGGCCAAAATTGAGATAATTCACTGATTCAATGTTAAAAAAACAAACAAACAAACAAGCAAACAAACCAGAAAAGAAACAATAAACTCAGGCTAAAAAGAAGAATGCCCCCAAAGAAATGAATAATTTCTGTGTCACCTCAATGCCAAGGGTTGAAATGTGTCTACAAGACAATGTCACTGGAACCAGGGGACTCTAGAATTGCATTAGGGATGTAGACAAACAGTTGAGCTGTGTGCACTGAAGTGTCCAGAATGAGGACAAATGGTGTCAATGTAGCTAAAAGGTAATTTACTGAGTCAATTTTGTTTGGTTGTAGGTGGGTGCAGTTTGCTGAGATACACACTTAAGATGTCGGCAGAACCCCCACACAGGGCCTTTCCTACTCGTGCTCACAGATTTTTATTTGTTTATTTGATGACAGTGCTGCTGATCTCCAATGCTGCGAGAAGACCAGCAAGAAACTAACAGGAGATTTACCCTTTCACCAGGAAACAAACCCAAATGAGGAGGGCAAAAGGCAGCCAGACTTGACGTGAGTCACTTCACTGCCTGCCTGCCAGGATGACTCCTCTCAGGAGCACAGCACACCTCTACAAGCATGGATTGGTGCCCCCAGGAAGGACATTTGCCTCACCTAACTCTCAGACCTGTTGAGCTCCTCCAGCTGCCTGGCTTTTAAAAGATGAGGGAAAGACTCTGCCTCTCAGAGGAGAATCTCTGGCTGCCCAGGGGTGAGGCTCCTGTGGAGCTCTTTGCCCTTGGCTGGATCAAGGAAGGGCTCGAGGGAGCAGTGGGAACAGCCTGGCAGGTCTGTTGGTGTCTGATGCAGGTCTCACAGAGAACATCTGCCTCGTGGTTTTGCTGCTCAGTGAATGATTGCTTCCTGTTGTACGTGGAGCTTGGGCTCTTTGTGATCAAAGGCTGGAAGGGATCTCACAAGGTCATCCAGTGCAATCTCCTGCTCTGATGTCCCAGAAACCTGATCAGAGAGTTTAAGCCCTCTTTTTCTTAAGTACAAGAAGACAATTTGGTGCTCTACAGACAAATTTGAAGTTCACAGAATTAGCTAGTTTAAAGGATTTTCCAGTGCACCTATTGTCATGATACTTGACCAATCATTATATATATCTATATCATCTATAGCTAATCCATATAATTTATATCTATATATTNCTGCCCTGCCACTCACTGCATGATATAGAGCTTTTAGAAGCTCCTGTTATCACTGTGTATTGAATCAATTGTGGTCTGCTCCAGCTAGACTCCATAAAGGAATGTAGGTGACTTCTCAGCATTACTTCAACTGTTCTACCAAAACATTTAGATGGAGAACTAACAATCATTTTACTTACAAATGCCTCCCTCGAGGAGATCACGATGAAACTTCCTTGGCTAAAACAGCAAGGAATTTCCCTGGCATATGTTCATAATTTGGATTTTACTCTTGGATGGGTTTTTTGCTTCTGCTGAGCTTGAAAGTTCATTAGAGCGAGGATTGTCTCTTTCAAGTGTATTAGCACGGTGAAGCCATGCTTTATGAATGCAGAAAGACATCCTGTCTTGCATGGCATGGCCCAGTGTGCTGCTCATCAGTCCATCTGATTGCCAGGTGATTGCTTGCTGGATTGATAATCTGACCATGTGAGAACATGACCGAACATGAGGTTTGTGTTGCTGAGCTCTGTGAGTATTTCTTGTTGTTGTAAATTTCATTTTGAGTATCTCTGGGCTGCTTGGAAATGTTCAGGTAGCAATGTAAACCTCAGTCAGTTCCCACCCTGCCTCTTCTAGGATCTGCCATAATGCTCCTAACAATCATTGTGTTCTCTATTTTAAACAAAAGCTGTGTCCAGTATTGTTCCTTATACTTGACTGTCCTGATTCTTTGATATTAAAGAATGTGCTGCTTCTTCTCCTTCTTCGTCTTTTTTTTTTTCTTTTTTTTTTTTTGCCTTGGGTTGCACTTTCTCTCTTGATTAAACATGATGTTTTCTGCTTATGTTCATTTTCTGACCTCTCCTAGCTTCTGATCATGTCCCTGCTGAGTCTATGCCTCTATTATCATACTGTCTGTAATGCTGCGGACACCTGCTAAGACTGAAAAAAAAGCACCATTTTTCAGCTGAAACAATTCCCCAGCAGACTGTGATTCCAAGAGTTAAGCCATGGAATTTGAATTTTTCCCACTGGGTGTTTAAAGTGCTCAGCACAAGTAACTTGCTGTCTAAGCTAACCTGTCAATACTGAGGCATGTCAGCTGACATTTGAGCAGCTTTATCTCCAACTGGTTTGTTAGGTTTAAAATAATGCTGTCTTTCTTCAGAACTGCAGGATCCAGGCAGAACCAGATTTGAATCATAGCATGTTTTGGTTTGAAAGGGACCAAGGAGATCATCTGGTTCCAACCCCCCTGACACAGGCAGGGACATCTTCCACTAGAACCAGGTGTCAACTTCCAGTGAGAGACAACACAGAACCACATTTTAAGAAGCTGAATGGACATTTCTTGGAAATTGGACATTATCTTATTTATGTATGGTTAAAATACTGATTTAGGTTAGGCAGGAGGATTCTGGCCTCTCAGGATTCTGCCCAGCCCTATTTTCTCTTCTAGCCATGGGAAAGGTTAGCTGCCTTTCACATTATTTGAATTTTTTTTATTTTCTTCAATGCCTGTTTATCAAAGGACTTGCATCTGTGTCTATATAAAATGTGTTTCACCCCTCTCATTTATGCTCATTTGATCTTTGAATGTGATAGTCACATTCTTACTGTCTCATATGTGACTGCTTACATTCAGCTGTCCCAAAATCAGTTCTCTCTCAAAAATTAGTCCTATGGGTAAAGTACTCAGCCCAGTTCTCATGGTGTTTTTTTTTTTCCTGATTAATTATTAGTAATTTTCCATTGCAAACACTCCACTTCAACAAATCATTTAGCTGAGCTACACAGGGTAAAATGTTCTAAGGGTTTGTGCACAGCACTTTGATATGGAAGGCACAGCTGTAACTGAAAGATTTGCTCAAGCAAAAGAATTGTGACATTAAATTTCAGTATTTCTTTCACCAGGTTATCTAAATCAGATGAGGAGGAGTGTGTTTAGAAATGCTCCTGCAACTCAACGTCAAGTTCATCTCCAGTAGAGAAAAAGATGACCTATATATTCATGCTTTAAACCCCAAATAGTCTACGTCATGAGTCAAAAAATCAAACAAAACAAAACAATGAAACAAAGAAAACCCCCCCAAACACCCCAAACAAAACCAACCAACCAAAAAAACAACTATATCCGTTTACATTTAAGACTAGAGATCAAAATAAGAGGTTTTCCAGGCTCTACACATTCTGTCCAAGGTTCCAGCCCATGAAGGAGTTTTGAGTGCAGTGAAATTAGACCTTCTAAAGCAGAACAGAAGACTTTCACAATTTAATTTCCCATGAAGTACTGTGATACCTTATTGATATTGGTGCTGTATTATGATTTAAATATATTTTGATTTCAAAAATTGGAATTCTTTCCTAGAAACTTGAAGTACCTAGAATATCACATGCAGCTGCAAGGCTAGCTCTCCTTTCCTTCACCCCTAAACCAAACCTATTTTCCTCCTGATTTTCAGTTTCAGTGCAATTTTGTTCAGCATTTTTCGTTTATAATTTCTTTGCTTTCATTATCCTAATAGCTTTGGGGAAATAATTTTAAAGTGGAAAATGTGACACAGAGATTGGACTAAACAGAAAAAAATCATCAATAAAATGATGAAATATAGAATAAAACCATAACTATAAAGCATTGTAGCATCTTTGTCTAAAAAAAAAAAACTGGGCAACATTGGACTTAAAAGCAGTGCTCCTCTGCTAATGTGATTTTATTCCTGCTTTGTGTTTTTCCTCAAAAAATAGTGAGAATGATAAAAAACAATTAGTTGCAGACCTGTAAGTAGTGATATCTTAGAAAATTATTACTGATTAGGTAAAATTTTACTCTTGATATGCACTATGGAGTCTCACAGAGGAATTAAACCATGAAACTGAGCAGCATGGTGAGCTCCTTGCTGAAGACAGCCTATCAATTTTTTTTTTTTTTAATATATATATATATTGTTATCACTGAAAATTTCCATATGTCTTATCTACACAGAATTCTTGGAAGGATGTTTATAGGCATAGGGATAGGGGACATGTCAGATTGACATTAAAATACCCTGTTGCAAAAGCTCAGTGGTTAAAATATATTGAAGCAGGTGGCAGAGCTCTTACCACACCAAACAGAAACATGGTGTTTTTCTCTCTGCTTTAAAAGGAGTAGAGAAGATCCTGCTCTTCCCACTGGTGCTCTTGCTCACGCTGAAGCCCTGCTCAGTTCCTCCATCCCTCGGAAGCCTGAATTGCGTCATTTCTTATTGGATATTATCATCACTAATTTGAGATCATAATTGAGCAATGTGCTTTCAGGGCTGACATAAAACATTTGGAGCCCATATGGGAGAGCTTGTCTTGCCTCACGGTGCTCTATAAAAACCAACACGAGCTTCCTTAAGCAGAACAACTGAAGCCTGGGGATGTAACACAACATTTTCATCCTTCAGAGCTAGTCAATTTGCCATAAAGACGCTGCCCACTTCTCATCTGTGCTACCCTGCCCTTTGCTGAGCTCGTGGATCATCTCTGTCTGAGTTAACTGTTACTGGCCCCCAAAGGTGTATTTGCCAAGAATAACAGTGGAGACAGCTGACTGGAGAAAATTGAGTGTTCTACATATTGACCTGTCCTCTATATCTTCTTTTTTGTTTCCATAGCTAACATCAGTTGGTATTTTTGTTCACAAATAAGATGTTCTGGTAAAATAAAGATTACTTATCACTTTGAGTTGTTTTGGGGTTTTTTTCCTGGGGTAAATATGCCTATATTTCCTTCTTTTTGACAGCTTTTTTAAAAAGTGCAGTAATAATAAAAAAGGATGTAAGCCATTTTTCTAACCTTAAAAAAAAAATAGAGAACTGAATTTCAGTTGCCATACCTTTGGGGCAAACATTCAGATTAAATTTAAACATGCAATTTTTGGTGAAATTTCTCTTTCCATAGCCAACTCTACATTCCCTTCTAAACAAAATTTCCACTTCACCTCCACAACTAGTTTGGTCTTCCACAGAGTTAGTCGATAGAATAAAAATAAACAAGACATCTGCATATATATATAATATGAGATGAAGTAAGATGGTGAACAAAAGCCAGCAGCCTAAGCCCTGCAACCTGCATTACTTTTGGTTCTTTCATCAGCTGCCTTTACAAATTAGAGTGGAAAACTCTGCCATCCTGACACCCTGGCATTTTTGCATTCACTTTGCAAAGGTGTAGATAACACGGGGTGCACAGCAAATGGGAATTGTTGGTTGCATGGTTTCCTCATGTACATGTGTTTTGCCAGAGTATCAGGCTGGGTGGACACGTTAAAATAAAACACAACGCACATTTAGATTAAATTTGCCTCTATCATGAGTCCCAGTCCTGCCGTTATCACCTCCCAGAAGGATGCTGCTTTATCAATCTCTCATTAAATGTGAGCAGTTATTTCGTGTCCCCCTCCCCTCTTACTGCCTACATTTTAATTTTCCATATTCCCCTTGCACTGCAGACAACTTGTGGGCTCCGTGTGTGTTCGTGGTGGCATTTCCTTACTGAGCAGCCTGATCTGCTGGCGCACGGAGCATCACTTGATTTGTGGCTGCACATTACCTCCAGCCTCACTCGTTCTCTCAGTTTGGAGAGGAGAACGATGATTTCAGACAACTTAAAGGTGTTTCACCAGGGATGCATTCGCTCCAACAAGCTGTGGGTGTAATGACAACCGACCCCTCCATGTTGCAGGAGGCCTCCCCCTGGATGAATCCCATTCTCTGGATTGGCAATTTTCCTCCTTTGGCACAAAGTGCTGGCATACAGGGTTCACTATCCCGCTGATAACTCAGTAAACAGTGAAATTAAATCTTCTGACAGTCTCCTACAGGAATTTCATTAACTGTAGGCCCGATTAGAGAACTTGATTGCAGCTACAGCACAGGGATGCTATTTAGCTGCCTTATGGAAAACACGCTCTCCACTTCCTTCTCTACTAGGATGGTCTGTTCTCCATAGGTTTACATGTGCTTCCCATCTCTTGGCAGGGGATGTTTGTTTTTCCCAGGCCTTTGAACTCCTAAGTGCTTTTGAACATATAACAAGAATTGGGTATTTATCCTCCATATGTATTGTAGAAGGACACAGTTCGCCATCACAGGGCACTGAAATGTGTGCAGGAAATTCAGATATGTTTGGTTATCTAATAGCAAGTCATGTTTTGCAAACCATGACTGGCTTGGTACAAGTGAAGCAGTTTCAGAAGCTTTAGATCCACCAAAAGGAAAAGTCCAACTACAAAGAATCACTTGAAAACTTGTCAGGAATAAGTTCCATCATGCTGCTAAAATGCTTATGGCTGGTGAGGAGAAAACTATGAAACAATAAGGAAATTGGTAGGTTTGTAAGGCAGAACTAGAATCGAAGGATGGGTATTTGTCATGGCCTGAAAAGGCAGAGTATTGTTAATGGTGGTTTAGGAGAGGCTACACCCATTTGTACATGATAGCAGAATATTCAGGAAATGTTCTGAGACACATTTTAAGATTGGAGAGAAGAGAGCAATCGGTGTGGTTAATCTGGGAATAATCCACATGGAGGCTGTGGTTTAAAATATGAAGATTGCCAAGAATTAGGCGATAGGATCTGCAATCTGCAGCAGTGGAGAAAGTAGGCTTACCTCCGAGAGGGGACTGCATAGTGTGGGGTGTGTCTTTAAGAAGCTGAGAAGAAAGAGGTAAGAGCAAACAATGTAATAACCCTTTATGATACCACCAATTACTGCATGGGAAGAGTCAGGGAAACAGTAAATGAGATCCTCACTAGCCTGAGGTGTAAGAGGAATAATGGCTGTATCAGGAAAAGAACCAGCTTTGTTGAGGAGTGAACATATACCAAGGAAAATAAAAATTTACGGAAGCTCCTTAGGAGAAAAAATATTTACAAATTAATAATAAAAAATATATAATTTCTCCTTTCAAATCCACTTGCAAAAAGCAGCAGTGATTTAAATTATATTTGGACCTACAGATGACTGTCTTTTTCAGCCTGGTGCTGCTTTGATCACACTGGTTGGGGTGAAGAGTGTTTTTCCCTCTGCAGCCACTGTTTTCCAAGAGCAGAAAGGTCTAAGGGGCTAGAGGGGAGCTGAGGCAAGCTGCCCTATTTATAGGGCAACACCTCGAGTGTCCCACGAAATGAGACCTCTGACCATTCCCTGTTGTGGGATCTCACCAAGCAGCCCTTCGGTGAAGCACAGACTGGCCTTGTATTTTTATCTCTTCTGGCAGAGGAGGCAGCAGCCAGGCATGGGAGTTGGTGTGGGAGCAGCTTGGTTGTTTTTAGAGGGGAAAGATCCTCACCTCCCTTCTGACTTCCAGGCTGCAATGATGCCAAGGAAGAGCTTGAACGTTTAAAGTGAGCAAGGGGTTTTGCTGTTCAAGACGTGAACATAGCCTAAAGCGTGTTTGTGTGGGTCCAGAGGCACGAAACTGAGCCTTTGCTACAGATTCCTGCTGAGACCTTTCCTGAGCTGATTCAGCTGCAAATGCCAACACACCAATTCCACCTGTGGAGACAAAACCAGCCAAGCATGACTGTGATCATGTTGCTTTTCCCTGGTCTTAAAATTAAAACCAAAACACGGTTTATGGGGAAAAGGGGTTTTTACCTCGGTATTTATTTCAGGATCCTTGGGTGCAGCACTTGGTCCAGGTGGAATGCCCTGAAATGCACACACAGCCCCTCACACACCAAAATGCACACAATTATAGGCCTTGCTAATTAGCATATTTATCAAAGATTCCCCAGTGAGAGGCTCCAGTGACTCCCCTGTTCTGAGGAACCTTCCCCCTGGATGGGCCTGTCTGAGGTTCCAAAATGTGTTTTGGAGAGACCCTTGGTGTCTGGGGCTGCCAGGATGTTTGGTCTCCTGGTTTAATGGTGCCATGGGTCTCAGCTGAGTTACTAGGATTGGAAAATTACAAGTGTGTAGGCTAAAAGTACTAAGAATACATAAAAATATATTATAGGGTATATAAGAGGAGTATAAAAGAAAAGGCAAAAAAATCATCCTGGCATCAATCATATCAGTCCCTTGGGCTGTGAAACCTTCTTGAAAACCTTCTTCAACCATGTGGTTGAGTGGACCAAGCATGTTCCAGGCTGCCTTTGACACCTTTTTTGTCCCACAACCTCCTCCAGGTGCAATGCCACCAAGGAATAAGGAAAATATTTTATGCATTGCTCAGTCACTGTTCATGACTACACCCTGAAGCTACTGAATTGTGCTGGACTTGTTTCAGTGCCAGGGCTTGTTTGTTGACCTGGATTCACAAGGTGCTTTGGGACTGAGACTACCAGCAGGTGTCAAAGCCACAAAGTGAGGAGGCATTTTGTCCCCACCTTTTCAGGGTCAATACACACAGGTAATCAGGGAAGCTGACCAAATTTTTTGATATCCTTTCTACACCAAGGCTGACTGGTACCTTTCGAACCTAGCTGAAAGCCAGATTTCCTGCATGAATTGGCCTGAAATCCCCAGTTAAAGAAGGTTCATACTTCAAAGGACAAATCAAATGGGATATATTAAAATAAAAAACAACAGGTAAATATATTTTAAGAATCCTTTGAAAGGTTTGTTCAAGTTCAAAAGGGTACACCTGGAACTAGAATTTGGTGTTGGTATTAAACTCTTTACTTGCAATGTCTTATCCAGCTTCTTGTTCTGTGGGCATTGGGAAAATCTCAGCTGTGTGTGGTCTCCAGTACATATGGGAGACAGAGCTGGAGCTTAAACTGTCTGTGTTTGTAGCTGCATTTAGTGTCTTTAGCAGAGATTTGCATCACATTACCAATACCATCAGTCTCTCCCCAGTCCTGCTGCACCTCCCTGTACTTCTGCAGAAGTTCTCATAGAAACTGCTGGAGCTCAACTTGTTGATCTCTCCCTTTCCTTCCTAGTGCCCTTAACCAATTTATTTCCTAAAGTATAAAATCTGGCTCACGAATGGAGCCTGGAGTTGAATCAGATTACATAAAGCATCATCTAAGATGTAATGTTACTTTTCATCAATTTCTGCTGCTTAGTTTTTGTCGGGTCAGTCCTTGCTATTACTGCCCACAGGTCCTATTGTTCATTTTTGTAAGCCTTGGATTATCAATAGTGACTGAACTATCTTCGACTCTCTGAAGGATCTGATTATTTATAGACTTCTGAAGCCAATTGGAAGCATCCACTTAGACAGTTCTCAACAATTACTTGGTCCAATGCAGCATCCTCTTCAAGTAAACAAAAAAAAAAGGTCATTTTTCTTGAAATAATAAGGACACTGATAAAACTACCCACCAAAGTACCTGCTAGAACTTGGAAATGAGGATTAGTGTATATCAAATACCATGTGCCTAGGAAAAAAATGTCATTGCTAAATTTGCATCTCTTCCCTCATGCAACTAACTCTCCCAGTTCCTGCAAGAATATTTCTGAATTTCCAGGGCAATGATGTTCTGTTTCTGGGTGACCCAGTGACATGGGGGAAGCACTGATGCACTGACTAACCTTGCACCATATGTACAGGATATTGCTCTGGTCTCTCCGTTGCTGTCAGGAGTGTGATGATAAATTAATAACAATAATTGTTGTGAAACACTTCAGCTGCTGCTGTTTCCACGTGTACTTGAAGGAACAACACCGGTCACATGTGCAGCAGGTTTTGCCTCCTCCAAAACAAGGCAGGGCAGGGATTTCCAGGGTGCCCCTTTTAGTTTGATAGGTTTCTTCAAAAGTGATAAAGCTCCACTTTTCCAGTTAGGATCCCTCCACTTACGAAGTGTCATCCAACATGTGTTTGATGGCAGCACAGAGAGGAACTGATGCAAAGGAGATGACCTACAGGAAAGGCTAAGGAAAAAAAAATCTTCTGTTTACCAGACAACAATTGATATTCCTCCATTCTGACATGTTTTGACGGTAGACGGCTTAAGAGGAAGGCAGGAAGCCAACTGTTGACTTGCAGTACCTAGCAACGAGTTAGGGCTTGGAGGGAATGTGTCCTGCCTTTGGAACAGCTGACTTAGTTGGGAGTTTGAAGAAGTGTGTCTGCACTACAGCTAGTACTTGGGGCAGCGACAGTGTGATGAAATTGTTGGCATTCTTTGTGACTTGCACAAGTATCATGAGTGGAATTTTTAAACTTCACTCTATGAGAGGTCTGTAGAGATAAAAAGGGGGAATCAATAATTACGGAAGGGTGTGAAGATGCAAGCTGTGGAGGAAGAGTTGCACTCTTGTAGGAAGCTCATTAACCTCTGAAAATGTGGATTTGGTCCCTCTTGCTGCTCTTCCTGATTTTAGCCAGAGGTTCGAGTTTCCTCTGTAGTCAGTGACCAAGAAAGCACTTCAGCAGTTGCTGCTTGGTAAGGCAGCCTCTCTGTCTTGCCACAAATATGACTCAAAAGTTACGACATCAGATTGTTTGTGATGGTGAGCACGGGTTTCTACCCTTTACGTCTTTGGGAGATGCCAAAATTCTTTCTCACTTTACTCTTATTCTTTTTAGTTGTGACAGTGGCAAGGAACTTGACAGTTCCTTCTCAATAAAAAACTGCCACTGAACAGGACAGAGTTACCTATGAATGAGGAGATTCAGAATCCTAGAATTATAGGGCAGCCAGAGTTGGAAAGGACACACAAGAATCATCAAGTACAACACCTGGCCCTGCACAGGACAAAAATCACACCATGCTCCTGAGGGTATTGTCCAAATACTTCTTCTACTTAAGACAGGCTTGACACTGTGACCACTTCCCTGGGGAGTCTGTTCCAGTGCCCAGGCACCCTCTGGGGGATAATGTTTTTCCTGATATCCAGCCTAACCCCGCCATGACACAATTTCAGGCCATTCCCTGGGTCCTGTCGCTGGTCCCCACAGAGGAGAGATCTCCCCACAGACCAGAGATCAGTGTCTGCCCCTCCTCTTCCCCTCAGGAGGAAGCTGCAGAGCTGCAGGGAGGTCTGCCCTCAGTCTCCTCTTCTCCAGCTCAACAGCCCTCAGCCACTCCTCACAGGGCTTCCCCCCCAGGCCCTTCACCATCTTTGTGGCCCCTCCTTTGCACACTCTCTAACAGCTTAATGTCATTTTTAGATTGTGAGGCCCAGAACTGCACACAACATTCCAAGTGAGGCTGCCCCAGCCCAGGGCAGAGCAGGACAATCCCTCCCAGGCCCAACCAGCCATGCTGGGCCTGGTGCCCCCAGGACAGGGATGTCCCTCCTGGCTCCAGGGCACTGCTGGCTCATGTCCAACTGGCCATCAACCAGGACCTCCAGCTCCGCTTCCACATCATTGTTGTCCAGTGTATCATTCCCCAGTCTGTCCATACATCCAGGGTTGCCCCATCCCAGGTGCAGCACACAATACTGTTTTTCTTGATCACTCACTTCCACCCCATTTTGAGTATGTCTTTTGCTCAGAGTTTGCCGAGGTTCTTGAGAACTCATGACTGCCAAAACACTGACTAGCCCTTCAGCCATGCCCCATGAACTACATCTGGACCTGAGTGTATCGAAGCAGCCCAAGGGCTGCAACTTGGAGAAAATAATGAAAACAGAAGCTACTGGACACTGGACAAAAAGGCACAGGAGCGTGGCCTCTGTCCAGATTCAAACCCCATACATCAAGGTGAAGAAAGGATTAGAGCCAAAGCCAAGAAAAAGCCTCGTTCAGACCTTAATTGGAGTTGTGTTAGTACTCCTTAGGGTTGGTATCACACAGCACTGGGATTTCCTTTAGCATGCTCCACCAGGGACTTAAAAACAATTAGTCCCTAGATTTGATAAGCGCTCACCTCAGCCCTGCTCTAAGTAAACTCTTCCATGACTTTCACAAGTCACTGAGGCTCCTGTGACAACGTGATTGATGCCCAAGTGGCCTTTCCAAAATGAGGGTGGGGTGGGAAGACTTCTGGATGTGAAACCCCAGGCTGCTCCGTGGTTTGGAAATAGGAACTGCCAGCACCTGCCAGCTGGTGGGAAAGGGTGGCAGGAGGAGACAGAGGGAAGCATGCTGTGAGGACAAGAAGCCTGCTGCTCCAAAACAACACATATGATGGCCAGTAAGCACCTCCACAGCTGCTGGGATATTTCAGCAGTTCCCTTGGGTGGCAAAGAGGTTTTTTTGGGGTCTGCTGTGTGTCTTGAGGTCATGCTGTTACCATTTCTTCTTTCCTCAGCATTACAGCTAGTCCTGTCAGTCCTTGTGATGCCTTAAATCTCTGAATGTTTCATGACCAGGCCTTGAAATCAGCTCCACTCAGACATTTACAGGAACATTTGCAAGTTCATTTACTTGTCAAATTGCAGTTCAAAACTATTAGCAGATTCGTGTCTCCAGCCCACTACTATTCCAAAGACAAAAAGAAAAGGAATAGAGAACAGAGAAAAAGTCCGAATATTTTCGTTCAACTTTTTTCATAATGAAGCATTTTGGGGTAATGTTCTGCTTCAGCATGTAATTAAATGTGAGTTTTCTGAAGCAGAAATTCCACCTTATCCGTAACTTAAAACATCTGATCCTGAATGAAATTCTGTAGGCAACCAAGGTTCATGTGAGTGCAGAAAAGCGGAGGAAGCAGGTTTTTAGAAAAAACAAAGCATCTGAGCATGATTATTAAAAGGAAAGATAAGAAAAAGAATGCTAGTTATTGCCAGGCTCTAGGTGTATCTCTGCTGATGGCTGCTTTGCTTTTTTCGAGCTGGTTTTGCCTTTGAGCATGGCTTCTGAAATTTCCATGCATCTGCATTTGGAGGGGAACTGGCGCTACCTCTGTTCATCCCATTGCTGAAAATGGGAGAGAAAAGCCCCATTTTACACCACAGGACAGCTGCAATCAGATATGGAACCAGGTCACCAAGGCATCACTTACCTCTCTCACCACCAGCCACATTTCATCACTGAGTCTGAAAGAATTTGGCTGCACGACCCTTGTGGCATCCACTTGAGGCAGGACATTCCAGTCCTGCACAGCGTGCCCATGCCTTTGGAAACCTGGCAAGCCACCCCTCAGGCTCTTACAAGCAGAAATTGTTAAAAAGTCCGAAATGTGAAGTGCTTTACTGTAAAATCTCTGCTGCAGTCTCTGCAATTTGGAGAGTTATTCTATTTGGTATTGCTAGAGCTCTCACTGTGATATATTTTAGAATAATGAGACATCAGTTCTCAGTCAAGAGGCTGTTTAAAAGTGCTCGTAATTTGGTGGGTTGTGCAGATGCATTAGTTCATTCAACACAACTTTTGCCACTTATGCTGGTGGTGGGACAGGTGTTGTGCCTCCCGTCTTTGAGATTCTCCCTTTCTCTCTAGGAATAACTGGCATACTAGGCATTCTTTTTTATCAACTGAGCTTTAGAGAATCAGACTGCATAGGTAAACATCCAAAGGAGACAGGGGATTGTTTGGAAATTAGATGGATTGAAAAAACCTGTTGAACACTGGATGTTTCAAAATTATCAGGTCTTTTTGGCTTCACTCAGAGAGATGCAGGGCCAAGCCCCACGGCATTCAGTGATGCCTGCAGGCCCACGGCTTTGTCAGTAACATTTCTGCTCTAGTTTCCTTGCTGCATGGAAAACACTGCAGGGGAGAAAGCTTTTCCCCTTTTTCCTCCCTCCTAACCCATCCAGACCTGTAGTGTGAGATGGTCTGACCATTTCTTTAGTGTTAAATGGATGCCACCAGGATCCTGGTCAGTGGCCAGGAGAACACAAAACAAGGGAGGCTTTGTACAGACAAGAGACTGAGCTCCTCCAGGAACAGAAAAGCAGCTGCTGATAGGACAGCAGGAATTTTTGTTCCTGCATAAGGCTGTCCAGCTAACTGTGCAAAATATAAATCTGATAGCCAGATATGGATCAAACAAAACCCACAGCAGAATCCCACTTTGCAGCAGCATCCCTAGAGATGCCAGTGTCTGAATGGGTAAGGAGAGCAGCCATATCTTGAGCTGCAGGGTGATGAGAAGTGCTCATGGTTGCTGCCAAGCTGCATCTGCTCTGCTGTGAAAGGAGGCTTTCATTTCTATGTCTAGTGGTCAGGAAAAAAAAAAAAAAGCTTCACTGCTTTTGCCGGAAAGATCACCTTCTCTGGTCCCCTGTGTGAAACAGGTGGTGGATGTGGTAGCTTTTATTGTTCATGGTGAAAAACAAAATTCCTGTAAGTGGGTTATTTTGGTGTGTTTTAATTTTGTAAACAGTTTTCCACCTCAGTATCCCAAGAGCATGAGCAGCCACTGACAAATGAGTAAAAGTGTCTCAATTATATACATGATGAATTGAACTCTGGTGTGTTTTACAAAAAATTTCCCTTCCACAAGGGTTGTGTGGTGGTGTTCAAATGGATGGAGGTTTTAAGAAAAGCTGGAGGTTAAAAAAAGCAAATGAAATCTGTTAGGCCTTAGAGAATTGTCAAGCTACAAGGTCTAAGAATGGGGGTGGAGGAGAAATGCATTTAGGTTCTTTTAGATGAACCAATGTGTTTTTGCAGTGGATCCTAAGAACTGAGGGGCGGAGAATGGAGAAGGGCTGAAACATTCCAGATGCACAGAGACCATGCAGTAGTAGGAGAAACTAGGAATTCAAATTATGGAGCAAGGGGAAGATGCTCATGCTCCTGTTTGCTCTGTCTGAGAATCCCTTGGGTGTATTTGATTGTAGAAGAGTCCCCCAAAAAATCTCTTAGTGTCAGGACCAGAAGAGATGGAAACCTTTGAAGAGAAACACAGTTCTATTCTTGAGTCAGCAAACAGAGCAGGGGGAGCATTTTGTGGACAGCTGGTTCCTCTGGAGCAGTGAGATTAACTATGACCTTGCTAAGTGGTTCACCAAAAGAGTTTCTGGAGTGGGTTGGATTGTGACTGCTGGGACACAAAGTTTTCATGCTCTTGTCCACACTGGTGGATGTGCACATGAGCAAGAATGTCCTGTTCCTGCCATGAGTCATTCAGCTGAGGGCTCTGCATCTCAAATAATCAGGTCCCAGTGCTTTAACATGATGATATGAATTTGGAAGCATCCTAAACAACAAGTCATCCCTGAAATGATGGCTTCGATGGGTAAAGATCTCAGTTGTTCTGCTGGGACAAAAGAACATTTGTGAACTTCTGTAGGACTCTGAGTTCTGCACAGGAAAAGAGATTTGCAGAACAGAGTTCTGCTGCAAATTCACATTATGCTTTCGTTCCACCTAAGCCCCTGGGAACACGAGGGAGTTTACACTGTTCTGTCAGGAGCCTGCGACCCAGTGAACAACAACAGCTGGACGTGTTGAGGCTGATGTCAGCTTCTGGATCGTCTCCTTTGGCAGCCTGAGTCACTGCTCTCAAAATGATCCTGTGCACCCTCTGGGTGGAGTACAGGACACTAAGAACTGCAAGGTAAAACTGTTCATGGATGGTCCTGATTCTGTGTCAGAGGGGACCTCATTGTTTTGTGAGGTCTTTCCTCCCTGCATGCCTGGGTGGTAAGAGTGAGAAGGTTTTTCTCATCTCAGCCATCAGATTTATGTCTTCACCCAATCCATATGTCATGCCACAGCCCTTTAAAGAGCCCCTGTGCTTACAGGTTTCAATTCACCTTCAGATTTGGCCCCCTGACCACCACAGGAAGGCAAAAAAAGAAATGTCAGGCATAGCATGGATTGAATGACATGTGAGACCCAAAAAGTCACACTTGGCAGGGCTAGTCTTGGACTCCAGCTCACAACTTGCTGAACTACTTTTATATTCCACTGTGGAGGTGAATCACGCTAAAAAAAAACCCCATATAGCAAGTTCTAGAGAGTTTTTCCCACTCAGGAAGGTTCTAGGCCACTGTTTATATTTCTAAGTGCCATAACCTTGCTGTACCTGGTGGGACAGCACACATATGGGATCGCAAGATGCTCTGCTCAGCTCATGGTCAGCTTTGAAGAAGAGCTGGATCTAAACTGCTTGGTGAACACACTTGTTTGTTTTGGTTGAGATGCTCACAAGAGGCCCACAGAGCTGCTCAGGAAAGGGGGATGAGCTGAGCAGAGAGGTGGATGAGCTCTGTGGCTCAGCAGAAGTTTAGAAGGCTTTGTGTAGACTCTCTGTGTGCAGCTCCAAGGCACATTCTGCTCTCCCTTCAGAGGAGCAATGGGCCAGTGGCTACAGCAGGCAGTGCCAGCTGAGATGTGCACAGGCTGCAAAAACATCTTCAAAGCATCTCATTCCCTGTCGTTACTAAAAAAAAAAATTTTTTTTTTAAAAATTCAAGATACAAAAAATCATGCTTTTATGAAGGATCCTTACCAAGTATTTATTTACCATATAAAATTGGTAAAAGGCTGCTTTTTCTTTTTTTTTTTTACATAAAAAAATTTTGAAAAAGGTTTTTTTTTTTTTTTTTTTTTTTTTTTTTTTTTGCCCACCCCCCTACCCAGTCTCTGTAGCAGACATTGTGTATCAATTGGTTATTCTTCTCACCTTTTTCTTTTCCCTCATATTTTATTGTGGGCAGGGGGGTGATGAAGGAGGGGGAGTTGTTGCTATTGTTGCAAGGAAGATTCTGGAATCTGTGAACACAAAGTATTAGTATTTTAAATAATGAGAAAAAATTCCTCATGGAAAGCTCATCTGGCTGTGGCAGTTTGTGACTGAATGAGAGAAAAGTGCCCTAGAAGCTATTCATTAGGAATTCACTGGAAGCTCTCAAACAAGCCTGGCAGAAGCTGAAATTGAAGTGGTCTCTGACCTAATTTTCTTCTGCATGAAACATCTGCATCAAGGCACTCTTTGATGTATTCCACTTGGCTCTGTCTACAGTATTGTATCACATGGCTTCAGCGTTGCCTCAGTTTTAAAAGACATTTCCAGCCTGTAGAAGGTAATGTGATGTTACTGTTACCCAAACTAATCACTCAATGTGCTCCCGAAATAGAAACAATAGAGGTTCAGACAACGGTGTCTGCTTTGTAGTCGTTGTTGCTGCCTAAGCTCACGGTTAAAAACCCCAGATCTGTGATATTCATCTCATGTAATTCATCAACACCAGGAAGGGGAGGGAGAAGGGGGGAACTGTGAGCCTTCTGTGTAATAGTATGTCAGAGGACACAATGCTTTACATGTGTGAGCTCTGCATTCCTCGCCGCTCCAGCCATGCAGTTAGTTCAGCACATCGAAAACAAAAACAGGGAAATGTTGGAGGACGTTATCATAAAACCTCAACAGAAGGGAGCTCCTGGTTTTCATTTTGCTGTTTGTTCTCTGCTGATTGACACCCAAAGCTCACGGTGAAAGGAATGTGAGCATGTTTGTGTAGATGCGTGGATGATGTGTGATGTATTTTGAATATATATTTTTTCCCCTCCTTTTCTTGTCTGCATCACAGTACACATTTCAGATCCTCTCTCAAGCTCTTCTCCAAGTGGTGTATAAAAACATAGCTGCACAAAGACATTTCTAAATATGTACATATATACATTTTACACATATCTACACAGATAAATGAAATAAGAATTTTTTAGGGTCACTTATTTACTTTGAATGAATAGATCTTAGCCTTCTCCAGAAAGGTTTTCTGCTCAGTCTTACCTAATGGCATGCTGCTGTTTCCCCAACCTTGCTTGTATTATGTGAATAACTGTGGTGTCTTTTGTATTCCACCCCCTGAAGAAGAATCCTTTGAAATTCTAAATGACTGTGCTGCAGATTTTAATGTCTGTCTCTTAGAAATAGCCAAGCATTACCCACTCATGGAGCAAGATGCAGCAAGCCTTTTGAAAGTTATTCAGACTGCTTCCTCAGCCTCGTGAGTGTGTGCGTGTGTGCGTGTACATGTGCCATTTAATTCTCTGAATGTATGGCAGGAATACATTATTTTCCTGTGAATCACTTTCTCTCTCTCCTCCTGTCCATCTACTCCACCCCCCAGATCTCTCCTACTTTTGTTGACATGGGAGAAATAAAGCTAACTGTCTGGGGAGCTTGTACAGGTCTTGTGGGTACAGCGTGAGACGAGTTGGTAGCTTCTCAGTACGGTTCCTTGCAGAGATCAGAAAGAAAAGGCAGCCCTACTGCTACTAATTAGATGCCTCCAGGGTAATCACAGCAGAAAAGTCACGGCCCAGAAGCCTCAAAATAGCCTGCTCCCTGGGGTTATTTTCCCAAGTTTGGGCTGAAACACATCAGCCAAAGGCAGGGTGGAAGGAAACAGAGCCCCACTTCTGCCTGGCTTTGCAGCTGGCACATACCTGTGTCCTCTGCCTGGTGCTTCTCCTTTAAGACCATGTTTCTTTGCCTCACTGGTGTGTGGAGGACTTGTCTCTGGTAGCAATGGGTATAATTAATTCCTTATACAAACAGCTGCTCCATCCTGTTGAAATAAGGCATTTTTGCTGCGCTAGGAGCTGCGCCTACTACGACAGCCAGATCCAGATCTGGAGGACTTCCCCACAAGTGCTCTGTCCTGATGCGAGGGGGAACAGGCAGGGAGAGGTGAAGGGATGCATCCCAAGGTCACGCTGCAGTAGCCAGGAAGAAAACTCCACCTCATCTCCTGACGGCCAAACTGCGGCACTTTGAGGTGGGAACACCCTGTCTCATCTTCTGCAGAAAAGCACCAGGCCAGTCCTCGGTGCCTGTTGCCAGCAATAAATCTCCTTGAACTAATTTTGTAAAGGACAAAACCAACACTGTGCACAAGAAAAAAAAACAACACAAAATAAAAACCAACAAAAAACCAAAATGGATAAGAAAGAAAACCACAAAAGACCCTTTGCATGTCTCTTGTTTCTGGAAGGGCAGCGAGGAGCAGGGCAGCCCTCTCCCACCACCTTCTCAGATTATAGCCTCCCAAAGTATTATTTAAGAGAGCATATTTAAATAAGAGAAGACAAGATCTTCCAGCAAGCACTGGGGTTGATTTACACTTCTGCATGGACGTAGTTGGCTATGTGTATGGTGCCTGGCAGAAGCTTATCATACCCACTCTAAAAATAACAATCTCCAGTGGGCAAGATCTGCTCATGCAGACCCAGCNCTGGTTTTTCTTTTCAATCTTTTTTTTTTTCCCTCACAGATCACTCATTTCCACCTCTTTTTTCAGTCCCCCAACCCTTACCTTTTCTCTGGATTTTATGGTGGTGCCAGAGATCCACCTGGTGTGGGGGACAATCAGACCTTCCAAATGCTCCCCACCCAGCCTCAGGTCTTTAATTAAAGCTNGAAAACTCCACCTCATCTCCTGACGGCCAAACTGCGGCACTTTGAGGTGGGAACACCCTGTCTCATCTTCTGCAGAAAAGCACCAGGCCAGTCCTCGGTGCCTGTTGCCAGCAATAAATCTCCTTGAACTAATTTTGTAAAGGACAAAACCAACACTGTGCACAAGAAAAAAAAACAACACAAAATAAAAACCAACAAAAAACCAAAATGGATAAGAAAGAAAACCACAAAAGACCCTTTGCATGTCTCTTGTTTCTGGAAGGGCAGCGAGGAGCAGGGCAGCCCTCTCCCACCACCTTCTCAGATTATAGCCTCCCAAAGTATTATTTAAGAGAGCATATTTAAATAAGAGAAGACAAGATCTTCCAGCAAGCACTGGGGTTGATTTACACTTCTGCATGGACGTAGTTGGCTATGTGTATGGTGCCTGGCAGAAGCTTATCATACCCACTCTAAAAATAACAATCTCCAGTGGGCAAGATCTGCTCATGCAGACCCAGCCTTGGTTCTCAAACAGTGGCCTGACCTTCAAAAGTGTCTGAGGGAGTCTTTGGCAGGTGTGTGATGCTGAATAATCCAGAGAGGTCATGGTATCAGGGCTTGAAGCAAGTGGCTCCTGCCCGGGGAGAAGTTCTTTCCCCCCAAGTCTAGGAGAAGTGGAGGGATGGGGTTTGCTTTCTGGTTTTTCTTTTCAATCTTTTTTTTTCCCTCACAGATCACTCATTTCCACCTCTTTTTTCAGTCCCCCAACCCTTACCTTTTCTCTGGATTTTATGGTGGTGCCAGAGATCCACCTGGTGTGGGGGACAATCAGACCTTC
>VZRF01008991.1:12405-26796 GCA_013396875.1 Vireo altiloquus
CTGCTGGATACCACTGGGCACTGCTGGGCACCGCTGGGCACTGCTGGGCACCGCTGGGCACCGCTGGGCACTGCTGGGTACTGCTGGGCACTGCTGGGCACCGCTGGGCACCGCTGGGCACTGCTGAGCACTGCTGAGCACTGCTGGGCACTGATGGGTGTGCCCATCCTGCAGAGCCCTGCGGGGCTGGGCTGGGCTTGGGGACCTGAGGGGGACAGGTGTGACCCCACAGCCCTTGGGGACAGGTGTGACACCACAGCTCCTGGGATGGGTGTGACCCCACAGCTCCTAAGGACAGGTGTGACCCCACAGCCCCTAAGGACAGGTGTGACCCCACAGCCCCTGGGACAGGTGTGACCCCACAGCTCTGGGGACAGGTGTGACCCCACAGCCCTTGGGACAGGTGTGACCCCACAGCTCCTGGGACAGGTGTGACCCCACAGCCCTTGGGATGGGTGTGACCCCACAGCTCCTGGGACAGGTGTGACACCACAGCTCCTGGGACAGGTGTGACCCCACAGCCCTTGGGATGGGTGTGACCATGAAATGAGTGAATGAGCCAAGGATGTGTTCTGCAACCTCCAAACCCTCCGGAACAATTCCAAACCTTCCCGAACAATTCCCTGCTCTGCCCAAGCCCTACAGGAACAATTCCTGCTGGAGCCAGACAGCCACGGAACGCCTGGAAATTGGGGTTTCCATGGAAGCACCACTCGGCCCTAATGGCAGCCCTAATTCCAGCCTCAGATCCCCGAGGATGAGACAACCCCACGAGAGCGAGCCTGGGGCAGCAGAGCTTTGGGGAGCCCCCGGAAACATCCCAAGGGGGTCGTGGTGGTTTTCCTTGGGGTCGTTTTATTTTCCATGGAAATAAATGAAATCAATGCTTGAGCTTCCCGCTGGGAATGTCTCCCAAGGAATTGGGGGAATTTCGGGGGCTGCAGTGGTTTGGGGCTGTTTGTTTTGAATGCAGGAGGTGAAGTATTCCATCCACACCAAAATATTGGGAGCAGAGACAATGCCAGGAATTCTGAGTCTGCTGCTTCAGCCTGGCAGCACCAGAGGAGTGAAAACGTTTGGATTTCACAACCCTGCTCCAAAAAAACACAGGGAAACTTTGGATACCTCATTTCCAGGGCCTTGTGTGTGTTTAAGGGAAAAAACCCAGGAGAGATCAAACAAATGCCCGAGGGAGCCGAGGGGTGGCTGCTCCTTCGGGAATCACACTGGGAATCACTGGGAATCGCTGGGAATCGCTGGGAATCGCTGGGAATCGCTGGGAACCACTGGGAATTGCACTGGGAATCACTGGGAATCACTGGGAATCACACTGGGAACCACTGGGAATCACTGGGAATCGCACTGGAAATCTCGGAATCGCTGGGAATCGCTGGGAATCGCTGGGAACCACTGGGAATTGCACTGGGAATCACTGGGAATCACTGGGAATCACACTGGGAACCACTGGGAATCACTGGGAATCGCACTGGGAATCACTGGGAAACACTGGGAATCGCACTGGGAATCGCTGGGAATCACTGGGAATCACACTGGGAACCACTGGGAATCACTGGGAATCGCACTGGGAATCGCGCTGGGAATCACTGGGAATCACTGGGAATCACTGGGAATCACACTGGGAATCGCTGGGAATCGCGGCTGGGAAAGGCAAACACAGAGGGATTCTCCAGGGCTGCACCGATGGATTGATTGGGATGATTTCAGGGGAGTCAGACCCTGCCCGTGGGGGGATCTCATCCCTGCACATCCCGAAGGATTTCATCCTCCTTCATCCCCGATTTTGGACCCGTGGCTGATCCAGGGGCTGAATTCGGGGGTCAGTGTGGATGTGAGCCCACGTGGCAGGGCTGGCACGTGGCCCTTAATTAGCAGGGTCTGCTCTAATTGGCATTTCCTGGCAGAGCCATTATTCCCGGCCTTCCTTAAAGGAATAAAATGCTAATCCATAAATAAATGTGTTTGTAGAGATGGATATTTAAATATCTCCTTTTCCCTCTGCAGGTAGGGAGGAGGAAGGATTTGGATCTATTTTAAACTCTCAGCTGGCATCCTCCCAATTATCTCCTTTTTTTCCCTGTTTTCCATTTCACTGCCAAAGAAAAGAGGGGAGGGAACGAAACAAATGAAAACACTCCTGGATTTGGGAAGGACGGATTGGAAGAGGAATTCTTTGGAGCAAATTAAACAGCAAAGTTCTTGTGGCCTCTTCACACCAAATTCCTTTGGTGCCGTCAGGAATGAGCATCCTGGAGCTGCCAATCCCCTGGGATGGGCATGGCACAGCTCTGCCCCGGGGCTCTCCGTGGGCTCTGGTGGGCTCAGGTCAGGCCAGGAGCATCCCTGGGGGCCCCAAAACTCTGTCCAGGGGTTATGAAAAAGTCATGGAATGGTTTGGGTTGGGAGAAACCCCAAAGTCCATCCATTCCCACCCCTGCCATGGCAGGGACACCTCCCACTGTCCCAGGCTGCTCCCAGCCCCAATGTCCAGCCTGGCCTTGGGCACTGCCAGGGATCCAGGGGCAGCCACAGCTGCTCTGGGCACCCTGTGCCAGGGCCTGCCCACCCTCCCAGGGAACAATTCCTGCCCAATATCCCACCCAGCCCTGCCCTCTGGCACTGGGATCCATTCCCTGTGTGTGACAATGAGGGGTCATTGAGACGGGCACTGCTCGGTGCCCAGCCCTGAGCTCCAGGGCACTGCTCCCATTCCCTGCTGGAATTATCCTGGCTCCAGCAGCGCCAGGGGAAAAGCAGAGCAGGAGAAAAGGGAAAAGGACAACTTGGAAAGGAGCCCTGAACGTGCAGGGAAGGAGAATCCATGGGACACATCCAGGGGTGGGGAATGATTCCATCTGCAGGAGGACAAGGAAGATTGGAATACTGAATATTGACTATTGACTATTGAATATTGACTATTGAATATTGAATATGGAATATCAAGTATTGGATATTGAATATGGCATATGAATTATTGAATATTGAATATCAATATTAATACTGATATTGACTATTGAATATCAAATATTGACTATAGAATATTGAATATCGAATATTGACTATTGGCTATTGAATATCACCCATTTTCTGGCTCTCAGGCACACAGAAATTATTTCCATTTTTTCCCTGAACCTCTGAATTTCAGAGCCTTGGGGCTTCTCTGCTCCTGTTTATTTCCCTTTTCCTTTTTCCCAGTTCCTGAAGGGCTGGAATTCGCTGGGAGCTCCTGGCTGGGGGGCTCAGGTTTGGCAGCTCAGGGGCTGCAGGGAGGGAGCAGCAGATGCTGATCCTGCTGATCCTGCTGATCCTGCTTCCCCTGGGACCTCAGCCCCGATCCAGAACCTTCCCTGCCCCAGAACCTTCCCTTCTCCAGAGCTTTCCCTTCTCCAGAACTTTCCCTTCTCCAGAACTTTCCCTTCTCCAGAGCTTTCCCTGCTCCAAAGCTTTCCCTTCTCCAGAGCTTTCCCTTCTCCAGAACTTTCCCTGTCCCAAAGCTTTCCCTTCTCCAGAGCTTTCCATTCTCCAGAACTTTCCCTGCCCCAGAGCTTTCCCTTCTCCAAAGCTTTCCCTTCTCCAAATTTTTCCCTGCCCCAGAGCTTTCCCTGCTCCATGTCTGGAGCTCCATCCAGCACTGGGCATGTCCTGCCTTCATCAAAAGGGAATTTTGGGAAGGAAGAACCTCCTGAGCTCATTTTGCTGTTCAGACCTGGCTCGTTCAGGGCTGTGGTCCTGAGACGTGGATGGGAGCTGATCCATGTGGGATTGGGCACCTCCTACAGCTTTATTTGGGATTGGGCATCACCTTCATTGAGGATTTAGGCACCTCCTACACCTCACTGAGGATTAGACAGGACCTGCACCCCAATTTAGGGTCAGGCATCCCCTCTGGGTCTGCCAGAACTCTCTGAGGGAGTTCCCAGCCTCCCTGTCTGGGGGGATCATTCTGGAAACGCCACGGGAACAGGTCTGGAGTGGGCTGGAGGCTGCTCTGCGCCTGCCCTGACCCCAAAGCTCACATTCCCAAGAGGAACAGCGCCTGGAAAAGAGGAGCCTGGAGCTTCCCAGGGGACAGGAGCCTGTGGGCCACCCTGGGACACCTGGGAGGGTCCTGTGGGATATTCCATGTCCCCCTGTGCCCAGAGGGACAATTCCCTGCTAATTCCCCCCTTCCTGAACCCTTTTCCCTCCCATTAAATTCACTGGCCCCAGCTAATCCAGAGGAAAACTGCTCCATGTTGGGATGTTGGAGAGGCTGGAAAAGTCTCTCTGGGAGTTTGGCTTCCAAATCAAGTTCAGGGAGCAATTCCTTGAGTTAAGATTTATTCCTGGTCCTTCCAAGGACTTTAAATGGCAACCAGGCAGGGAAAAAGGGAAAGGCTCTTTCTCCTGGAGCCTGGAGGTGTTCCAGATCCGAGGGGCTGCCACATCCCTGTTCTGATGGCAGCAGGAGGGAAGTGGGGAGATGAGGATCCAGATCCTGAGGGATGAAAGGGAACAGTCACCTCCACAGCAGCCTCCAGTCCCACAGGACCATGTCTGGAAGTTCCTTTTTTCCCTGGATCTGCTGGAAAGCAAATATGGAACTTCCTGGGCCAGTGAGGAGTCTCCCCATGGAAGTTTTGGAGTTTTTGGGATTGAACAGACCTGGAGTGGTCCTTGGATCAGCCCTCGGAGCTGCCACTGAAACCTCCTCATTCCCAAATCCGTTTGTTCCTGGGATTTGGGGCACAGGAACTGCAGGGGAATTGGCTGCTGCAAAAATTCCCATTTCGAGGTTGGAGTGATTGGCTCCGTGTGGGGAATCATGGAATGGTTTGGGCTGGGAAGGACCTTAAACCCATCCTGTTCCAGAGTGTTCCACACCTCTCACCATCCCAGGGTGCTCCAAGCCCCATCCTTGGACCCTGCCAGGGATGGGAGAGCAGGGATGGAGCTGATTCCAGGGGTGACAGCAGCAAGGTCACCTGGAGCTGGGGGCCCTGCTGAGGTTTGGGAAGGTCTCTGTGCCACGTTCCCATTCCGGCTCATCCCTGCTCCGGAGGCTCCTGCCGAGCGCAGGGGGCACCTTGGAGGAATCGATAAATGCAATTGCTGTAAAAATCCTCGGAGCACCTGAGGGATGGGGCTGGAAGCACAAACAGCTCTGACCTCACCCTGCTCCCTGGGAAGCCTTGGGAGACTCCCAGACTTTGCAGAAATCCGGGAGAATTCAGTGCTCCTTCCCGAGGGAAGCAGCCCCTTTCTGCACGCGGCACAACCTCCCCCTCTCCATCAAAAAAAGCTTCAATTCCTGTCAAAAATCCCTTCAAAGGATCAGATCTGACAGCCCCAAAGCTGCTCCAGTTCCTCACAGATTCCGTGGGAATGCTGCCAGCGATTCCAGCGATTCCAGCACAGTTCATTCAGGCAATTCCCAGTGTGGAATCCCAGGTGGCTGCGAACCCTCCACACACCAGCGGCTGCTGCAGGAGAATTTGGGAATTTTCACCTCCTTCCTGTGGATTTCCAGGACTGCAGGTCCCAGGCTCTGTCCCGCTGGTGTCTCTGTTATTTCGGCACAGGGAGTATCCGCAGGGATCCAGGGAAGTGGGACAGGCTGGAAGCAGAGGCAGGTAAGTGCCACCTGTGGAGCTGCCAAACTGAAAGGATCCAGAGAATTTTCCTTTGGCAGCCTAATGGTGACAGCAGTTGTGTGGGAAGATTAATGGAGAAAAGGTTGGATAAAATAGAAGCTCCATCCCGAAGTTTTTCAGCTGCTTTTTCGCAGTTATGTAATTGTAAATGACATTGATTTTTATAAAACCCACAAACAACACCAGGAAACGTGGAATGTTTCGGGCTGGATTCTGCTCCTGCTGCCAGCAGAGGGAATTTGGGGTTCTCTTGGATTTCAGGGCAGTTTCAGGCTGTTTTTTTCAGGGATGAGAAGCAGGATTTGGCTCTCAATAGCCTTGGAATGTCACTGGAGCTGCGCAGGGAGGGGAGAAGGAGCTGAGCTGGCACAGCCAGGGATGGTCTGGGTTTGAATCCAGCCACAATTCCCTGTTCCTCGATAATCAATCAGCACGGATTGGGATTGCACCTGGAGCTTTTCCAGCCTGAGTGATTCCATGAGCTGTGACCCCTCCAGGTGCCTCTGGCACCGGAGCAGCTTTGGGGATTCCATCCTGTGGATCCAGGGAATGAAAGGCGAAAACCAGGGATGAGTGTTTAGTGGGAATGCTGGGATCTGGTCCAAGGCTGGACTGGGTGACCTTGGAGGTCTTTCCCAGCCCCAGTGATGCTGGGATGGCACTGGAGGAGCAGCAGCCCAGGAGCACCCCTGGGCTCAATCCCTGCTGGATGTGACCCTGGGACACAAGGAAAGGACATTGGGAAGAGATGGGAAAGGGCCCTCAGAGTGCCTCAGCTTCCCTGGATACAGCAGCAGGATTCCAGGCTCAGGCTGGGACCTGCCTCAGCTCTGTCCTGGGCTCTCTCCTGGTCAGGATCCAGCCCCTGGAAGCTGTTCCCTCTCCCATTCCAGCCTTCAGGATTTTTCATGGAATCATGGAATGGTTTGGGTCAGGAGGGACCTCAAAGCCCCTCCAGTGCCAGCCCTGCCCTGGCAGGGACACCTCCCACTGCCCCAGGCTGCTCCCAGCCCCAATGTCCAGCCTGGCCTTGGGCACTGCCAGGGATCCAAGGGCATCAATGGGATAACCTTTCCCACTCTCACAGGGAATTCCTTCCCAATATCCCATCACAATCTGCCCCTTTTTACCCTTTAATGCTTCAGCCTCTGGCTCCTCTCATGGCTGACAAGGAATTGTTTTTATTATTCAAAATCTCTGCTTTTTTTCTTTTACGGAATCCCAAGGGAAGGCAAAAGGAAGGGAGCTCCTGGATGGAAAAGCCCTGGAGGAACGAAACTGCAGCAGGAAAAGGTTCTCCCTTCCAGGACCAGCTCTGCCCTGGCACAAGGTCCTTGTCAGGATTTGTTCTCCTGAAGAGACATTCCCTGAAGGAATATCCCCAGTGTTTCTGGGAATGTTTGAATCCATTCTCTTCCCCCTCTGAGGAAAAGGGGATTGCTCCAGGTGTAAAAGGCACAAGGATGACATTCCTGGACATTTTTGTTTCCTCTCTGTACCTCTCCCAAAATACATTTATTGGTACATTTATATGCAGAATTCCTCTCTCCCCCTCTCTCCTCCTTTTCCAGCCCTTGGATGTGGCTGGATGAGCACATGGAGCCTCCCCGAGCCGTGAGTAATGGGCTGGATGATTCTCCACGATTTTCTCCAAGGTTTTTCCCTTCCCAAGGCTATTTCCTCTCTGGAGTTGATATTTTAAAACAATTTCCCTGGAGGTGTAAAAGCTCCCTGGAGAATTGGGAAAGCTTGACTGGAAGCGCTCCCATCACACCCCTCCTGATCCCTGCTCCCTCCTTTTGGGCAGCTCCCTCCTGCAGGAATTTGAGGATTTTAGCAACTTCTCCATGTTTTTTTTTTAAATTTAGTCCTTAATTTTGGGAACAAGATGCTCCAAGGAAGGATTTGCTCCCATGCCCAGGTACCAGCTGTAAAACCTGGGAATGAAGGGAGGATTCACTCCTGTGTTCCTGCCCCAGTGTAAAATCTGGGAATGAACACGTTCCCATCTTCCTTCTTCCCTTTGCCACCATCAATTCCTCGGAGCTGATGGGAGTCAGGAGGCTCCAGATAAGCAGGAATCGGAGCTGGGAATCTGCCAGGCCATGGATCACCCTCCAAAGCTGCCCCCAGTCCTCCCACACGAAGCAGGAGTGTTTATTTTCCCTGTGACACTCCTCAGTGTCCCTGCAGCATCTCCTGCCTCCCCACTCATCCCTGGGAATGGGGACAGCACAGGTTTGTCACAGGATGGATGGGAGGAACTGGGATGAGACATTTCCCCATGGACATTGAAAATCAATCCCTCAATCCCTCAATCCCTGTGCCACAGGGTGGTTCCCATGACAAGAGGGTTCCTTTCCTCCTTCACATCCCCCAGGGTGCTGTTCCCAGGGTAATTGCCCAGGACAAATAAGCAGGAATTTGGATTTATTTCCCTCTGCTTTTCCGGATGCAGTCACGTGGTGCTCCTGGGGGATAACTGGGAACACCTGATGCTGACCTGGGAAATGGAGGAAGAATTCCAAATACTGATCTTGGAGCCAAGCTGAGGGGAAAGTGGCATGGGAAGCTTTCCGTGGGACAGCTGGAATTGTTCTCCACGAGGGCTTCTGCAGCTTTGGGGCTGGAAAGTCTGTGCTGGGATGTCACCAATCCCTCAGGACCCTGCAGCTCCTCAGGGTGACAAATCATGGGATCCCAGCCTGGTTTGGGTGGGAAGGCACCTTAAGGATCCATTCCCACCCCTGCCCTGGCAGGGACACCTCCCACTGCCCCAATGTCCAGCCTGGCCTTGGGCACTGCCAGGGATCCAGGGGCAGCCACAGCTGCTCCCTGGGAATTCCATCCCAGCCCCTCCCCACCCTCCCAGGGAGGAATTCTGTAGGGAAATATTAGATTCAGCTAAATTAAGAAGTGGAGGAGGCTGGGGCATGATGCCCTGGACTGTTGCTGGTAGTTTGATAACAAGAAGAAATTTGCAGATAGCTTGTAGTTAGCTAGATGTGGGAAAATGAAGATGTAAGTGACCAGGAATGAAAAACTAAAGGAGGGGTTAACAGTTAGAAAGATATCCAATAGAATAGTTAAGCTACAGAATATGCATTAGCTTATTATGAACTGTATAAGTATGCTGTGCCTTAATCAATAAATCGAAGCTTGCTAATAACTCATATTGAGCTATCCGAGTTTTCCCTTGCCGCGACAGAATTCCTTCCCAATACCCAACCTAAATCTCCCCCTCTTTCAGTCTAAACCCATCCCTCCTTGTCCTTTCCCTCTCTGCCCATGGAAAAGTCACTTTTCCATGTTCTTTTACGCCCTTGAAGTCCTGACAGGCCTCAGTGAGGTGCAGCCAGTCCTGCTCAGTTCATCCTCCCTCTGCCTCTCCAGGGACCTTTCCTGGGGTTTCCTGAGCTCCTTGCTCAGCTGGAGCTGGGTTTGGACACCAGTATTCCCAGTGCTGGGACCATCCTCTCTGCCCAGTACAAACCAGTACAGCTGGAGCATGGGGTGCACCCCGAGATGGGGAAGGGATGAGCAGGAGGGCTGGGAAGCAGAGGAGGTGCCTGAGCTGAGGGTGGGACAGTCCCGAGGGACATTGGGCCAGGGTAGGGCCTGGGAGCTGCTCAGGGCTCCAGAGCTTTTGGGAACAGCTGTTATTGCCTCACTCTTCCCTAGGGATGGATTTTACCGGAGGGAGATGATGGGAGAGAGCAGAGGCTTGGTCTGATTCCATCCAGCTCCTCCAGCAGCCTCACATGCAGCACATGGAGCAGGCAGGGTCCAGCTGGGCTCAGGGAATCCTGGAATGTCCTGAGCTGGAAGTGACCCCCAGGACCACCCAGTCCCACCCTGGCCCTGCCCAGACCCTCCAACAGCCCCACCCTGTCCATCCCTGGCAGCGCTGCCCAAACGCTCCTGGAGCTCTGGCAGCCTCGGGGCCAGGACCATTCCCTGGGGAGCCTGGGCAGTGCCAGCACCCTCTGGGGAAGAGCCTTTCCCTGAGCTCCATCCCAAATCCCCCTGGCACAGCTCCAGCCGCTCCCTGTGTGTCCCTGGGACCTGCAGGGATGGAGTTTGCTGGGCTCTGGGAAGGGCCCTCAGGCAGGAACAGCAGCCATGGCAGAACTCAGGGAGCTGCTCGGCCCTGCTCTGCCCGGAGCCAGCCTGGCCCTCCCTGCAAAACCAGTTTGGGTCAAAGCTGAGAACGGGGAGGCTCCCACAGAGGAGTTTCTCTCCAAACCCATCTTTTATCAGCACGAGTTGGGCTCTTAGGGCAGCTCAGGTTTTTTCCAGCCCCATCACCTCTGGATGCGCTGGGCTCCAGGCCAGGCCGCAGAGGGACAGCGACAGCATGGCGGGGAAAAGGCAGTGCCGAGCAGCAGAGCAGCTCCAGAGCCTCCACCCCACGGAGATCAGATCAATTCAGTGCTCAGTGCTCAAATTCAGCATTTCTGGGCCTCATTAAAACCAGGATTTTGCTCCCTGTTCCCTGTTCCTGGGCTGCACGAGGAGGCCAGGCCGAGCAGAGGCAGCCAGGATTACTTACAGAGAGCAGCAGTGTCGCCCTGTTTTTCAGCCTTCTAATTCTGTTTGTATTTTTGCTATGGAGTTTCTCACGCATTTCACATAAACAAAGTAGTGTTTTTGTAACTGTCCTTCTTGTTTTTCATTCCATTCTTGTTAAAAGAAGTTTTGATGGACTTTTACCTGAACCAGTGGAGTCGGAGAGGAGAGAACCTCACTGTCCAATCCACAGGGTTCCACAAAATTGTATATAAGACAGAAAATTAAAGACTTCCCTCTCTTTTTCCTTTCACCTCACTACATGTGTGTGCGTGTGTTCCTTTTGTGGTCTCTAGCAACACAGGAGCTGCTCCCAAAGCCCAGCACAGGGGCACAGGGAGCTCCCCTCTGGCACCAGAACTGCAGGGCAGCACCTCGGGGTGCAGGAATGGGGACAGGAGGTCGGATTGGGAACTGCCTGGAACCACCACAAAGTCAGGGATTCCCTGAGGAGTTACTGAGCAATTCACTGCCAGCTGTGAGGAGACAGGAACAGCTCAGGACCTACTTTGGGACCTTAAACTCCTTTAGAACTTCAGCTGCCTCCTGGCTTTTCTCTGGACAGGGGAGGGACCCAGCACAGGCCCCTGGGAGGGTCTGAGAGCAGCAAACTCCTGATCTCAGTGCTTGGAACAGAACTAAATAACAGAATTATTAATAAAGAAATGTTATCAGTAAACATAGATGCCCTGGGCTGGAGCCTGTGCCAAAGGAGGGGTTTGGAGGTGTGGGTGGCCCTGGGACACCCCTGGCAGGGCAGGACGGCCAGGGCAGCTCAGGCTGGAGCTCTGGGAGTTCTTTCACGTGAATTTTTACCTGTGCCATCCCCAGCCTGCTGATATTTGCTAAAGTTCATCCGAGCTGAGCTATTTTAGATAAAACTGAGCCCAAAACTCAGCTCAGGAGGCAGCTGAGCGCAGCTCCTACCAGCCCCACCCCACATGTTGATAATATTGCTCTGTTTGGTTTCCATTTTGAAATTTCCCCTCTTCTCCTTCCTGAGCAGTCACTGAGTTGATTTAAGTGAAATAAAACTGATAAAATTCCGTCCTTCAGATGGAACTTTCTGCTCTGGAGAGGGGGAAGGAGGCTCTGAGCCACCTGTGAGCTGCAGAGCTGCCTCTGCTCTCCCTGCAGCAGCTGCTGGGGAGGGAGCTGTCAGTGCAGCCCTGCCCCACGAGCCACTGCCGTCAGATAAATGACATTTGGAGTGGGAAAGCTGAATCCAAACATCTTCAGTTGGCAGAGGCTGCAATTTCATTGCCAAATCTCACTTTAACTGTGGAAATTCTGTGTGCCAGGAGGGTTTTTCCAATGGTCAGGCCTTTGGGGTGGGGGCTGTGGGGGGTCCCAAATCCCTCAGGATTTAGGCTGAGGAGCAGAAATGGATGTGCAGTGAGGGCAGGCATGGCTGGGGGTGGGACCAGGAACTCCCAGGGTTCCCAACATCATCCAGCATCTCATCCCAGCAAGGGATGGGATGGGATGGGATGGGATGGGATGGGATGGGATGGGATGGGATGGGGGATCTGGAATAGGATGGAGTGAGTTTAATTCTGTCTGGATTGACCAAAACCTGACATTATTGGGTAAATCCAGCCACACAAAGCCCATGGGCTGGGTCTGCTGAGCTAAAATCCAGCAGGGAGTTCACGGAGCCATCCCAAATCCTGCTCCAGCAGTGCAGGGCTGGGGGCTGGGATGTGCTGCTGGTCCCAGCTGGGGACAGTGTGACAGTGACAGTGACAGTGACATTTTGGGGGGACAGCTCAGAGGGCAGGGCCTGGGTGTGGGAAGCTCATCCCAACTCTCCATCCACCCCTCCAGGTCCCACCCCTCAGCACTGATCCCGAGGGGCCACAGCAGGAACAGAGACCCCTCAGTTGGAGCCCAGAGATCCCCAGGGAGGAGGAATTGGCTCCTGACACCCCAGACCCCACAGGAGCACTGGGACTGTCTCTGTCCAGCATTTCCCGGGCAGTTCTTCCCTTCCCAGGCACTCAGCACCATCCTGATCCATGGTGACTGATCCCAAATCCTTTTCCCAAGCTCAGGGGCATCTTTTGGCAACCTTGGAACAGCTTTCCAGAGCAGCTGTGGCTGCCCCTGGATCCCTGGCAGTGCCCAAGGCCAGGCTGGACATTGGGGCTGGGAGCAGCCTGGCACAGTGGGAGGTGTCCCTGCCAGGGCAGGGCTGGCACTGGGTGGGCTTTGAGGTCCCTTCCAACCCAAACCATTCCATGATTCCCTGATTCTCTCATCTCCATTGTCCACTGCACAGAATATGGAATATCCTGAGCTGGAAGGACCCCCAGGATCACCCAGTCCCACCCTGGCCCTGCCCAGACCCTCCAACAGCCCCACCCTGGGCATCCCTGGCAGCGCTGCCCAAACGCTCCTGGAGCTCTGGCAGCCTCGGGGCCAGGACCATTCCCTGGGGAGCCTGGGCAGTGCCAGCACCCTCTGGGGAAGAGCCTTTCCCTGAGCTCCATCCCAAATCCCCCTGGCCCAGCTCCAGCTGCTCCCTTGTCCTGTCCCTGTCACAAGGATGTCACCTCGGGAATTTCCTCACGGTTGGAAATGTTGGACACAACCTCTGTGAGAGCTGTGGGGAAAACTCGGGAGAAAAGGGATACAGAAATCGGCCAGAGGGAAACATCCTGACACAGTTTTGGGAATTAGAAAGCAGAAATTCCTTAGGACAGCAGCAGGAATTGCTGATCTCAACAAGAACTGTTGGGATTTTCCCTCCAACAAACATCCAAGGCCTGAGAACCAACCCTGAGGAGAAGCGGAGCCAAGGCAGCGAATCCTCCCCTCCCTGAGCTGTGTCTGTGCCCACCCGGGACAGAGTCAGTGACAAAGTCCCCCAGAACTGCCGAGGGGTGAGGGCTGGGAGCGATCCCAGAGGGCTGGAACCTCCTCTTCCCTGCATCCTGAGCATTCCTTTGGCAGCTGCCTGGGAATTCTCTGGGTTTTCTTTAGCTGTGCACAGGAGCCCTGTCCAGGTTTGTGTGGAGCAGCAGGAGCAGGATCCCAGCAGGATCCCAGGGGCACTCCAGGCTGCTGTGGCTGTGCTGCTCCCCCAGCCCCAGGCAGTGCTGCTCTCCCGCTGCCCACGGGGGATTTTCCAGGGGATTTTCCATGCAGAGCAGGATCTGGTGTCTGCACACTGTAATTACTTTTGGTTGTTGCCTTCTCCTTTGTTGTAATTCGCTCGCTAATTATCGTCACCGAGTTTTAACTCAGTTGTTCCCATTAATCTTAAATTAATTACCAGGGCCTCCAGACTCCTGTAACACCAGGCTTGTTTTGCTTTTAATCACAGGTTTTGTGCTCGGTGCTGCTGTCCCAGAAACAGCCCCAGAAAATCTCTGGAGAGGGACTGGGGACAAGGGATGGAGGGACAGGACCCAGGGAACGGATCCCAGTGCCAGAGGGCAGGGCTGGGTGGGATATTGGGCAGGAATTGTTCCCTGGGAGGGTGGGCAGGCCCTGGCACAGGGTGCCCAGAGCAGCTGTGGCTGCCCCTGGATCCCTGGCAGTGCCCAAGGCCAGGCTGGACATTGGGGCTGGGAGCAGCCTGGCACAGTGGGAGGTGTCCCTGCCATGGATGGCTCTGGATGATCCCTAAGGTCCCTTCCAGCCATTCCATGGTTCTGGAAGAGCAGCTGGTCCTGAGGTGTCAGTGGGAGAAATCCTCAGCCCTGAATGGATTCCTAGGGCAGGGAATGTTCACCAAGCCTCCCTGAGGAGCTTTTCCATTCCTGGTGCTCTGTTCTTGCCAATATTCCTGGAGAAGGATTCCTGCAATCCCTCTTTGCCAGAACTCTGGGGGTTTCTCTGGGTTGTTGCCCCTTTTGTGTCTCACCTTTGGCTGATCCTTCCCTCAGGAAAGGATTTCACCAAACCAGTGCCAATCCGAGGCTTTTTCCCCAAAATGCAGATCTCAGACCCTTCCTGGAGTCAGGGCCCTTTGCTGGAGGTGTCACCAGAGTTGGTGGCTCCTGTCCCCAGCTGGACACTGATGCATGGGTGGCCTTTGGGGCAGGGGTTGGCCCCACAGCCCCACAGCCCCACAGCCCCAGAGCCCCGCAGCCCCACAGCCCTAGGCCAGGCTGGGAATGCAGGGATGCAGAGGAGAATTCCTTCCAGGAGCTGGGACATGTGA
>VZRF01009005.1:1440-15583 GCA_013396875.1 Vireo altiloquus
TGCTCAGCCCATCCCAAAAAAAAAACAGGAAAACCACCGGAATTCCGACCGGAACCTCACCTGTCCCACGAGTTTGGGGCGGGTGGGGTCGGAGATGTCGTACTGGCGCACATCCCCGTGCAGCCAATTGCTGAAGTACAGGAATCTGTCGTCCAGGGAAATCAGGATGTCTGTGATGAATCCTTCGGGAAGGAATCGTGGAGATGAATGATCCCAGGAATGATCCCAAAGCCCAGGAACCATCCCAAACCCAGGGAATGATCCTGAATCCAGGGAATGATCCCAAAGCCCAGGAACCATCCCAAACCCAGGGAATGATCCCGAATCCAGGGAATGATCCCAAACCCCAGGAACCATCCCAAACCCCAGGAACCATCCCAAACCCCGGGAATGCGCCCACCTGGCATCTCCGGGAGCAGCCAGCCCTCCACCTTCTTGCTGGGCACCTGGATCACCTTCTCGGCTGCCCACTTGCCGTCCTGTGGGACCAGAGGGTGGGACAGGAGCTCAGGGTGGGTCCCCAGATCCCTCGGGATCCTCATCCAAGCCAGATCCCCCAGCAAGGAGGGTTCCAGGGTGGGAGGAAGAGTTTTTGGGGCGAAAAATGTTGAATTTTCCAGGTGATTTGGTGCTTTTGGTTTGGATCCATCGGGAATGAGGGCTCTGGGGTGCTTGGAAGGGATTCGGGGACCAAAAATGTTGATTTTTCCAGGTGGTTTGGAACCCCTGGATCCAGATCCACAGGACGTGGGGGTTCTGGGATTCCAGGAAGGCCTTTGGACGCCAAAACCATCGAATTTTCCATTTGTTTTGGTGGAAAACACTCCCCACCCTCCTCACCCCAACCCCATCGAGGTGAATTCTCCCGGGAAATCCCAAATCCGCTAAAAACGAGGCCATTCCCGGCCGGAATTCCCGGGAAGGGGAGGCACCTGGGCCTTGTAGAAGCGGTGGATGGCACTGCTGATGGTGCAGCCCACAAAGCCCTGGGAGGCATTGGGGTCGTGCAGGAAGCGAATCTCCAGCGGGGCTGAGTCCTCGCCCACGTCGATGGCCTGGATGTACCTGTGGCTGCTCCAGTCCCACACGTTGAGGCGGCGACCGTAACGCCCTGGGGAGGGCAGAAAAACATAAAAAACCCCAGAATTTTGGGGAATTTTGGGGGAATTTTGGGGAATTTTGGGGAATTTTTGGGGAATTTGGGGGAATTTTTGGGGAATTTTTGGGAATTTTTGGGGAATTTTTGGGAGTTTCTGGAGGTTTGTGTACGTGGGATCCGGGTCTGGGTGGGGTTGGGTGGAGCTTGAAGGTTCCTCCCATCCCAAATCATTCCAGGATTTCCTGAGCTGTGTTGGATGGGATTTTAGGGATAAATCCTTCCCCAGCTGGGAATTTTTGGGAGTTTCTGGAGGTTCAGATAGGCAGGATCTGGGTCTGGGTGGGGTTGGGTGGAGCTTGAAGGTTCCTTCCATCCCAAATCCTTCCAAGATTCCCTGGGTTGGGTTAGGTGGGATTTTAGGGATAAATCCTTCCCCAACCCAGGTTATCCCATGGATTCTCCATCCCTGGAACGACCCCAAAACAAAAATTCCCTATCCCGGACGAGACCCCACAGTGACATGGAGCCGCTTGAGTTCCCCTTTGGGGTTTCCTGGGATATTCCAGGTTTTCCCCTGACCTTTGCCGAGGTCGTTGGGATCAAATCCATATCCCAGGGCCTTGGGGATGCCCCACTCGGTGCTGATGAGGACATTGTGCCGCGGTTGGTACCAGAAGTCGTAGCCCATGGGGGGAACCTCCTCGCCCTTCTCCCAGGTGCCCTTCACCTCGAAGGTCTCGGCGTCCAGCAGGATAAACCCCCCTGGTTCCCAAAAAAAAAGAGAATTCCCGGGAAATCGTCGCCATCGAGGTTCCCAATAGTTTGGGTTAAAAAGCAGGAGCTCCGAGGAGTCCATGATTCCCAACCTCCTGTCCACCACCCAGCCCTTTCCCAACCTCAACAATTCCATAATTCCACAATTCCCAACCCCCTGTTCCAACCACTGCCTCCTGTGAGGCTTTTCCAACCTCAATAATTCCATAATTCCACGATTCTCTAGTTCCACAATTCCACAATTCCTCTCAACCACCAGACCCTTGCGAGGCCTTTCCCAACCTCAGCAATTCCACAATTCCATGATTCCCATCCCCCATTCCCACCACCAGGCCCTTTCCCAACCTCACCAATTCCATAATTCCATAATTCCATAATTCCCATCCCTATTCCCACCACCAGGCCTTTCCCAACCTCAACAATTCCACAATTCCATAATTCCACAATTCCCCAATTCCCACCCCGCTATTCCCAACCTCAGCAATTCCACAATTCCACAATTCCATAATTCCATGATTCCCACCCCCTATTCCCACCACCACCTCCCTCCAGGCTCCTCCAAAGCTCCATCCCACCCCAAATCCTCTTTCCCGAGCTGCACCCATCAGAACCCGGATGGAGCCTCCAAGGGGGAATCCAGGACAATTCCCGTGGGGTGATTCCCGGGTTCCCAGCCCCCTTTCCCGTGGGATTTGGGATACCTTTCCCGTTTCCAGCGGGGTCTCCCAGGGTGCTGATCATCACCTCGCCGCTGCCCAGGCAGTGGGCGGTGTGGGGATAGCCCAGGTTGCACTTCCAGAACACATCCTCGGGATTCACCACCTGGGAAATCATCCCCAAATCCGCATTTTCCCAAGCTGGAGTCACCCCCCCTGAGCTCGGGGTGGGATTTCCGCTGGGAAAATCCAGGAGGATTTTTTCCGGGGGGGTTTTAGGTTGGAAAATGGGGAAAATCCCAAACCTCACCAATCCCAAAACACAATAATCCCAAATCCCATGGATCCCAAATCCCACTGATCCCAAGCCCCATGGATCCTGAATCCCACTGATCCCGGATCCCACCAATCCCAAACTCCCCTGACCCCAAACCCCACTGATCCCAAACCCATCAATCCCAAACCCTGCCGATCCCGAATCCTGCTGATCCGAAAACCCAATGATCCCAAACCCCACCGATACCAAACCCCATCAACCCCAAACCCNGGGCGGGGTGGGGATAGCCCAGGTTGCACTTCCAGAACACATCCTCGGGATTCACCACCTGGGAAATCATCCCCAAATCCGCATTTTCCCAAGCTGGAGTCACCCCCCCTGAGCTCGGGGTGGGATTTCCGCTGGGAAAATCCAGGAGGATTTTTTCCGGGGGGGTTTTAGGTTGGAAAATGGGGAAAATCCCAAACCTCACCAATCCCAAAACACAATAATCCCAAATCCCATGGATCCCAAATCCCACTGATCCCAAGCCCCATGGATCCTGAATCCCACTGATCCCGGATCCCACCAATCCCAAACTCCCCTGACCCCAAACCCCACTGATCCCAAACCCATCAATCCCAAACCCTGCCGATCCCGAATCCTGCTGATCCGAAAACCCAATGATCCCAAACCCCACCGATACCAAACCCCATCAACCCCAAACCCACCGATCCCAAACCTCACCAATCCCAAGACCCAATAATCCCAAATCCCATGGATCCCAAATTCCACTGATCCCAAAACCCACCAATCCCAAGCCCCACCGATCCTGAACCCTGCTGATCCCAAATCCCCCTGATCCCAAACCCCAATGATCCCAAACCCACCAATCCCAAAACCCAATAATCCCAAATCCCAATGATCCCAAACCCACCAATCCCAAAACCCAATAATCCCAAATCCCATGGATCCCAAANTTCCCCTGACCTTTGCCGAGGTCGTTGGGATCAAATCCATATCCCAGGGCCTTGGGGATGCCCCACTCGGTGCTGATGAGGACATTGTGCCGCGGTTGGTACCAGAAGTCGTAGCCCATGGGGGGAACCTCCTCGCCCTTCTCCCAGGTGCCCTTCACCTCGAAGGTCTCGGCGTCCAGCAGGATAAACCCCCCTGGTTCCCAAAAAAAAAGAGAATTCCCGGGAAATCGTCGCCATCGAGGTTCCCAATAGTTTGGGTTAAAAAGCAGGAGCTCCGAGGAGTCCATGATTCCCAACCTCCTGTCCACCACCCAGCCCTTTCCCAACCTCAACAATTCCATAATTCCACAATTCCCAACCCCCTGTTCCAACCACTGCCTCCTGTGAGGCTTTTCCAACCTCAATAATTCCATAATTCCACGATTCTCTAGTTCCACAATTCCACAATTCCTCTCAACCACCAGACCCTTGCGAGGCCTTTCCCAACCTCAGCAATTCCACAATTCCATGATTCCCATCCCCCATTCCCACCACCAGGCCCTTTCCCAACCTCACCAATTCCATAATTCCATAATTCCATAATTCCCATCCCTATTCCCACCACCAGGCCTTTCCCAACCTCAACAATTCCACAATTCCATAATTCCACAATTCCCCAATTCCCACCCCGCTATTCCCAACCTCAGCAATTCCACAATTCCACAATTCCATAATTCCATGATTCCCACCCCCTATTCCCACCACCACCTCCCTCCAGGCTCCTCCAAAGCTCCATCCCACCCCAAATCCTCTTTCCCGAGCTGCACCCATCAGAACCCGGATGGAGCCTCCAAGGGGGAATCCAGGACAATTCCCGTGGGGTGATTCCCGGGTTCCCAGCCCCCTTTCCCGTGGGATTTGGGATACCTTTCCCGTTTCCAGCGGGGTCTCCCAGGGTGCTGATCATCACCTCGCCGCTGCCCAGGCAGTGGGCGGTGTGGGGATAGCCCAGGTTGCACTTCCAGAACACATCCTCGGGATTCACCACCTGGGAAATCATCCCCAAATCCGCATTTTCCCAAGCTGGAGTCACCCCCCCTGAGCTCGGGGTGGGATTTCCGCTGGGAAAATCCAGGAGGATTTTTTCCGGGGGGGTTTTAGGTTGGAAAATGGGGAAAATCCCAAACCTCACCAATCCCAAAACACAATAATCCCAAATCCCATGGATCCCAAATCCCACTGATCCCAAGCCCCATGGATCCTGAATCCCACTGATCCCGGATCCCACCAATCCCAAACTCCCCTGACCCCAAACCCCACTGATCCCAAACCCATCAATCCCAAACCCTGCCGATCCCGAATCCTGCTGATCCGAAAACCCAATGATCCCAAACCCCACCGATACCAAACCCCATCAACCCCAAACCCACCGATCCCAAATCTCACCAATCCCAAGACCCAATGATCCCAAACCCACCAATCCCAAACCTCACCAATCCCAAAACCCAATAATCCCANCCTCACCAATCCCAAGACCCAATAATCCCAAATCCCATGGATCCCAAATTCCACTGATCCCAAAACCCACCAATCCCAAGCCCCACCGATCCTGAACCCTGCTGATCCCAAATCCCCCTGATCCCAAACCCCAATGATCCCAAACCCACCAATCCCAAAACCCAATAATCCCAAATCCCAATGATCCCAAACCCACCAATCCCAAAACCCAATAATCCCAAATCCCATGGATCCCAAATTCCACTGATCCCAAAACCCACCAATCCCAAGCCCCACCGATCCTGAACCCTGCTGATCCCAAATCCCCCTGATCCCAAACCCCAATGATCCCAAACCCACCAATCCCAAAACCCAATAATCCCAAATCCCAATGATCCCAAACCCACCAATCCCAAAACCCAATAATCCCAAATCCCATGGATCCCAAATTCCACTGATCCCAAAACCCACCAATCCCAAGCCCCACCGATCCTGAACCCTGCTGATCCCAAATCCCCCTGATCCCAAACCCCAATGATCCCAAACCCACCAATCCCAAAACCCAATAATCCCAAATCCCAATGATCCCAAACCCACCAATCCCAAAACCCAATAATCCCAAATCCCATGGATCCCAAATTCCACTGATCCCAAACCCACCAATCCCAAACCCCACCGATCCTGAATCCTGCTGATCCCAAACCCCCCTGATCCCAAATCCCACTGATCCCAAACCCCTTGGATCCCAAACCCCTTGGATCCTGAATCCCGCCGATCCCAAATCCCACTGATCCCAAACCCCCCTGATCCCAAACCCCATCCATCCGAACCCCCTTGGATCCCAAATCCCACTGATCCCAAACCCACCAATCCCAGACCCCTTGGATCCCAAACCCCCTGATCCCAAATCCCACAGATCCCAAACCCTCTGATCCCGAATCCTGCCGATCCCAAACCCCATCCATCCGAACCCCCTTGGATCCCGAATCCCTCTGATCCCGGGAACCTTGTGCAGCCTGGGCGCCCTGGGCTCGGTGCCCACGTCCACGATGTAGATGCGGGAGGAGATGAGGCTGGGCAGCACCAGGCGGCTCCTGGCCTTGCTGGGGTCCCCGTGGCAGCTGCTGCAGACGTTCCAGCCCGAGTGGTGCAGCTCATCGCCCACGTTGGGCATCGGCAGCCGATGGATCACCTGCGAAAAGGCCAAAATTCCCACCGGGATCCGGGCAAGGTCCCCACCTGCAGAGCGTCGAGGTCCTTCCATCCCAAAAACATTCCCTGCGCTGGCTCAGGTGGGAGTTCAGGGATGAATCCCAGATTATTCCGTGGATTCTGCACCCCTGGGAGCGTCCAGGAGCACCCTGGGGTGGTGGGAATGTTCCTGCCCTTGGATCTTTAAGGATCTTTGGGGTCTTTTCCATCCCAAATTATTCCAGGATTCCCTGGGCTGGCTTGGATGGGGTCTTAGGGATAAATCCTGGATCCCAGCCCAGGTTATTCCATAGATTCCCCGTCCCTGGAGTCACCTGGAACAGCAGGAATGTCCCTTGGATCTTTAAGGACCTTTGGGGTCTTTTCCATCCCAAATTATTCCAGGATTCCCTGGGCTGGCTTGGATGGGGTCTTAGGGATAAATCCTGGATCCCAGTTTAGGTTATTCCCTGGATTCCCCATCCCTGGAGCCACCTGGGACAGCAGGAATGTCCCTGCCCTTGGATCTTTAAGGATCTTTGGGGTCTTTTCCATCCCAAATTATTCCAGGATTCCCTGGGCTGGCCCGGATGGGGTTTTAGGGGTAAATCCTGGATCCCAGCCCAGGTTATTCCCTGGATTCCTCATCCTAGGGAGTGCCCAATTCCAGCCTGGATCCACCCTGGATTGTGGGAGCTGCCCATGGATCTCGATGATCCAAACCATTCCAGGATTCTGCAATTCCAGGAAATCCCAGCTCTGCCTGACCTCCACCCCTTCCCAGTTTTTGGGGTCGTGGAGACCTGAGAAGGTCCCAAAATCCACCCCAAATGGGGATCCTGGGATGAGGTTTGGGGTGGGTTTTCCGTGGATTTTGGGACTCGAGGCTTAGCTTGGACATTGGGGAAAATTTCTTCCTGGAAAAGGGAAGAAATCAGGCAGCGAATCCTCATCCCTGGAATGTCCCCAAAAATAAGTGTGGAAGTGGAAAAAGGAAGACCTTTTCCAACCTTAAAAATTCCACAACTCCCTGATTTTCTCATTCCATCGACGCATCCCAAATCCCAGACCCTCATCCCGCCGTCCCTGAGCACCCATCCAGGGAATTTTGGGGTTTTTCCCATGCCCACGGAAGGCACCTGGCTGTAGCAGGGAGATTTGGGATCCACGTCCACCGTGGCCAGAAAATCGGGAATTTTCCTCCCGGTGTTCCTGTAGATGCAGGGCACGTAGATGATCTCTTCCCGAGGGCCTGGAAAAACGGGAATGTTGAGGGGAAAAAAAACCTCACCAAAATCCAGGTTTTGGAGGAGGAAAAACCTTCCCAGAGCCTCTCCCGGGAGCAGGAATTCTGTGGGATTGGTGGATCCGAGTTTTCCTGGTGATTCCAGGAGGTGAGTCCCAAAACTCCCCGAGATTTCAGAGATCCCGGGAGGAGAATTCCCAATTTCTCTGCGGTTTTAGGGATGGAGATCCCAGAGGGGAATCCCAGAACTCCCCAGCATTTCCAGGGAATCTTTTCCCAGTCCCTGGAGAGGAGGATTAAGGGCGGGGCAGGGAAGGCAGAGCTGACCCATCCCAAGCCATCCCAAATCCCGTAAATGCCTTTATCCCGTTGGAATTCCGGTTTGGCAGGAAGGGATCTCGCGGATAACGCCCTGGTGAAAGGATTGGGCTCATCCCAGCCTTTCCCATTCCCGGGATTTTGGGCTCACCCTTCATGGCATCCAGAGGGGAGGCGTAGCCAGGACCGCATGATCCGCATTTTCCTGGGAAAAAGAAAAAAAATAAATCAGGAATTAGACCCAAAAAACCTCTCTTTTAATCCATTTTTTTTAACATAAAATTCCTGCTTCCCGTTGGAGCAGCCGCGCCTGATCCCTCCGGGAGGGAATGTCCAAGGAAAAGGGTTTGGGACAGCGAGAAAAAGTCGGGAAAAAGGAGTTTGGGGAGGCTAAAAATTCCTTGAGGAATTCCAGCGTCTCCCTGAGGGGGGTGAGGAGGTGCCAGGATTCGCTCTTGGCTCTTCCTGCTTTTCTTTGGAATTGGTCTAATTTCATTCCTATTTTTTTAATGGTTCATATTCTGGCTCCTCTCTGGAATTTCTCCCACCTGAGGGACTGGGAAACTTTCTCCCTTTTCCTTGGATTTTTCCTGCCCCAGAAAGAGCAGAATTTGCACCCCTGCCAGGGAACATCCGACTGGAACCACTCCCAAATTCCCAAATTCCAGGGGAATAAATCAAATAATCATCCAAAAATCCTTAAATCATCCAAATCCCTGAGTATTCCATGAGATTTTTAGGAATGTGACAGAAAAATTCCCTTTCCTGGGCAGAGAAACCCCAAAATCTGGGGGTTGGGAAGTGGGAAAAAAATTCGATTTGGGATTTGGAAAGTGGGAAAAAAATCCCATTTGGGGTTTGGAAAACGGGGAAAATCTCCATTTTTCCCTTGTTTTCTGCCTGCCAGATCCAAAAAGCCCCAAATTCCAGGTCCTGAAGTGTTCGGGAAGGCTCCGGAGCAGGAAAAAAATTCCCCAATTTTCTCCTCTCGGGAGCCTCTTACCTGCTCCGGATTCCACCTGCGGGGTCGCGGATTTCGCCTCCATCATTCCAGCCGGGAAAAATTCCAGGGAGGAAGAGAAGAAGCTCCGGGGAGCTCCAAATATAAAGGGAACGGGAGGCGAGGGGAGGATCCCAAAATCCCGGGGGCGTGGGAGGCACCTGAGGACGTGCAGGGAAGAGGCTCCGGCCGGACTGGGAATTTCCCGACCCTTCCAGGGAATAATCCCACATTCCCTGCGGCGGGAATCGTTCCCGGGACGTTGCAGATTTTTATCGGGAAGGGGAAGACGGAAAAGCAGGAATTTAATTGCAGGGGGTGAGGCTGAGTCAGAGGCGGCTCCGGCTGCCGGACGCCGAGTGGGGAGCCAGGAGGGATCCCGGGATCCTGGAATGGTGGGAATGTGGGATCTGGGGCAGTGGGATGATGGGATTTTGTGGGATTTTGTGGGATTCTGTGGGATTCTGTGGGATTTTGAGGGATTTGGGAGGATTTTGGGGGATGGTTGTGATCTTAAATCTCATCTCGGTTCCACCCCCGTGGACAATTCCTGCTGTCCCAAGTGGCTGCAAGAGCTGTCCAGGCTGGAATTGGGCAGTTCCAGGGGTGGGGAATCCATGGATTAACCTGGGATAAAGTCTGGGATTTATCCCTAAAATCCCGTCCAAGACAGGGCGGGGAACCCCGGAATGGTTTGGGATGGAAAAGATCCCAAAGATCCTTAAGGATCCAAGGGCAGAGACATTCCCACCACCCCAGGGTGCTCCTGGACACTGCCAGGGATGGGAAATCCATGGAACAACCTGGGCCAGGCTCTGGGATTTAGCCCTAAAGTCCCCTCTGAATCCATGGAATCCCGGAATAATTTGGGAGGCAAGGACTTCCAGGATCACCCAATTCCATGGGCAGGGACATTCCCAGAATCCCAGGCTGGAATTGGGCACTCCCAGAGATGTGGAATCCATGGAGCAACCTTGGCCAACCGGGAGAGGAGCAGCGCAGGGAATTTCTCCCGGAAGCTTCCAGCACTCCCCTGCCCCATCCCAGGCATTGTCCCACCCTCAGCAAATCCCTGCCGGGATCTGTTTGCCCCAGGATGAGCCAGGAATGAGACTCGGGAAGCTGCGGCTGATGCAGGGAACAACTTTATTGATTGTGGGCTAAAGCAGAGCTGGGGCCGAGCAGCGCCGGGAAAGGGCTCGGGATGAGCTGGGAAAGGGCTCGGGATGAGCTGGGAAAGGGCTCGGGATGAGCTGGGAAAGGGCTCGGGATGAGCTGGGAAAGGGCTTGGGATGAGCTGGGAAAGGGCTCGGGATGAGCTGGGAAAGGGCTTGGGATGAGCTGGGAAAGGGCTCGGGATGAGCTGGGAAAGGGATTGGGATGAGCTGGGAAAGGGCTNGCGAGAAAAAGTCGGGAAAAAGGAGTTTGGGGAGGCTAAAAATTCCTTGAGGAATTCCAGCGTCTCCCTGAGGGGGGTGAGGAGGTGCCAGGATTCGCTCTTGGCTCTTCCTGCTTTTCTTTGGAATTGGTCTAATTTCATTCCTATTTTTTTAATGGTTCATATTCTGGCTCCTCTCTGGAATTTCTCCCACCTGAGGGACTGGGAAACTTTCTCCCTTTTCCTTGGATTTTTCCTGCCCCAGAAAGAGCAGAATTTGCACCCCTGCCAGGGAACATCCGACTGGAACCACTCCCAAATTCCCAAATTCCAGGGGAATAAATCAAATAATCATCCAAAAATCCTTAAATCATCCAAATCCCTGAGTATTCCATGAGATTTTTAGGAATGTGACAGAAAAATTCCCTTTCCTGGGCAGAGAAACCCCAAAATCTGGGGGTTGGGAAGTGGGAAAAAAATTCGATTTGGGATTTGGAAAGTGGGAAAAAAATCCCATTTGGGGTTTGGAAAACGGGGAAAATCTCCATTTTTCCCTTGTTTTCTGCCTGCCAGATCCAAAAAGCCCCAAATTCCAGGTCCTGAAGTGTTCGGGAAGGCTCCGGAGCAGGAAAAAAATTCCCCAATTTTCTCCTCTCGGGAGCCTCTTACCTGCTCCGGATTCCACCTGCGGGGTCGCGGATTTCGCCTCCATCATTCCAGCCGGGAAAAATTCCAGGGAGGAAGAGAAGAAGCTCCGGGGAGCTCCAAATATAAAGGGAACGGGAGGCGAGGGGAGGATCCCAAAATCCCGGGGGCGTGGGAGGCACCTGAGGACGTGCAGGGAAGAGGCTCCGGCCGGACTGGGAATTTCCCGACCCTTCCAGGGAATAATCCCACATTCCCTGCGGCGGGAATCGTTCCCGGGACGTTGCAGATTTTTATCGGGAAGGGGAAGACGGAAAAGCAGGAATTTAATTGCAGGGGGTGAGGCTGAGTCAGAGGCGGCTCCGGCTGCCGGACGCCGAGTGGGGAGCCAGGAGGGATCCCGGGATCCTGGAATGGTGGGAATGTGGGATCTGGGGCAGTGGGATGATGGGATTTTGTGGGATTTTGTGGGATTCTGTGGGATTCTGTGGGATTTTGAGGGATTTGGGAGGATTTTGGGGGATGGTTGTGATCTTAAATCTCATCTCGGTTCCACCCCCGTGGACAATTCCTGCTGTCCCAAGTGGCTGCAAGAGCTGTCCAGGCTGGAATTGGGCAGTTCCAGGGGTGGGGAATCCATGGATTAACCTGGGATAAAGTCTGGGATTTATCCCTAAAATCCCGTCCAAGACAGGGCGGGGAACCCCGGAATGGTTTGGGATGGAAAAGATCCCAAAGATCCTTAAGGATCCAAGGGCAGAGACATTCCCACCACCCCAGGGTGCTCCTGGACACTGCCAGGGATGGGAAATCCATGGAACAACCTGGGCCAGGCTCTGGGATTTAGCCCTAAAGTCCCCTCTGAATCCATGGAATCCCGGAATAATTTGGGAGGCAAGGACTTCCAGGATCACCCAATTCCATGGGCAGGGACATTCCCAGAATCCCAGGCTGGAATTGGGCACTCCCAGAGATGTGGAATCCATGGAGCAACCTTGGCCAACCGGGAGAGGAGCAGCGCAGGGAATTTCTCCCGGAAGCTTCCAGCACTCCCCTGCCCCATCCCGGGGATTGTCCCACCCTCAGCAAATCCCTGCCGGGATCTGTTTGCCCCAGGATGAGCCAGGAATGAGACTCGGGAAGCTGCGGCTGATGCAGGGAACAACTTTATTGATTGTGGGCTAAAGCAGAGCTGGGGCTGAGCAGCGCCGGGAAAGGGCTCGGGATGAGCTGGGAAAGGGCTTGGGATGAGCTGGGAAAGGGCTCGGGATGAGCTGGGAAAGGGCTTGGGATGAGCTGGGAAAGGGCTCGGGATGAGCTGGGAAAGGGATTGGGATGAGCTGGGAAAGGGCTCGGGATGAGCTGGGAAAGGGATTGGGATGAGCTGGGAAAGGGCTCGGGATGAGCTGGGAAAGGGCTTGGGATGAGCTGGGAAAGGGCTCGGGATGAGCTGGGAAAGGGCTTGGGATGAGCTGGGAAAGGGCTCGGGATGAGCTGGGAAAGGGATTGGGATGAGCTGGGAAAGGGCTCGGGATGAGCTGGGAAAGGGATTGGGATGAGCTGGGAAAGGGCTCGGGATGAGCTGGGAAAGGGCTTGGGATGAGCTGGGAAAGGGCTCGGGATGAGCTGGGAAAGGGCTTGGGATGAGCTGGGAAAGGGCTCGGGATGAGCTGGGAAAGGGATTGGGATGAGCTGGGAAAGGGCTCGGGATGAGCTGGGAAAGGGATTGGGATGAGCTGGGAAAGGGCTCGGGATGAGCTGGGAAAGGGCTTGGGATGAGCTGGGAAAGGGCTCGGGATGAGCTGGGAAAGGGCTTGGGATGAGCTGGGAAAGGGCTCGGGATGAGCTGGGAAAGGGATTGGGATGAGCTGGGAAAGGGCTTGGGATGAGCTGGGAGAGCACCAGGAGAACTCCTGGGAATGTCCCGGGACAGGGACAGGCACTGAGCCAGGGCAGGAGAGCTCCTGGGAATGTCCTGGGACAGGGACAGGCACTGAGCCAGGCCAGGAGCTTCCCTGGCTGCTCCCAGGGGTGCTGAACCTCCGAATCTCGGGGACATCATGGGGACACCCCAGGATCAGCCGTGGGTCCTGGCGCTGCTTTGGCCGGAGCAGGACTGAGATTCCAGCGGGAACAGAGACCCCAAACCCATCACCTGAGGGGACCCCAAACCCATCACCCGAGGGGACCCCAAACCCAACACCCGAGGGGATCCCACACCCATCACCCTCCGGTACCCCCCAGCCCTCCCCCCTCACCCACCGGGAGCCCCCGGGCAGCGCTGCAGGGTCAGGGGGCTGCAGGGTCAGGGGGCTGCAGGGTCAGGGGGCTGCGGGCACTCCCCGGGGTCCCTAGGGCAGCGGCTCGGATTTGGCATCGCCGCCGGGGAAGCGAATCTCGTGCGCCAGGCAGGGCCCGTGCGGCTCCTTGCCGAAATCCACCAGGAAGTTCTTGTTCACGGTCAGGCCGCCCTTGTCTGTGTCCACGTCGAGCTGCAGCATCACCGAGCCCTCCCTGCGGGGGCACAGAGGGGCTCGTGGCCACGGCAACCCACGGAGCGACCCACGGAGCCTGCCGGAGCCGCCGCGGCCCCGGAGAGCATTCCCGGGGAGAAGGGGAGCGCGGCGGGGGCGGCTCTGGCTCCCCAATCCCCTCGGGATGGCGAGGGCAGGACGGGCAGGGCTGGATCCCCTCGGGCCGAGCTCCTCCCGGGCTCTGCTCCACCCCGAGCCGTGCGGAGCTCCGCCGGGAGCGGCTCCGGGACAGCCCCGGGGGGGTCCCGGCCCCTTCCCCACCCCCACCCCGGCCCGGGGGGAGCCTTTTCCAGCCGGGAATTGCTCACTTGACCATGGTGGGGTAGAACTGCCGGTCCCAGGTGCTGTAGAAGGAGTTGGTCACGTAGAGTCGCTTCCCGTCCAGGCTCAGCTGCATCTTGCTGGGGCCGCCATAGATGCGCTTGCACTGGGCACACACGGACTGGGGTCACTGGGGGCACTGGGGGCACTGGGGGCACTGGGACTGCATCCCAGCAGGGGCAGAGCAGGAGCAGAATAGGAGCAGAGCAGGTGTAGGAGCAGGAGTAGGTCAGGAGCAGAGCAGGAGTAGGAGCAGGAGTAGGTCAGGA
>VZRF01009013.1:0-10384 GCA_013396875.1 Vireo altiloquus
CCCTGAGCCCAGCACTGCCCAGCCCTGCACTGCCCTGCACTGCCCTGAGCCCAACACTGCCCCAAGCCCAGCACTGCCCAGCAGTGCCCTGAGCCCAGCACTGCCCTGCTCTGCCATGCCCTGAGCCCAGCACTGCCCAGCACTGCCCTGAGCCCAGCAGTGCCCTGCTCTGCCATGCCCTGAGCCCAGCACTGCCCAGCACTGCCCTGAGCCCAGCACTGCCCTGCTCTGCCATGCCCTGAGCCCAGCACTGCCCAGCACTGCCCTGAGCCCAGCACTGCCCTGCTCTGCCATGCCCTGCACCCCACGGGTGCGTGCTGGGAGCTCCCCTGGCACAGCTCTGCTCTGCTGTAACCAGCTGACACCTGGTGAGGCTGGAATCTAATAAAGCTCTTTCCCTGACTTCCTCGTCTCTGTTTGAACTTGAATTTTCTAACACCCATCCCAGAAATAATAATAAATAATAATAATAATTTGAGAGGCTGAATAACTGCCCAGCCCATTCGGTGCCTGTTGTTAGTGTTGGCCACGCGCTGGGATCTGGCAATTAGCAGAGGGGTGAAGGTGCAGTGTTTGTGTTCTCACCTCCGTGGGGGCTGATGTCACTCCTGGCAGCTGCAATTGCAGCCGAGGAGGGGAACCGGGCAGGAAACGTCCCGGAGAGGTTTGGGTTGGTGTCCCACGAGGGACTCGGGGCTGTGGGAGGGTTGGTGGCTCTGTCTGGCCCTGTGAAGTACGGGAGGGGCTGCTGTGGGGTTGGCTCTGTGGGGCAGCGATCCCTCACCTCTGCTGCCCTTGGGACCACATCAGAGGGCAGACACGCCTCGCTGGGGAGCCCTGCGGAGTCGGAGCTAAGAGTTCTCTCTGCCGGCAGCAGCTGAGCTGCCCCGGGCTGGCTGCAGGAGCCACTCGCGGCTCCGGGGGCAGCTCCAAACCCCTCTGCGTTACTGACCTCCAGAGCTGCCCCAGTGCTGCGAGCAGCAGAACGGCTCGCAGGGAACCTGGGCTGTGTGACCTCTCCTAAAAGTTCTCAGGAGAGCTCCTAAAGGCTCTCTCCTAAAGGTGCAGGAATGAAGCCCCACCAGGTTTTGACTTTGCCGTTTGTGTGAGAGGAGTGGGGAAGCTCCACACACGAGGTTTGGGAGCAGGAACTCCAGGCTGCATTCCTTCCCCCTCAGCGTCCTTCCTGACAAAAGCAGATCTGTTCCCCTGCAGTCCCTGGGTGCCCTCAGCTCCTCTCCCCAGCTTGGCCTGCCTGGCCAAGGAAGGAAGTTACCCTTGGCAGGACCTTCTGCAGTTCCCAGCCAGGGAGCTCCAGCACAGCTCAGGATGGAAATCCCGATTTGCTCTGCTCATGCTGGCGCAGATATTCTGCAAGAACAAATTCGGCTGCTGCAGGAGCTGGTGAAGTTTCCAGCAGGCAAATCACTGGGTTTCTACCCCTTCAGCAGGGTCAGCAGATCCTGAGTTCCCAGGAGCAGAACGTGGTCACTGCTTGTTCAACGTGAGGAGAGAGCATCACAGAGTGAGGTTTGAAGCTGTTCTTACAAACACCCTCACGACAAGCTCCCCAGAGCTGTCCTGGGTGGCTTTGCAAAGGCCCAGAGATGTGTTTTGGGAAAAAAAGGTGCTGCCTGGGGTGCCTCCCTGCCCAGAGCTCAGCAGGGCTGAGATTTATGGACAAGGCAGAGCTGAAAAGGTGGGAACACCTTGGTGGTGCTTCATGGAGCAGATCGGCCTGGGAGGGACTGAAGATGACAACAACAACCCCAGAAGATGTAGAGAGGGACAAGAATAAAAGGAAAATGTTTTGGAAGGTTTCAGCTGGTCCAGGCCACACAGAGAGGCTCCAACATTCTCAGTGGTGCTCAAAGGCAAACAGCTCCAGGCTGCAAAATCCCCTGGACTGGGGCTGGGAAGTCAGCAAAGACTTTGGGGAGTTTGTTACTTAAATTACTGAGGGAAAATACCTCAAAAGGGATGAAATCACTCAAAGTGATGAACTGAACCATGAACAACAGAGAGTCAACCTCCTCTCCAAAAAATAATGAATTTTTTTGCCCAAGACATTATTTGGGGAAAAAGTCCTTTCTGATGCAGGAGAGCTTGGATGAACTGTGGGATTGCTTTGAATCCAACTGTGGGCAGGAGCTCCCCAAGTTTCTGACATCCCTATGCTGGGTCAGACTCCAGGATTTAATTAATGTGGGGATTAATTAAATCCGGGAAGAGCAGGGAGCCCAGGAACCTGCTGGGCTCCCCCCTTGCTGCAGGTGACGCGGAAACCTGACCTTCCCTCGGTATTCCCGATGGTTTCCTTGTCCTGCTGCCTCCTCCCTCTGTAATTCCCTTTTCCGAGGCAGGCAGTGCCCTCTGGAAGCGCTGCAGGGCTGAGATCCCGCCGGGATAGGAAACTTCCCCGCTCCTCTCGGCCCATTCCCGACTTCCGACCAGCCCCAGCCGAGCTCTCCTCTGTTTTGTCTCTCTGCACTTCCCTGGAAGTGTTTTCAAACCAGCAGCGGGTTGGAGCTGCTGAGCATAAACACACAGCGAGCTGCGGTGTTCCAGAGCCACAGAAGATTCCCTGGACTTTTTCCAATGGAGGAAAAGGGATTGTTCTCCCTGGACAAGTGTCTTTCAGGACACGTGGATGCTTCAGCAGGACTGTGGTGGAGCCTCGAGGGACGTGGTGAGGACACCTTGGGGTTGCAGTCCCCCAGACCTGGATGGAATCCCACATTTTCCTGCAGGAATGACCCTCCGGAGGGGAGGGCAGGAGCCTCCAGCCCCTGGGTGCACACAGCAAAGCCAATATCCTGCGGGATTCCCTCCCTGCCTTTGGGACAGCCCCGTTCCAGCTCGGGGCTTGTTCCCCATCGGTTCCTTCCCCATGGAGCTCGAGGATCAAACGTCCTCCGGGCAGGAGAGTGACAGAAACGAGCCCAAAACCACCAAGTTTAGGCTCCCAAATGAGCTCCCGAGTGCGACCAGGAGGGTCTGGAGCCGCTCTGGGGAGAGGCCACCTTGCAGCCCAAGGAGGCTCCCAAAACATCCTAGAGACCTCTCGCGGTCCGAGTGGCTTTTTCAGGAGCCACCTTTGGGTCACGTTTCTGTTCCCTGCCCGACCCGATAACAAAACGGGGATTGGCCTTGACTCGTTTGCTGCACGGCCACGTTCCCGTTCCAGGTGGGGATGATTCACAGCTCACGTGTGAGGAATCAAGGATAGAGGGAAAAACACGCTGTGAGCTCGCCAGGAGGGCTGGGAAAGGGGAGTGGGTGGATTTAGGACAAAACCACTTCAGGGATGTCCCCCCTGGCACACCAAGTTGCTGGGAGAAGCCAGGGGCAGCCACGTGAACCTCCAGGAATAGTTACTCCCTTGTTTCCAAGAGAGAAAAAAATTAATGATTAAACCCCTATTTGCAGATTTTTTTTGCAGGATTGATCCCACCTGTTCACATCGACCTCTGTGGGACAGGTGGGGGGGAAAACAGCTCCAGCCCTTTTATCCCAACCCTAGAGACCAACAGGGATCCCACTCCGAAGGTATCAGTGGGAGAAGATGCTTTTGGGTAAAATTATCAATGAAATGGTGCAAAGGACGTGTGGAGGGGAAGCCCTTGTGCTGTGTTCTACCCCCACAGGCAGGCTGAGGGTCTCCAGACCCCCACAGAAGGTACCACCCCGGGATGAGGAGGTTTTAGGGGGTGTGAGGAGGTCTGGACGAGCCTCTGGAGAGATTTAATATTCCTGATGATTAAGAAGCCTTTCCTGAGTAGGATCCTCCCATGCTCGGTGCTGCAGGTGCCAGGTTTGGGGTGGGAATTGCAACCTCCCTCCTGTCCCACACGGATTTTCTCCCTCGTCCCACTGTTGCCACAGAACCCAGGAGGGATCAGACTCGTTCCTGGCTCCCTGATCCGCACACCTGGATGCTGCAGAGCTCTCCTGCCCCTTCCCATCCCCCTGGGAGCACCAAGCACCTCGCAATGGATTTCCCCCTCCAAAAATGGAGATTTTTCTTCTGGAAAGAAGTCCCCACCCTGGCACTCCTCAGCCTGACTCAGCCTGGTCCCTTCCCTTGGGAAACACAAATCCTCTGTGGCTGAATCACGGCCGGAGCTGTGGGAGAGCCCAAATAAACCTGGTGCAACCTCCAGGTCCTCGGTGATCCACAAATGTCCCTGGAGCCGCAGGAGAAATGGGAATGATCAGAGAGCCCAGCTCTGCTTCTGGGGCTGCTGCCACCAACCCCAACCTCCCCCGCAGGGAAATATTTTGGTGTTTTTTTTGCCACAGGAGAAGCAGGATAACATTTGCACTTACAGCCCTTCTCCAGTGAGGAAGGTGGGATATAAAAAATGGCAAATATTAAGCAGAAATTGGAAAAAAATGCAGGTGTTTGTGGTTTAAGTTCGGCTTTGACACACAGAGAGAGGCTGAGCTTTAAAAAACCCCAGGAATATCATAAAACGCCGTGTTTGGTCTTGGCTGCTCTTGGCAGGGCTGTTGGGTCTGACGCCTTTCCCACCTCTCCCATCTTTCCCTGCTGTGGGAACAGGGCAGGGGCTGGACAAGGGATAAAGGAGATGCTCTAATCTGGGGAAGGAGGTGGAGGGCAGGGCAGCCAGGGACAGCCTGGGCTGTCGGGCTCGAGTGCCTCAGAGATCACTGCCCTAACGATGATAACCCAATAATTACTGTCATTAATCATAATCCCGCTTGCTCTTTCCCAAGTGTTGTGCCAGCAGGACCTCAGTCACCCTCAGCACATGCCCTGGGGAGAGCCAGGGCTGTCCTCAGCCCGAGATGGGAGATTGGGATGGGAAAAGGGCTCGGAATGCTCCTGTGGAGACTGAAATCTTCGGGGGCTTGGGCACAAATGACAGCCGCGGGCAGCCCCGAGTGAGGTCGTGTTCAGCCCTGGTGGTGTTTGGGGATTGTCTCCACGCTGGAGGTGGCCACTCCACCCCGGTGCCTGCGTTTGGGACACCCCCGAGCCCTTCTCGGGGGTTTAATCCCCGCAGCTTCTCCCAGGCCGCTGTTTTTAATCTCATTTAATGTGCAAACAGGGCTGCGCCGTGAAGCCAGCAGCATCCTTTAATTATTCCTAACGTTTGATGGCAACAAGCTGATTCCCGAAGGATGACATCAGGCACCAAAGGCGCATCTCCGGAGAGCCAGGTCATTCCCATTGCTCTTCCCCGCAGCCGGGTTTTGCTGCTCTCAGCAGTTTTCCGTAACCCAGCGGCTGCAGCAGCGTCCCCAGCCCGGGGCTGGAGCCGCCCGAGCGCCTCTCCCTCAGGAGCAGCCCTGGAAGTCGGGAGAGCCGGGAGGGAATCGCTCCAGAGCTTCGGCTCCGTGACTCACTGCGCTGGCACCGCGATTCGTGCAGCCACGGCGGGGTCCGGGAGGGGAACAGCCCCAGGTGTGATGTCACCCCTCAGGACAGGTCCCTGCTAGGTGTCCCAGGTGTGATGTTCTCACCTCAGGACAGGTCCCTATGTCCCTGCGGGGTGTCCCAGGTGTGATGTCCCTCCTCAGGACAGGTCTCTGCTGGGTGTCCCAGGTGTGATGTTCTCACCTCAGAGCAGGTCCCTGCTGGGTGCCCCAGGTGTGATGTCATCCCTCAGGACAGGTCCCGCTGTCCCAGGTGTGATGTCTCCTCTCAGGACAGGTCTCTGCTGGGTGTCCTACATGTGATGTCACCCCTCAGAGCAGGTCCCCACTGGGTATCCCAGGTGTGATGTCACCTCTCAGGACAGGTCCCTGCTGGGTGTCCCACATGTGATGTCACCCCTCAGGACAGGTCCCGCTGTCCCTGCTGCTGCAGAAGAGGGGAAGCCGGGAGATGCCTGCGCAGTGCTCGGGGAAAGCTCAGCCCCACATTCCCGATCCACGGCTGGTGCTCCCACCGCAGCTCCCACCAGGAAGATTTCCTTCTCCCCGTGTTCTGCAAAAAACCTGCCAGGCTAAGAACCCACAGTGCAAGAAAGGAAAAAAAATGAGCTGATGACTTCTGGGAGAGAGATTCACACAGGGAGCTAAAACTAAACCCCAGTTCCACCTAATCCTCCTCGGGGCTCGGAGCCTTGGTGCTGCTCAACCCAGCAAACTTTGGGGCAACGACGAGAAAGAAATCATTTATTTTGTTAATTTAAAAGTCGTCCTGCCTTTAAATTAATCAGGCCAGGGTCCGCCTGCTGCCTTCGGAACGAAGAGCTTGACAATTTTGGGATTGAAACGGAGCACGTGGACGTGCCCGGATCCCCGGCGCAGCATCCCGGGATTATCCCGGAGGAGCTGGCGGAGCAATCCGCGCCCCTGGGACACACCTGGGCTGCCTGTCCGGGCCCATCGCCGCATATTTGCCGCTCTACTCAATGTAGATGCGGATGTTTGGTTCCTAAGGAAGCAGAGAGCTTTGCCGCCGTCTCCACGGAAATACCGGCGTGTCCCGACCGCGGAAGCTCCGCTCAGCATCTTTATCTCCTCCCGAGCTCAGCTGCCCTTCGGGGCTGCACCTGGGGCAGAAGCTTTTGTTTGCAAAACATTGACACCTCTCCATGGAGGAGATCAGCCCCGGCCGGGCTGGGAGGCGATGGGAATATGAATTCCCTCCTCCCCTCGCATCCCAAATTCTCTGCTGCTGGGCTCGTGCTGCTCTTTGGCTGTGCGGGAGCTTCCTCTCTCTTTGTGGCTGGATCTGTTTTGTGCTGCTGATCCCCATAAACCCCCAAGTGTGGGCAAGAGAGGTTTTTGTGACTGCGGGAGTAAACCTGCGGCGGGAGAAGGTGCTGAGGTTCAGCAGCAGCTCCTCTCTCCCCTGAGAGGACATGGAGGGGACAAACTGTGGGACCGAGCACCGCTTCGGGAGGAGAAACCTCCTTTAAAGGCGGTGAAGGTGCAGGGAGGAGAAGCTGCTGCTCTGTCGCTGCTGGTGTCACTCATCCCTCCCACGCACCGACGGCAGCACAAACCCTTCCTGCTCCCGCAGCGTGCCCGGGCGACAATTCCCGGCACCATCCAAAGGCTTCCCGGAACCGGCTGGGAGCCACCCCCGTGCCCGACCCGGCTGGGAGCCACCCCCGTGCCCGACCCTGCCCTTTCCCCGCGGGTGACACCGGGGATGGGCACTGCCCCGAGCCTTGGTGACACCGCGGGTCCTTCTCTGCGGCTGAGTCACCCGAGGAGTCACCGTCCCCAAATCTCGCCCATCCTCCCCCGTGCCGTGGAGGAGCCGGGCGGGCAGGGCTGCTCCCGCCCCCATTTCCCAAGAAAAAACCTCAGTACTGGGGCAGAAAAGGCGCTGGTGGGGTGGGAAAGGCTTTGCCGGCCAAAAAATTCAGCGGGGATGAGGCTGAAGCCACCACCCTGCCCACATTAAACAGGGCTTTGGGGTAAAAACCAACCATTTTGGGGGTGGAACTATCAGAGGTTCTGCTGTTTTCAGCAGCCTGGCTTGCCCGAACACCCTCACTCAGGTGAGAGATGCCAACCCCGTGGCGATGCCCTTCAGCCCAGGGAGCAGCAGCTACGGCACGGGACGGGAGCCCTGAGGGTGGGTTTGGGTCGGTTTGCCCCGAAAATGGTCACTGTACCAAGGAAACAAGAACTTCCCATCAGTGCCACACCAACAGAGCCTCGAGGGAGCAAACCAGCCCCAGGAAAATTAATATTGAAAATCTGAGCAGATCTAGAGAGCAGCTCCGAAAATGGCCACCGAGGTTTGGGAGTGCAGGATGCTGCCCAAGCGAAGGGAAAATGGATGTAAAGTCAAATCCAAGGGTCCGGATTCCCCAATCCCTGCTCCACTCCGAGTTTGGGTGAAGCCACTGGGAGCAAAACCACCCCGAGTGTGTTGTTGTTATCGTCGGCATGGCCAGGGTGGTCGCTGAGGGTTCCTGCGCTCAGAAATATCCCCATTTCCCAGCCCTTTTCCTCCCAGTCCGAATGGGAAAGGGCTCATCAGCGCTCCATTATTTATATCTGCAATTGGCTGGCGCGGGGAGCTTTCCTCGGCAGCAATCGCAGGAATTCCCTGCGGGAATGTCCCCGGCCTGGCACGGGGCTGGTGGCAGAGCCCTCCCGGAGCGGAGACTCCCATCTCTCCCAGCCCAAGATTAATTAATTACCGCGATTAATTCAGGGAGATGTCCTTGCAGGGGCCGGGATGGAGCCGCAGAGGGATCCTGGAGGTGACCGCAGCCATCCCAGGGAGGGGCTGGAGCTCATTAGGGAAAGGACTCATTTGATTTAACGACCTTGGGATGAGGCCTTGGTGGATCCGGGGCGCTGCGAGATCACGGGGCAGGCACAAAACCCTTCATTGTCTGGTTTATCACCCTCTCGGGTGTTTCCCTGCTTCCCTAAGGGAGAAAAAAACCCAACTCAGCTGGATTTTCCCACCTGTTGACCACTGGGCTCTGGAATCACTCAGCTCCTTCCAGCATCACCAGGGAGGGTGCTGAGTGCCCAAAACCGGGGAAATCCATAAAATCCATAAAATCAGAGCATCTTTTGGGTCGGAAGGGCCCTTAAAGCTCATCCCATTCCACCCCCTGCTGTGGGACACCTTCCACTGTCCCGAGCTGTCCCAAGCCTTGGAATTACCCAAATCTGGGACAAACCCACTCCTGGCTGGCTGCTGCCCCCAATAACATCCTCAGCATTGGCAGTTTTAGTCAATTCTTGCATTTTCCGAGTGTTTCTGCGGATCTGCGGGGTGGGACAAGCCACGAGAACATTTCCTGGGGAGCTGCAAGGGGTTTTTGATGGGAATCTGGCTCTGTTTGCTGACACCCACCAGCAGCAGCCACAGCCCTGCCCCGCAGCCGAGCACTGAGGAGGTTTCTGTAACCTCAGCCCCAAACACAAACCGAGCTGAGGAGGTTTTGTGCTCGGGGAGAGACAATCTCTCAGGTGTTTCTTTGAGTCACCCTTTAATGAAGCACCTCCACCCAGAACATTTATTATTTTTTTTTCCAAGAGGTGCTGGAAAAACACAGGTTTGAACCACATGAACAGAGCCCTTTGAAGAGCTCTGGTTTCGGTGCTGAGCCTGGCTGGAGGTGTTGGTGGAGTTTCAGCGAGTGGGGATAAATATAAATATAAATATAAATATAAATATAAATATAAATATAAATATAAATATAAATATAAATATATATATGGCCTGGCAAGCCCCATGGTTTTATTTCAGAAATGATATTTGAGTAAACAGCATTCCTGCAGCTTCACACCAGCCTGGCTGAGGGTTTTCCTTGTGTTTCCCTTGCATCATTCCATGCCCAGCAGAGCAATGCAGCGATCACATCATTCAATTAAACAATATCCTTTGATTGCCCAGTGGCCCAGAGGTACGGGAGCAGCAGCTGGGAAACGCTCATTTAATGACTTAATTATTATAATATCAGCATTGTTTAGCACTTAGGCAGGGCTCTGCTTTGGGATAACAAAATCCAAGGTTTATAATTTAGTCTGATCGGAGCTAACCGTGCAATCATGGGATCGTGGAGTGTTGAGGGACTGGAATGGCTCTTAAAGATCATCTGGTCCCAACCCTGCCATGGACAGGGACAATTCCCACTATCCCAGGGTGCTCGAGGTCTTATTCAGCTTGGCATTTAACCCTGCCAGGCTTGAGGCATCCACAGCTTCTCTGGAAAACCTGTGCCAGCCTCTCCCCACACTCACAGGGAACAATTCCTGCCCAATACCCAACCAAAATTTCCCCTCCTTCAATTTGTACCCATTTCCCCTTGTCCCGTCCCTCCAGTCCCTGATGCAGAGTCCTCCTCTGTAGCCCCTTGAGGCCCTGGAAGGTGCTGTGATGTCCCCACACTCCCTTCTCTTCTCCAAGCTGAGCATTCCCAGCTCTCCCAGCCTGGCTCCATAGGGGATTAGCAGGGGATTAATAATTCCGTGGTGTCCCCGAGAGCCGGCAGCAGGGATGCAAGGCCAGGGCCCTGTATCGCGTCCAGTGATGCTGGCACTCCCTGAGGGCTCGGCCTTTGGACCCCGGAGCCCCCAAAAAATCAGAGCCCCCCAAAAATCGCCGCCCCCCCCACGCGGAGGGAACGAGCGCTGCTGCGGCACCGCGGGGCGGGGCTATGCAAATTAACCGCATTGTTATGGAAAAGAGGGGGCGGAACTATGGAAATGAGTGTCCGAACATGGAAATAAGGGGCGTGGTTATGGAAATGAGGGCAGGGTTTGGTGCGTGGGCGGCGCCTCGGCCCCGGCGCGGGGAGGAGGATGAGGCGGGGCCAGCCCCGCCCAGCGCTCCCGCCCAGAGCCCTCAGAGCGCGGCGCGGCGGCGGCCGCCGCAGAGACAGCACCGGCACCGGTACCGGCACGGCCGCTCCGCACCGCCGGTACC